>OZ017773.1:14310495-14629884 GCA_963969385.1 Philonicus albiceps
GATCCGAAGAATATATAAATCGCGATTCCTCTTAAAAATTGGCATATTCAAGCTAATCAAGTCAAATTTGTACTTCACCCGGATTAGAAAGATTTGCAGATCTTCGAAAGGGCGCCCTGCCGGCCGGAGATAATCGAAGCGGCGGCAAACAGAAGACCTACGAGATAATAAATCTCTCTTAGTGAAGCCCCATCCAGTTGGAGGTACTTGTGCCGAGATAAACGACTGCGTTGCGCCTGACTAAATTGCATCAGGCATTTTTAGTTAGACCTCGAAGAGAAGAACTAAACTCGAGTTACAGACTGATTCTCGCTGAATTGGTCCAATTTTCCCTGAATACTGTTGGATTGTACGCTTGGTGCTCTCAACAAGAGGGAGGCGTTTCGATTACAATTTGTAATTCAGTGCGGGTCGCGCTTTGAGTCCCTTCACGGCTCAAAGTAATTTGCACCTCGAGCTTCCAGTTCCAGTTCCAAAAAACACATGGACTGATCAAATTTGCCCCACTTGACGATGCATTTGAATTCTCTTCCTGTCGTCCACTACTCCCCTCGACAATCCAATTTGAATTCCTGAAAATATAAACGACGACATCGAGGAAGCAATTGCTATAAGTGAGAGCGGCTGGGATGAGGCGCGGGCCCGAAAAATTTGCCCATATAATTCAGAGAGCTTCCGAATATTGGGATTATTCCGCGAACAGTGAGCACCCAAGCGACGATAAAAAGATCCGTCGAAGCTTATGAAGCCTTCCCAGACCCAGAACCAGAAGTACTGGCGACTGGCCCGGTGCAGAATTGTGTTTTATATTGGATGCTCGATGGGAACATCAAAGGACCCCCAAATCGGTTTCCTTGGGCGGCCCGTAAACAGTGCGCTCTACGGGACGCAGAGGGTTCGGGCAGGTTGGGCGGTGAATTTATTTTTGCGAAACGAGAAATTCAATTGCAAATAGCTTCGAGCGAATTCCCTTTGATGTTTATAGTCAGTCCTCTTTCAGTTCGATCTTTTACGATTTTATTGAGAAAAGGAACTTAACGAACCTATAGGGGATTTTTTTTTATTGGAAATTTTATCACACGAACGTAGTCTATCGTTTTTGGAAAAATGGTGAATTGATGGATCGATTGCACCGATGTTTTGTGGTTCCTACATATAGAGAAGTTCGCCTAATCAACTAAATATAAGATGGGTTCGAAATACGATGTTCGAGTAAGAGCGTTGTCAAGGACCATTTATTATTTCCTTAGTAAATCGAAATGTGTGCAAAATTGCCACTGACCTTTTACGGTTTTCCAATGGATTGAAATTTACGAATTGATTTTTCATCAGCAAATATTATAATACAACCATTAAAGAAAGTTTGTGGTCGCGGAAAAATTTAATCCAACGTTTGAATTAAATCATGTAGGAGAGCTTTTGATATAATTTCCTACAAAGAAATCCATACTTTAACCCTTCTCGCTGGATCGAAAAAAGTTTGTTGAAGAAAGCGATAGCGTGTACTAAGGCGTTAAATATAATATATGAGTACGAAGTTAATTGGAAAGTATTTTGTTTATTAGAATTTTAGA
Organism: Philonicus albiceps; assembly: GCA_963969385.1. Taxonomy (NCBI): domain Eukaryota; kingdom Metazoa; phylum Arthropoda; class Insecta; order Diptera; family Asilidae; genus Philonicus; species Philonicus albiceps. The sequence continues at coordinate 14,312,070 of OZ017773.1, forward strand.
TTTTATTAAAAAACATTAATTATTATTAACAACAATGTATTGTTAGGTTGAAAAAGAAAACCGAATGACGGTATAGATAACGAAATTATTTACTGCCGTTGGCGACATTAGAGCTAGTGAATAGAAATATAATGTCGCTTGTTCGGCGACATTTGTCTGCAAAGGGTTAACACATATAGGCATACCGTACCATAAGTGATACAGTAACTTTGAAAAAATAATTTGACGTACCCACAAATTAATTACTTTTTTGTTTAGTAGTGACAATATGCTTACAATGTTAGTTTTACCTACCACCATTTATTGATAATTTTTTAAAATATTTTTTTCACGATTTTTAGGATTCTCTTAATAAGTTGTTAAAGAAACACTATTTTTTTACAAAAATAATTATCGGTCTAAATGGGTTACATACATGTAGCCAACAAGCCCCTGTCTGTGTTTTAATGATATCAAAGTGCGAGGTCTTGTTTAGAGTTAGAACAACAACTAAGCATTGAATTTGATTTTCTGACTAGCTCTGGTATTTTCATATTGGTACCGGGTCTGACTGTTAATAATTCTTAATTTTTTTAAAGAAATAACGCTGGGAAAATGAATGATTTCATAATCTTATTCCTTATGTCCTTTTTTCTTATCAAAAGACCATTGTTGTAGTTCAATTGTAAAATAGCGTCATAATTTTGTTCGTGTGTTAAAGATGCCGAGTTGCGAGCTAAAGAAAGAACATTTGCGGCACGTACTGCTTATTATTTAAAAGAAAAAGGCGAGTCGAAACTTACAGTGACAACTTAAGACGCTTGTGTGTGCTGGTTCAGGAAGTATAAAACTAAAGATTTTGATTTAAGGGATAAAGAACAACCTTGTCAACTTAACAAATAAGAAGACACCGAATTGAAAGCATTGTTGGATGAAGATGAAACCCAACGAAACACAACAACAAATGTTCGAGAGATTAAATGTTGGCCCTCGAACCATTTGTAATCGACTACAAGCCATGGGGAAGATTCAGATGGCAGGAAAATGAGTAGCACCACGTGAGTTGAACGACAGGCAACGCGAAAAGCGAAAAACTGTCTGCGAAGTTTTGCTTTCTCGGCATGAAAGTTATTTACATCGGGTCGTAATGAGAGATGAAAAATGGATATACTTTGAAAACCGCAAACAAGGACAAAGGACAAGCACCACCGTTGACCGCGAGAAGGAATCGGTTTGAAGGAAGATAATGCTATGTACAAGGCCTGTTCAAAAAGTATCGCGAATTTTAAATTTCCGCGGGCTACATATATTCGATTTACGATATTTTTGTAGCGTTATGTTGGTACTCATGTCCCTCACTTATGCTGACAAGCTAGGCTATTTTGAATATTCAGTTAACTTTTTACAGCTATTTTGCTTGGACGTGTTTTGGATCGTCTTCGATTTTAGCCTATTCCAAAAAATGGATCAAAGAATCTGTATCAAATTTTGGTTCCCACATCATAACCATAAACCTATGATTCGTCAGCAGTTATGACCCTCTGGGGCAAATTTGGGTCGTCGCGGACAGAGTCCAACAGCTCCTTAGCAATGTTAATGCGATGCTGTTTTTGGTCGAAATTGAAAAATTTTGGCACGAATTTCGCGGCGACCCGCTTCATGCCCAAATCAGTGGTAACAATCGAATAGCACAAGCCTATCGATATGTTTAGGTCCTCAGCAACTTCTCTAACGGTGATTCAACGATTGGCCAATACTATTTTCTTCACTTCTTCGACGTTCTCCGTTGTTGCCGTGCTCGGGCGTAACGTACTCAAAATGCTCAAATTTGGTTATAAAACACATTTTAAAGCACTTGCTGTTACGATATGAAGTTGTCAAACATTTGATTCTCATTTAAATTCTAAAGTTTATGGATAGCTAAAGCAAACTTAATTATTAATTATGGGTAGCGGTAAGTGTCCTTGGTTCAAAAAAGCAATTTTAAAGCATTTTACAAGTAAAAATTTGTTTTTAGAGCCAAAGTGCAAATTTCATTACAATTTCAGAACGCGTATAGTGGTTGTTATACCTGAGAGGGAAAGAAAAGGAACAAAAATACTATATGTGAGCGGTCCATTATATTATACGTATAAACGTGATTGAGCAGCAAACATAAAAAAAAACGAACTTTCTATTTTATATATCAATGGTATTACGTGAAGAGGGCCAATCTGATTAGATGCAGAACACAGCGCTCTTTATAGGTTTATTATTTAAATAATAATAAAGTAAAATTTTATCTTATTTGTTCGTGATTTTACAGTTTTAAATAGTTGAATTAACCACTGTACTGTATATTGTATGGAAACTAAAATGAATTATTTCAAATAATAATGGCATTGCAAGTAATAGAAATCAGTTTTGAAATTGTTGCAGATTTTGGCGCAACATCTTGCATGTAATTTATGTGGAAATAGGGGATAGGGATTCCAAATCAGTGGTCCCTAAATATGAAATTTCACAAAAATTCGTTAAATTGCCGAAATTGTGTTCGTCATATTGCATGCGGTATCTTATTTCTAAATTTAGATAGATTCTAAGTTAGCGACACCTATATAATTTTAAATTCCAAAAAATCAATGACCATATTGGTTCCGCCCTTTTGAGTTTCGAAATTTTACTAGCAGACTCCCATATTTACAATTGTTGGCTGCGATTTTGAAGCTTACGGATAAAATGAATTCAGTTTATACTCTCTCACCTTACGAATCCAGGATAAAATCTTTCATTGAAATCCGTTGAACCGTTCTGTTTTTGCCTTTTCCACCCGTAGTAAATTCTTGATTCGTATGCTGTAGATGTGTTTTTTTAGGTACAATAATACTTTTGACCTGATTTTTTATCGTTCTTTGCATAAATTTAGCTTTTTATTTGTACATTGTCTCCAATTTCAATGAAATAATGCAAGTGAAGAAATTTTATGGCGGAAATTTTAATTTTAAATTAATCTTATTAAAAACTAAAATCTAAATATTTCAAATATAGAAGACCACCACAAGATTTCTTAAGATCTTTCCTTCCTTTTATGGTAAATAGAAGGTTCCGGTAAAATTTCACCGGAATCTGAATGTTTTCCCTATAGTAAAATTGTTCCGCAAAACCAATTTTTTTATTTTTGATCACTGGCAATATTTTTTCTTAGCACACACAATACTTACCGATGTGATCTTTAGATTTGAATAAGAATTATCATTATATTAATATATAATATATAAAGCCCACGCAGAAAATTAGCTCGATAGCAATTATTTCGAAGTATTTTGACTATTTTGACTGGACTAAAGATTTAATTTATTTTCGCCAAAAAAAAGGAAGTCGTGTAATTAAATAAAATCTTACAGCTTGCAGGAACCATTACTTCAAAGAAATAAATCTCTTTCTTTAGATCCTTTTAAAAACTGGAAGCCAGATCAACTGAGACGAATGATGTCCTAAGAAAAATAAACACGGAACTGGAATAAATTAAAGCTGCAGGCCCTCAAGGACAAGTCATTGCCATTAACCTTGCCCTCTTCTAACTGGTGTTCCCCGCTAAGCCAGAAAATAATTCCATTGCTAAATACGCCACTTTAATGATAAAAAATTCAAAGAACGATTAAAGCATCCTTTACATCTGTCCCCAGTCGCATCTCCTCCACAAAGCCATTACTGTGCCAAAGCGCAAACAGGCTCAGCTTCTAAGGATGTAAACCTTTTCACTTTCAACGTTTTTGCGTAGTCTCTATTTGACCTGAAAGAAGCCGCACACTTGTGCGAACGCGAAGATGACGAGCACGAGTGCAAGTGTCGCAGCGAAGCGGCCTACATAAGGCGAAAGGTGAGGAACGCGATTTTGACCCCAGCAGGTACCCTTGACACTGCACAAGACCCCACTTCTCGAGCGAGTGCTCCATCGTCATCTTCTGTACGAAAGGTCCGCGCTTCTTTAAGATTTTCAGATCACAATCTGGTTTTATCGGTGCTATTTTAGAGCTAGGTCTTGTGTTTCACTTACCTTTGACCTGGAGAAGAATTACGGTGAAAAGAACTGCTTGAAAATTCCTCAAAAACGGGAATCTGGCCATCTTGTCAATGGACAGGCTTCACTTGAATTTTAAGGCAAAACAAAGGGTGGTCCGCGCGACTCACACCCAGCATAGCACTTTGTTTATTATGAGCAGCTTGTAACACGGTTGTATTTTCGACTTTATTTCAGGCACCCGGAGCTCAATAGCCATCGAATTCCTCAGGACCGCTACACACCCCGAGACGTGCATTGATCATACCACACTACTTCCCTAGTTCCCAAATGTCGAAACTTTCACACGAAATTTATAGAAATTCAGTAATCCTCATAGCGACTGAGATTATCTCTGAAATAAAGGCACCTTTGCGGCCAGCAGCACAGCGGCGGAACTTGCTGATGGAAACGAAAACGCACACAGCGACAGCTCCGGATGTAAACGAAAAATCAAAACACAACACCTCAAGCTAAACAACACCAGAATTTTCAGCCACTTTGATCTTACCGAACCGGTCGTTCCGCGGATCAATTCACTGATTTATTGTATTTTTCAACATGCGAATAATTCACCAATTCCTACCGCACATTCTATCACTTTATTTGGCGTTGCGTCTCAACATCTGCTGTGATTTACCCAAATCCCTGCGAACGAATAACCTGTGTGTCCATTCGTTGTCAAAAAGTCAAATTGTTTGGCGGATGTGACATTTGGGATTGGTAAGTTGGCAGCGCTACAACACTTTTGTAGAGATTAATGGATGTTTTTTGGTTCAAGTATTGGATATTGTAGGGACTTTTAAAACAACGCCTTTTTGCTCTTAGAGAACAATTTTTTTTTAAAAATATTTTCAATACTTTTCAGTGTTTGGGATATTTTTGAGGTAATTTTTTTTTTTAAATGTCTTAATTTCGATTTTTATAGTGTCAATACTCTAATTTCTTTTACATTTTAATGAAATTTTGTTCTCGCTGCACCCGTTTTAAAATTGGACCTAAATTGAAAATGAAATGAACTACAAAAATCCCCATATATGCGGTTTGAAGAGATTTAAATGCAATTTTAAGCATATTGTGCAGTGACTGTACGGAGCTCAAAAATTCCCTTCTTGTAAATATTCTTCAAATTAAATAATTCTTGATTGAATCTTAACAAACTCTTGAGAAATTATATTTTCATTGACCAATTCATTCCAAAAATAAACTTATTACATATCTTTGACAAATTCATTTAAGTTTATTTAATTTTTTGGAACAAGTTCATTAGAAAAATCGTTTTGCGCGGAGACGGACACGCATTTGTGTCTGGGTGCCATTTTTTTTTCTTATTATTTATTATTATTATTATTATTATTATTATTTTTTTAACTTACACTACGTGTCGTCAAATCTTGCAATGCAAAATTTTTATACTTAGACTTTACCAAACTCAATGAAATTTGGCGAACATGTATAACTTCGGTGACAATACAAGTTAGTGGTATTTCCCGAGCGAATCTACCCCCGCATCCCTTATTTCCACCCACGCATCACTAAAATCATTATACTTGTCTAACTTTTTCAATTTTAACTTATAAATCATTTATAACAATAAAATAAAAGAATTTTTTTAAAAAATTTGTTTAAATGTATTTCTCTTTTATTTTATTTTAGATAAAGTTAATTATGAATAAAATTTGTATTTCTCCTTCTGCCGTAAATATCGCACTAAAACACAGACATATTATACATATGTATGTATAATGAGCCGCTACATTCTTCACTTTCTATAGAATCAGATGGTACAACATTTGTTCTCTCAGGCAGGGAAAGCAAGAACATGCATTCCAAAATTGTGATGAATTTCGCATTTTTGACTCTAAAAACCGCTGTTTATGAAAATTATTTAAAATTCCCTTCTTAATATTTGCGGTAACTTAATTCTTTCTAAAATAGTAATATAAGGCACAAAATTGTAAAAGCGTTTCCCCATCTAATCAATATTTATCAATTAATATCTTAATAAATATATCAAATTCGAGGAATTTTTTAAATCTTAGCCACTTGTTTTTTTGATAGTACAGTCTGTTTGGTAAGAACATATCGCTCAGAATTCAATAATAAAAAAATATTACTTTTTCCTTATTATTTACTTTATTTTCTTTTACGCAATGCATTTAATATTTGATGAAGTCACCGTTATTTTATATTATAGCTGTATATCTATAGTTCATATTTTCAACATATTCTAGTGGTAGATCCTTCCAGGTTTTCTTTACCCATGATTTAAGTTGTTGCAAAGTGAAAGCATTTTTCCGCTGCAACTTTGCCTTCATAACGGCCTACACATTTTCAATTGGATTAACATCAAGAATTTGTGAGAGCACTCCATGTCATTGATATCCTCGTGATCTTTCCATTCGGCTCAAATATGAGTTCTGTGTTTTGGATCGTTGTCTTCTTGCAAGGGTTTCCTGTTTCAAACCAAGAATCTGTAGACTTTAATAGCCCGTTTTTGTTCAATCGCGGTTCAAATTTTCATTAGTCCATTTCAAACGGTTTTCGATGTGCTTTTCTGATGAAAATGGTTTGATTGTAGTACTTTGGTGTTTGGATGGAATTTTCCCTTATTCTTTGACGTATGGTATAGAGAAACAAGTTGATACCTTTTTACGCTAATTTGCTTCTAGCTCACCTCAGAGTCATTTGTGAATCCTTTTCAAAGCTTCAAAATTGCGACGTCTTCTCTTTTTGATGTTTTTCTTGTTTTACCCCTTCCAGGCAAGCCGTAGACTTTTTTCCCTCAGAAAACTTGTTACACCGCTTCCTTAGAAAAGACGCATCCTTTTTAATATATCTCGATGCCTGGGCATAAGTCCATTTAGGTCCTTTCCGATCAAGGCAGAAAAACATAGCTTCAAAACGTTTATAAAATAAGGCACTCATGCTGAAAATCGATCTTAATAGTAGAAAGTATAACGCACAATGAGACTTGACGCATGACGCGCATATATATAGGTAATACTCATCCCTTTCACTTTATATGTTTCTATCTTTTTCTTTCTGAGAAATCGTCGATACGCTCTTACCAAACAGATTGTAGGTACGTTGGTACGTTTTTGGTTGATTGAACTATGCATTGGAGAACAGACATAAGCAAACAGCACATTATACATTTTTCTGATGCGCAGACGACATATTCGACATAGCCTCATTATTAATTGAACATTTGAGTTTTTTCAGGGAATAATACGTTACATATACTGCCTACTCAGCCGCCTTGAAGTCCGCGGTCGGGTCGACGAGCGCGGTCAGGGAGCTAGTCCTCAGAGCTTCCCTAGAAATCAGGGAGCTTGATAGCTGCACGGCCGCGCGGGAGGTACAGGAAGCCCTCATGAGGGACCTGAAGGGCTATAACGGCTACCTCCAGGTTACGCTGACCCGCCCAAACGGCCGTGGCCAGCGGATAATCATAGCGGACCTCGATGAAGCGGCAGCGAGGGTCCTCCTGAAGGCGGCAAAAATAAAGGTGGACCTGCGGAGGCCCGAACCGGAGCGAGGCATTCCGCGAAAAGGTGTATCGTCGAACCAGCGTGCTTCCTCTGCTCGGAGGGGAAGGAAGGGGGGAAGGAGCTCGATGACCCGCCGCGCGGTCGGGGTTGTGCGGGGTCTTCCGCAAAGCCCAGAGCCAGGTCAAATTTAAATAATGGCATTCGTGCTTCAGGGCAATCAAAACATAACCAGAATAGTCCATGATTTGTTGGCTCAAATCCGTCTCGAGAAAACACTGATGTCATTCTTATCAGCAAACAGTACCGGGACGGTGACGAGCCAACGTATCGGAATATCCTTGGTACGGCGGTAATCTGGGTCCGATAGCCGACTTTCAGACCAAATTAGATGATCTAGAGGACACAGTCCGCGGCAAAGATCATGAAATACTAGATGGACACTCGTAACGTATTCCCTTATCTTTTTTCGTCCTTAGTCCTGTTAGTCCACCGGCCTTACAGATTTTGCTAAAAATAGATAGTAATAAAGGGCTCACGCGTGAGAGAAAGAAAAAAATTTAGGGGGAGACGGAACGAAAATTAAAACCACGTTTCACTACACAGAACAGCGCACGCGTTCGAATACGTTTGGCCCTCCTGAAAAAATGTAAGTTGCCCGCATCCGTATATATGTATGCTCCGAGTGTGCTACCTACCTGTTCCCCTTTCTCAATTCAGGATTTCCCTATGGTGGAACATTGCCTGGGGACTGCACTAGTACCATGCATACAGAGGCCCACAGCGTGCCCGACAGTTTGGCCCGCCTTTAAAAATGCGTGATAAAAAACGCTGCATTTTATTGCCTACATTGTAAGTGCTGTAGATGAGAGATTTTTGGCTACCTATTCTTTCCTCTTTCGTTCTTATTGGCATTTAGATAAGGCAAAGGAAGCAGTAGTTCTTTGCTGCTTTCTCCAATGGGAAAATTTTCCCCAGGCAGTTTTAGAACTTGCAAATGGGTTAGAGCTTTGGGCTTCTATAGAGAGTGTCCTATCTAGTATTTCATGATCTTTGGTCCGCGGTATGGATCGGAAGGTGGTGGTGGCTGGAGACTTCAACACGAAGGGCTCAGTCGCGTGGAGGACGCGACTACGATTGGACTTCGCATCCACGCTCGGGCTGATAGTATTAAACACCGTTTCAACGTTCACCTTTCGGCATACTGGGTACAGGGAGACGATCATTGACGTCGACGGACAGTTTGGCTGCACGGTTGCAGCTCTGAAAGGTGATCGAAGACTGCAGCCAGATATCACCAATACAATTCCGCGTGCGGGATATAGTAAAGGAAATGTACAAGGCCTGTCTGAAGGCGAGAATCTTTGCCTCCCGCTAGAAAGCTGCTAGGTTTGGCACTGGCCATAACCGAAATCGCCCTTCTGACAAAGAATCGCATCCCCTCTCTTATTATTCCCCGGCTGGACACCTGGCTTAACCGTCAGCATGGTGTGGTGGATTATTCACTCACACAGATGCTGAGGTGACACAGCCACTTCCAGGCCTTCCTTTATTGTATAGGGAAGATACTGAGCCCGTGCTGTGTATACTGTGACTGCCCATGGAAGGCGAAGAGGGCCGAAGTAGAGACGGTGGCTGGCAGCATAACCCCTGACAATATAGTTGGGGTTCGATGAGATTTTTTTCTCGAAATATTTTAATCACTTGGAACGAAAAAATTAATTGAAGTCAAAGGCACCTAAAATGAATTTTTTACAAATTTAGGAATTTTAATACGAAATTTCAAACCAAAAGGAGCTTTTTTGTAAAGCCTTATTTTTATTTTCTCCTTTTTAGTTTTCGAAGGTTTTCTTTTATTTAAAATAAGCTTCATTTAATGCGAAGATGGTTTCATTTAAACTAAAATGCTATATATAGTATACACCGTCTCCAAAAATGTTTAATACAAAAAAATTGTGTTATCGGAACGCGATAAAATTTAATGTAATACTTTAGTTGGCATTGAATATTACTGATGTTGAGTACATTTTACAGTTGTTGTTTTCTAATCATTCCTCCCTGAGCCTTCTCTACTAATATTAATCTCTTGTAAAAAGAATTACAAGCGGCAAGCACGAGTAATAGGGGTATTTCCTCCCAAATTATTACAAGTTTAAACTGTTTTAAACTACTGATGTTTTGGTGCTCGGATTTTGACATCATGTAACCCCAGGCGAAGAACTTCAAGGGTCTTAAATCAGGTCTACTAGGAGATCATTCATCCTTTGGCAAAAAATCCACTACATTTTTAGCGCACTACTTCTGAATATCATTTGCTCAAACCAGTAGTAATAGTCTCGAAATAATTCTTTGCACCCTGGAAACAACACGGCTTGAAGAATCTCCTTGTGGTGGTATTCAAAGTCGACTTTACCCCTTCCACAAGATGTTCCCATAACCATAACTGATAAAGCATTCTGGAACCTATATATGTAGTGTTCGTTTTCTAAAATGACTTGAATTCTGAATGACCACATACGATCATTTTGAGAGTTGTGTGGTTACTGCAAAACCAAGAGTTTTTCATTGAAAAACACAAACTCGTCACCAGCGTTCTCTAAACAAGGATATTGCAAAATGTTGTACCTCTTTTTTGTTTGGATGGAGTCGAAACTGATTTTTTGCTTTGCCAAGATCTGCCGAAGACTTACCGATTCCTAATTTTCCAGCGAATTTTTGTATCGAATAATCTTTTTTTCTTCGAATTTGCTCTCGTTCAAATTCGATGCACGGATGTCCACTTATCTTGCGGTTTTCAACAAATGATGTTTCCTGGAAACGTTTAATAGTTTTATATACAAAGTCCTGTCTTATTCCTGCCTTTCTCAGATCATAAAAAATCTCACAAAGCCTCATTCCTTCACTAAATTTACACATAAACGTAGAACACAGGAAACGAAGGACTAATTTACAATAACAAAACAACCCTAAAAACGTCCATAAATATTTATTATCATACCTCTGTCTCCACTGTTCAGATTTTTCTTTTTTTTACATTTAAATCTATTTATACAATTCTAATTTACCATGTTTACAAAATAATAGGACTTCGCGATAGGAGCGGCTTACAAAAAAAGGTATGTTTCCTCTGTTTAGGTAGCATAGGCACACTACTGCGATAAAAAAATTTTTATACGAGATTTCTGAAGCATCAAAGGTGAATTAGGTCAAATAAAAAAAAAATAAATAAATAAGTGGCTTCAATTGAAGCAGCAACAGGGCACCACCCTACGCACGATCCAGATTTTTTTTTTTATTGCTTTCGCTGTTGTAAATTCATTGACACGCACAGGACCGTAACTAGGTTAAATTTGGCATTTTAATAAAACAGAGAACAAAAGTACCTAGCACTTTTTTTACAATAATTAAAATACTGTCAGTTCTACTAATGCACATTTTGCTGCTTTTTATTTGATTTCGTCTGCTTACGATGTTGGTGGGTTCCGTTCTTGTCGTGCGAATGCCCACCTACAGTGCCACCAGGTGATGGAGCATTCGTTCCTTGGGTTTGGACAGCAGGCGGCCTTGGTGGGTAAGGGATGGTGAAAAGTTTTATGTGAAGATAATCGCAAATTTCTAAACAAATCTAAGGAAAAGATCAGGAAATTAGCTAAATGTTATGATTGTATTAAAAAGCTAACCTATTAGTAAGTTTAAAAAAATTATAATGGCTCTGTGATTAATCAGTTTTCTTTCTTCTTTCTTCGCTTACCTGAGAGCAATACCGGAAAAGATCGATGCAGGCTAAGAATAGAGCAAACCACAAGACAACTATTTCTGGTGCCCAGCAACTGAAGTATTGGTTTAAAAAGAGTAGCCCAGGTCCAATTAACCCTGAGTCTGAATAGTCGATTTCACTTCGTGTCATGTGAGCAATCTTAAATAACATTTTTAAGTAATATCTTCTTATTAAAATATTTAAAATACACCAACTTACCACAAGCTTGTTAGTAATCTTTGCGGCGACCATACCAAAGGTCATTATATAAAGGGCAGGATGGTTCCCAAAAATGTTTTCAGGTGATTTTTGGGCTATGATGAACGCCGGTAGGACAACTAATGTTAGTGGAATTATTGGTGACAGCACACTTGTGCCCTATATATCGAAATAAATTTGCTTTAAATTCTGGTGTTTATGTTTAAATATTTAGAATAATGCATTATGTGCGACTGATCACGTGTCAATTACTAAAATATAAAACATTCATAAAAAAAAATAAATAAAAAAAGGACAGAAATAAAATTAGTAACAAAAATCAAATAAGGAACAAGAAAAAAGCTCTTATTTTCAAAAGTAGAACAGAGCCTTTGCCTTTGTTATATGTATTCTACCCTTACTTCTGCATTTTACCAATTCATAGAAAACAGCAGAATCAGCAAAATAATCTTAGTGTTATAAAAATAGGAGTTTAAGTTTCTGCAATGGTTTTGCAGTAGTACTGATTCTGGCTTTAAGCTGTGCAATTTTGATATTTTTGATTGAATGAAAACGTGGTAACTTTAATAGTGAAAATCGTTGTAATTCCTATTTAAATAGGCATATATGTACTCCTAGCAAGATAAAAATCTGCTACTCTTATTCTTTTAAAACAGTAACATGTCAAGAATATTTGCTAAAGCTTTCTAAAATCTTTTGGCTGCCGATATTATCTAAGTACAGTTCTTCACTTACCGATTACAAACTTTTAAACACCAAAAGCTTTTTTAACTGGCACAAGAAATATCTCAAAAACCTCTAAACTGATTTACTTAAAGATTACTGTGATTCGCTAGTTCATTAAAACAAACCTGTACGTTTAAAAATCCCACTTAGGCTGGAAATTAATTCACAAGAGATAGTGATCCAAAGGTCCAATGCTTCTCATCGCAAGCATTTTCTTTAAAGCTTTCAAGCGCATGTCATTGCTACTAAGTAGTTAAATTAACTAACGGATGATTTTAAATATTTTTAATAATTATTTAAAAATTTACAAAATCAGAATTTTATTCGAAAGTTATTGGTATATGTTCTTAAATATGCTAATTATTCATTCAGTCGATTTTTTGACGCATATACCCCTCTAAAAACTCTTGAGAAATTCCAAATAAAATTTTTTCTAAGACATATAAATATTTTAAATTGTTTTGGAAATTGCTATTGTATTTAGTCGTCTAAAATTAAAATTGTTTGTATTTACTTAGGTTAAAATTAATTTAGATATTGTTTTGTTGTGTCTTAATTAAAGGTGGGTGTAGGAATGCATCAAAGGCTGTCTTAAAGATGTTTATAAATCAACCATACATTGAATATTAACACTTATTTCCTTTGTTTTATTGATAAAAAGGCATCATTAGAAGGCTACGATGATAAAAAGTTATTCTAATTTTAATAACTACTTTCGATGTGATTATCGAATTTAAAAACGAAACTACTACGAAGTTTTTTAAGAAAAATAAAACGATAACAATTAGATATTTTATATTGCAGTCATATTTTAAATAAATTAAGGTATGTTAGAAGAGCTTGTTACTAGACTGAACAACAAAAATAAAAATGTACAAATATAAAAAAAATGTTTGTTCGCGTTCCTGCAAAACTACATACGTTTTTATTGAAATTGTAATAATAAAAATATGAATATAACGTAATGTGATTAAACAGTTACGTTTTCAGATTCATATATATCACTCCTTACTTAAACTATGAAACTATACAATCTCCTCTTAGCACGCCCGACAGTGGCTCTTCATATATATGATTGAGTCATAAAAACTGGCAGACGACTTGTTGTGCAACAGGACTCCTGATGGTGGATCGCTATACAGTATGTATAGTTACAGCTATCGAAAGATTTATTAGCTTGTACAAGGGATATTATATCTTTATTTTACTATTATTATTGGAGTGGGCGAGACGTGTAGTCTCGAGCGCTCAGACATTTTTGTCCATTGCACTCATTAACCCATTGTGTTCGTAGAGTAGAATACCATGGTTATCGTGGGATTCGAGAACCCACAGTCAGGACGGTAGGCCAACTGATCTACCGTAGGCCCCCAATATTATATTTTACTCCCAAGCTGAATCGTAAATTTTCCAAATAAAGCAGTGTTGAAATATGTTGATATTGCCATTTGCACCGATGCCTCGAAATCTAAGTGAGGAGTTGGGTTGGCATTTTCTCGGATAACCTCAATATAAAGGAATCTTACTCCCACGCTGATCGAACTAGCGTGTTCTAAGTCAACGTATTGGCGCTTATAAAAGCTTGTAATGTTTTAAACAAATGCAACATTTGAGCAAAACATAGCTATCCTGACGGACTCTCAGCCAGCTATCAAAAAGAATATCTAAACACTGTAGATAATCGGCTATCATACCACTTTGCTCTGGGATGCAAGACAAAGGCTGATAGAGTTGGCTGTCACCCTTGAGAAATCACGTGAGGAGCCAGTCAGCGCTTAAGGCTTCCTTTAAAGTATTTCTGCCCACTTTGTGGAATGAATCTTGAAACTTGTGTAGTCTCCAAAATAACCCGATTTTCACATGGTTTGAAGAAAACACAAGAAGTAAACGGGGAAGGCAGCCCCGTGTAGGTATCTCTAGAGTGGAGTGACCACTTACATATAGAGGAACACGAAACTGATTTTAAAATAAATTTTTTACTACCTACCCTACCTCCTTGTTATTTCTCTGTTATTATTAAGTTTTTACCATTGTTGTTGTTTATTATTGTTATTGCTTGTATTAATTTTAAATAAATAAATAAACTAGGCTGAGAATACTCCATCACAGCCACTACAAAGGGTCTCTTCCCTGCATTTTCTATGCTCGCCCAAAATTAAAAGTTGATTATTTTCGGAAACTATAGCCGAACGACAATAAAATCTTAAATTCTTAGACCAAACGGAAGGCTCTTGCAAAATTTTATCCGAATCTGCCCATTTCCCTATTCCGAACTGGTTCCAATGTGAGAAATGCAGTTTTGAGCCACTATGCTTTCACATCCACTTCCAAATATTATTTAACCCTTCTTAAACACTGTCGTACGGATGTGGTACACTTTCTTTGACAAATTGAAAGCCTTTATTTTAATGCATGTAAATTTCTTAGTAAATAAATATGTTTCTATATAACAATTTTCACATTTTTTATTTATTTGTAATATATTAGAAATACTTAAACTTATCTAAAACAAAAAAACAATAAAGACCCAGAGCACCAGACGAATGTCATTCATTCATTTAGTGTTATCGTAACAAAATTACACGTCAGTGGTTAAGGTTTAAATAGCTAAATTGGAGAACCTTAAAAAACTAAAAATCTTACCATTTTATTGCCAATTACGTAAAATCGTAGTTTATCAAAATTGCACAACACTTCTTTTGTCTCAAAATAAATGACTTTTGACAAACCTATCAGTCGCACACTAAGCAGAATAAATTTTTAATTTGTAATAACAAATACTTCCTTTGGCTTCTATATTAACTTTACTCACACAGCAAAATGTGAGATATTAGCAACAATAACCAGTAAGCATTCAAGGCTAGTATTAATAAAAATATTAGTAAAGCATATAAAGCAAGCAAACAATAAAAGCATCAAACAAAGAAACAATACCACCAAAATTAGTATTTAAAGCAAGCATTTTCAAAAAAGAACAGTCACAAAATCAACATAAGTGGTCAGTAGAAAAACAATTTTAGAAACAATACGACCAGGGGAAGAACAGTAGCCCACGGCTAGAGAAGGGATGCGAACAGATACGGAAAGTTAATTATAGTTTGTTCTTGCTTGCGTTTCATATACAATTTTTTTATTAAAAAAATATATAAATGCATCTAGCCTACAGAGAGTTTAACGCACACAGCAACTATGTGCATAAATCCTTTTGCAAATCTTTTTAATTACTGTGACTGTTTTTAGTTTTTGTTCGGCAAAAGAAAAACAAGTATGGGTGTTTTACGTGAGTATATTCTTACAGCGACTGTTGATCCATTTTTTCCACATCCGCCGGTTACTATCACCTTGGCATATCGACACGCTAGAACCACATGAATAGCGAATGCAAAATAAAGCGGAACTATTCTAATGTCTCCGCCTGTATATGGAAGCTACATTGGAGAGAAATTTTGTCGTAATTTATTTTCGTTTACTCAAAAAAAAAATATATATATATACAGTATGTTTCATCGAAATAATTTTATCACTTGTAGCTGATATCAAAAATTCGTAACAAAAACTGTGTATTAATTTGAATTTTGAAGTTGTCCAGACTTTTCCTGTTTTATTTTTGTAGTAGTAGAAAAGTTAACGACCATTTTTCTTTGTACACACAATTTAGTGAACCACGGATTTGCTGTTGTTGGGATATTTCCGAAATGTCTCATTTGTTTTTAGAAGGAAGAAGGAATATAACTATAAGAAATAGAGAAAGTCGATCTAAAGTGTCATAAGATTTGTGTGATCGTCATGCCATTTTCCAATTAAAAAACTCCACAGACATACCAGAAGCAAAGCTACTTTTTTTTATAAATAATAATAATAGATAACAAAAATGAATAAATGTTTTGTCCAATTTTGAATAATTGTGTAGTTGTAATGTTTTAACTTTCGAATCCTTTACATTTTGAATTCTAATGGGCAAACACAAACAATGCACAAATGTCCTTTAATGCTTATAATTTATTTTATTTATTTATTATAAGTTCGAATTTATAATTAAAAATTCATCTATATTTTTTAAGTATGCCCCACCAGCCTTAATTTGAAAAAAAATCATACGAAAAGTACAAGGAAAAAGTGAAATTCTTGTCGAAATCGAGATAATCATCTAAAGAATAAACTGCTCTTCTATACACAACAAGAAGAATAATTGAAAATGAGTGTAAATGCAAAGAATAAGATAAGTCCACATTCTTTATGAAAAAAACAATGAAATACCAGGATCCCCACTTTCATAAAATTAACGCGATTCATTTGTAATCCACTCCATTAACAAAGTGTAATTTTTTCTATTTCTATTAAAAATATTGTCCCTCTATCAAACCTCATTTTATCACGGTTATATGAATAGAAGAATTATAAGAGTAAAAGTAGTGAATTTTAAGTTTTACTTCATGTATAACTTACAAATGGTCCATCGAATGTCAAAATGAATCTGGCCATTTATATAAAAAATTTGATTGTCTACATTACGATTCGAGATGCTTAACATTTAGTACAAAAAAATAGACAGACTCATTTTTTTAATGAGCATTACTCGATAATTACAAATCAAAAGAATTAAATTTTATTAAATATTTTTCATCAAAGTTTAAAAGAAGAATTCAACATAAACTAATTATTTACCACAGTAACCCTTGGAAAAAGCTTAAGAAATAATGTTATCTTTTGTTGGCATTATTTTCCTATCAATTATGTTATTATTTATATGTACTTATTCAAACATACCACATATGGCATAAATTGAAATGACATATGCCAAAAAGGCTTATTTATTTTAATTACAAAGTTTTAATACTTAGAACTACAATTGAAATGGAATTAATTACACTAAGCACAAAAGCAAATTGCGTCACACGATTTATAGAAAAGTTCCCCAAATGAAAAATACAATGTAGTATAGAATAGAAAATATAATAGAATTGATATGTTGAAACGGAAAATATGTATTTTTTTAAATGTAATTAAATTGTATTTATTAATGCAATTATTCAAAATTGGAATATTAAACATTCAAGAAATTAAAAGTCGAAATGAAAATATATTTATAAAAGAAAATGTTTTTTAATAGTAAGTGAGAATTTTCTTACAGCGACAGTTGAGCCATTTTTTCCAACGCCTCCAATGACAAACATTTTTGAAAAAGACACAACATTTTGAAAATAACCAATGAAGAATATCATGCATGGCACGAAATTCCATGTCACTCCAATCACAGGTATCTGTGAAATGAATAACACAAAAAAAAGGAAAAACAAATTATAATTGTGTTGCCTAAGTACATGTTATTTACATTTGTTTGTAGAAAGTTCAGTTAATAAATTATTTTTCACGAGGTTATACAGCATTTCAAAAATTGAATTATTCATTATAATTGTTGTAGAATCTATAGATTTTTTGCAATAGAAAAATTCTAAAAATGTTAAAAACGTAAACAGTTAATCAAATTTTGATTACGTTGCCTTAAGTATAATTTTTCCTAAGCCGCATTGTAATTATGTACAATAAAATAGATATATATATATACATATATATATATTTTTTTGTTAAAATATAGTATACAATGCAAGGGAGTATTAAACCCTTAAGAAATGATGGCAAAAACTCCAAGAGTGATGAAACGTTTCCTAAAAGTTTTCTCTGGAGAAAGACTGAAATTCCTGACGGACAAATTCCTAAAGAAAACATAACTAAAGTCGCTACAGACAGATTAATAAATATAAAAATATTACATTGACAAGTTCTTTTGACATTGATTTACTAGAGTAAGGATTATGGAATCGGTAAACACGAAAATAAATATACGCGAAACAAGCTGCCCCTCAGTCTAAAGGTCCGATTTTTATTATTTTAAAAAAAGCTAAACTTTATCGTTTGTTTATTGAACAAGAGTGGAAAAGATGAAGTTTTTTTTTATTTGTGATAAGAATTTATGGATCTCTAAACGACACCGTTTACCTTGTTCTGTTCTTTTTATAACTAGGAGACTTAATCATTTTTGTAGTGATTAGAAATACGAAATTTCACATTCCCATTTCTTCGGTTTTTATTATTTACACTTACGACTATTTATCGAACGAACAAAATGGACGAGAAAGCATAAATTTTATAAACCGTCAAAAATTTCGTCCCTTTTTTTCTAATACGATTTATCCTGTCTGATAAAAGGTACAATAAATCATAACGCGTAAATCCACCTTCTAAAAATAAATTTGTTATTCTGTTCTTGTGTAATAATCACATAAAAATCTCTATTAGTTTGCTAAATAATGAAACTTACTATTGATTTTAAGAAAGAAATGTGTGTGAAGCAACTGATCAAAATAATTCTATTCAATTACACACGAAACATTTAATATCATACCTGCGATCTCTTTATTATTAAGCCTACTTTTGGACTTATATTTTCAATTATTAAAAAAAAAACAAAAATTTAACAATTAATTCTACGCGTATACTATCCTCATATCGTGTACTGAAGTTGAAACTAAACGATAAACTTCGCAAAACCAATGCTTTTTTTATGCTGTCCCATAATCTTAAATATAATGAACATGTACACTAATGTCACCAATGAAAACTAATGAAATAATGTCAACTCATTTTTTACACATTTAATTGACTTTTTCGATTTCAATACAATGTTTGAAATAATACCCTTGTTTATAATCACAAATAAAAAATAATCAAACAAAGCCTTGTTGTAAAACTGAAATGTAAGACAGCAGCAAAAAGACAAACAATATTCTTATAATAATGCTAGAGAATATGAGTGAAACAAAATTTTACAATTGTTCATAACAATACAACTAATCGAAACAGCATTCACGCAAAAATTATTATATTTAAAAAAAAAAAAAGAAGATTATTTTGAGCCAAAAGATCGTATTCGGTTTGAATGGGGTTCCAATGTAATATGATTTTATACAAGTTAAAATATGTAGAGATAAAAGATAATATAACGTTTCAATTTAAAACGACTTACGGCAACTGTTGAACCGTTTTTGCCAACACCTCCGGCCAATATAACGGAACTTATATTATATAATGACCACAGTCCACAGACTATGGTCATTGCAGTCATTGTCGTCCACAATTCAATGCTACCAAAAATCTATTTAAAAACAATAATTCCAAAAACAAAAGAACAGTATAGTACAGTAGTGATTTTTCTTTTAATTATTTTACAAAATGTTTTGAATATTTTAGTATGAATGACATTTATGAAGTAAAGTTTCATCGCAATACTTTTTAGACTTTAGTTGAACAGGAGAAAATTAGTTTTTAACCCTTTGGCCTACTTTTTAATTTCCAATTCAAAATCTGAGTCGATAACTTATTGAGCGATTTCGTGCTCCGGTTGATCGCTCGATGTTGTACAAATCACATACGAGTACGTCTACTTGTGCACGATATGACTGCTATAATTTGTCAAGTTTGATGAATCGCATCAGATGGAGAGAAATATTTATTATCTTGAAGATCATTAAGTTTGTACCATTGCCACCTCGAACAAGGTCAGTGGTTATCATTTTTGGCCAAGCAATGCACCAGGGCCCTAAGTCGTGTTTATCATTTTTGTCTTGCTTAATGTGTTACAAACTTGGCTCGATATTGTAGGCCAAGAGGTTAAGCATTTTATGATTCTTTATTAGTCATCTATGATATCGTTTTGCAAGCTTTACATATCAATAAATAAAAATAATGATTTATAGACAAAGCCATAAGTTTCCACAAAATAGCATTACAACACAAAAAAGACTTCCATAGTTCTTCTTTCGTCACTTGTCTTGGTACTTGGCTAACTATCGCAAAAACGTGTCAATAACTTGTTAATTTTTGTATGCATGAATGTTATAACGTGTACTCCAATTTATACAGGGTGTTGATCGATTATTTTTACTTCACGAGTTCGAAGACATTTTTCATGTAGTGACTATAATTATATAGAATAATTGAGATAAATATCTGCTTTTTTTAAAATTTACATGGCTTACCCAACACAAAAAGATATCATTTCAGAGAACATATCATTGCGCAAAAAAGAATTTTCAAAAAGGTTCAAATAAAATAACCAATAAGCAAATTTAACATTTTTGAGATTTAAATAAAATATATGGTGTTTAACTTTTCACCCAGATCTATTTAAAAATTTTCTGATTTTATTGGTTATTTACCATAAAAATATTATTGAGCTGAATTGGTGCACACATTCAGTACACTTTGAAACCACAAATATTGGAGGTACAAATAAGATTTGAGGAATTTACAAAAGATGACGTAACTAGCATTAAATCGTATTATATGTCAACCTTTGTGCCAACAAAACACAATTTGTGGGAAGCGTTGTTTTTTTTGTATTAATTTGGAGAAAATATGGGGAACAGACTCCATCAATAAAAACATATGAGCACTGGTTCCGACGTTTTAAAAGTGGCGACAAACAATGCGAAGGCAGGCCAGGAAAGTTTGAAGTTGAAGACGCTAAGTTTGAGGAGGCGTTATTGGACCAAGATTCATGCCAAACTCAAGAGGACCTTGCTAAACCTTTGGGACTGACTGAATAAGCGATTTCAAATCGTCTCAAGGCCATGGGTATGGTTCAAAAACAAGAAAATTGGGTTGCCTATGAACTCAAGCCAAGAGACGCTCGGCCACATGTTGTAAGGATGATGTTGTTGGAGGCGCTTAAATGAGATGTGTTACCCCAGCCGCCGTATTCACCAGATATTGCTCCTTCCACCACTTGTTTCGGTCGATGACTCATGGCCTGGCTGAGCAGTACTTTTTACTAGGAAAAAAATTGCGTCGATTCTTAGATCGACTCAAGGCACAAGGAATTTTTTTTTTATACTATTATTCACTTCTTTTACTTCTTGGAAGTCTAACATATTTTCTTCGTATGTAATATGTGCCCTAAAATCACATATTTTTGATTTTGGATAGATCCCCTATTGATCAAATAAAGAGAATTTCTGAAAAAATGAAACATTTCACTTTTCTTTGAATATCAAATTTTAAATATGATTCCTCGGAGAAAAGATCTCATCTTCTGACAGAAAAACTCTTAGAAGAAAATAAGTGTAAAGAACCATTATTAAACAGCAAATCTCAACTCTAGACACTTAATTAATTAGTTGAGTTTAATGAGCAAGGCAGACGGAATATTTTTTTAGTAAAAAGGGAAACTGCTTGAAAAACTATTTATTTTAAAATAATAAAAACAAAATATATTTGAGACCCTCACAGCAAGCCCTTTCATTTGATATGTCACAAGGTAAAGTCTGCAAATTTTTTAATCCTCCCCAATTTACTTTACAAGTCCGTGTTTGGGTCAAAGAAATTGATATGTGCACCAAATTTTACTAATTTTAACTTAATCGGTCCAGTAGATACTGAGAAAATTAGCTGTGACAGACGGGCTCCCTTTGATACAACTAACGGGATTACAATAGAGCTGAAGTGTATTAGCCTATGGCGGCAAAGGGTTGGTCATTCGCAGCATACGTGCTCCGCTGGCTCTTCCTCTTAGAGGCAGAAGCGACAGGTATCCCCATCCACTAACTTTTTAAGGTGGTAGATCAATGGGTAGTGACCTGTGTATAGGTCCATAATAATTTTTAGTCCCGCTTTGTCGAGCGAGAGAAGATTTTGTGCTCTCTTCTAAGAAGGATTGAAGAATCTTTTTGAATGTTGCCCAGGTTGGTTCAGCCAGAGCAGTGATTTTTGCTCTTCCTTCCAACTGCTTAGAACGGAGTTCGTATACCTTCTAGTCAGGCCACAGAACGGTTCTGGTCCAATGAATGGGATTTCCGCCCCTTTATCGCGAGCTAACCCGCATTTTCATTGCCGTCAATTCCTTCATGGCCTGGTATCCAAACTAGAGTTACCTTGTTGCGTGCGAAGAGCGATCTCAGAACAGTTAAGCAGCTCCAAACCAGTTTAGAACGGTGCAGATTTAGATGTTTTTTTTCCCAGGGCTATTGAGATCTTGTAGGTGGGACCATAAATCCCGGTGGCAGAAAGCCCGTCCTTCCTACATCCATTGATGAATTTGCATATATAGTAATAGTCTTTGATTCCAACGTTCTGGCGATCTTAGCCAATCCCCAGATATGAAACAAATGATGCCTACTTACATAGTTTCATTTTATACACAAACGCTCGCTGATGAATGCTTCGGCTGGCGTTGGAGTGTAAGAAAAAAAAAAATACTAATTTCTGAGCAGCTTGGCACTTCTACATTTCAAGTGGAAAGTTGAGAGATTATTATCTGTGCCAATAAAATCGAGAATTAGAACTTAATGATGAACAAAAATGTGCTAATTTAATTTTATCAGACAGCCAAGCTACACTGAAATTTACCCGTCATAAGACTCATCATCGAGTGCAGAATCTCGCTACATGGCATCCCAAGTCACAATGTAGATTATTTGGATTCAGGGTCTCGGCGGAATCATTGGTAATGAAACCATTTCCTTTCTCTTCAAGGTATCCACAATGGACCACATCGTCTAAATCCCCCCGAAATCTGCATTTATAATGTCATTTTAGATCCAATATATTGAGTTTTCAAAATCCAGCGTCAAATATACTACTACGATATTTCGGATGCATTTTAAATTTCCATCAAATTTGATATCAGGCAAATCTAAAAATATAACCATTTCGTAAACAGTTCGCTCCCAGCTTTTAATACTAATTATTGTACCTTTTGACGAACCTAAGTTTCTGTTGTTGGTTTAATATGTCATAAATTCATTTTGCGAAAAATTTTGAGTTTATCTAGGAACAATTATTTATTCCTTTTATTATGTAATTTGAAACGTTCATGCTTTTTAAGTATTGCTATGAATTGTCTCACAAAAAAAAACACCTGTGAAATTAATTTTGAAAGCATATATCCAAAAAATATTGCGAGAGCACTTCACATTTATAATACGAATGCTTATAAAATGAAAAAAGGGAGATAAAGCAAGAGGAAAAAACTCATGCACGCACTATGCACCTGTATGACGGAATAAGCATCTTCAAAGCTATTAGGGTTGAAAATGACGAACAATTCGTAAATCATTTACCATGAAATTTATTCACTCTTCATTGTTTTTACGAACCATTCACAAACACCGCCTAATTAAAAATAAGAAGAAATTAAATAATACGATAGGTAAAAAGTGATGTCAAAAAGATTAATTGGTTTGCAAATAAAACGGATCATGGCGACTGTGTATTACTAAAAGAGAGTGCTTGCGATTGAATTTCTTTTACGCTTATCCGGTAAAATCATAGGTCGTCTAAAAACAGGGTGATTGTAGATACAAACATATCTTTTTTTTGGAAAATTTAGACAATTTTGAAGATAAACGAGGTACGAACAAATTTTAAGAAAAAATCAAGTAACTCGCTTTTTGGACATTTTAAAACAAACTAGGGGTAATGCCTGGAACTATATAAAAAGGCTGTAAACAAAGGATTATCATAAAAAAGGAGTCCCTTTAGAAGCGATAAAAATATTCTCACCTTCGTCAGCCAAATTTCTGGTCCAAATATCGAGGATAAGATATGAATCCCAATTATAGTAATCTGTGCTTCAGTCACATCCACCTTTCCAAATCGTAATGTACCTGAGACGTAAGTCTGCCAGTGGGCGCAGTAAAATAGCGTTATCGCAGAAAAGCACTGAAAGCAAACATTCAGAATTACAAACAATATGATCAATTGGAAAGTGTTGCTAAATAAAAACCTGAAAAAACAACCAGTTAGGATAAGTACCTAACTGACAAGATATGCAAGCTGATAACGCCACGAATATCGTTGATATCGAGTCACATCCGTGATCGAACAACTCTCCTAGAGGAGACGATGAATTTGTCCGTCTTGCCTGTTTGCCATCGATCGCATCCAAACTTTGATAGATGAAAAGACCAAGAGCACACAGGATGCATGACCATCGCGGGGGTAACGATTTTCCATCTGGACTAAATCTGAAAATTATCAAAGGAAAATTATCCGCTTAACCATTCAGCAATATTTTTGCGAATACATATTGAGACTTCTTTGAAATACGAACCAGTCTCAGCGCATTCAGGAAATACACTGTACAAATATTTATTAATTTTTAAACATCAGCATCTTTTTATAAAAATTATCAATTAATGGGACGTACGCTTTTAGTTACATAAGCGATAAAAATTCAAACAAAACAGATCCAGTTCAATATTTCTACAGAAGATTATCGATGATTCAACTATCGCATTGATTATTAAATTAAAATGCAGAAAACTGATACATCTAATTATTCTGAAATGCAGTTAAATAAACCCATTTCTTTTCTAGAAAAAGACTAAAACAAAGGTAATTTTTCCACGTTTAACGCTAAATTTAGCTGGAAAACTAGAAATTGGTTCCATTATTTACGAGATTGTACTCACAGCCAATTAAAGCAAACTTAGGAAATTGTTCGGAATACTATTGAAATTACATTATTGTATGAATTACCTTCTTTTCATAATATTTATATCAGTTTTAAAACGATCTCTATTTACGCAGTAGATTGTTTCCTCAAAAATATCATATGTCGTATATTGGAATCGTGAAATTCAAATGCAAAATTCACAAAATGGGGATTTGTTCACGTCAAAGCAAAATAGAATTGACGATAGGGCCGAATAAAGGTCGAAAAATAAAAGGCAAGGGAAAACGTCACGACTGTTACATCTTGTAATAGATGATCTTTGGGTAAAATTTACTTACTTTGTGCGATAATCAAGTCCCCATGAATTTCATTTCACTCAAGTGCTAGTTTAAGCTCACGCAACTCAATTTTGTTGAGCCGCGGTATTGTTCATCAGATTCATAACTTGAAAAATATAAGTTCAATTCTTTGGGATGATTATATTTTTAACCTTTTCTGAGACTGACACTGAGATAAAATAAATATAAACAAAACTTTCAATCCTTACTTTTGACCTTTAAAGATATAAAAGTAAAGATTAGTTTGTTTAATACAAAAATATTTGTTTTATATTGTACACGTATAATTTATTAAAAAGATGAGAACATTAAATTGTATTTAAATCAAAATCTGCAGGGTAAAAAAAAGAGGAAGCGACAAAGCAAAGCGTTTTTGATAACAAAATATTGAAATTTGTTGCAGAAACGTTTTCGCCTTTGTCTATCGTAGAAAATTATTAAATTAGATTATTAAAAGTTCCATCTTGACGAACTATAACTACGCTTTTGGATAACAAATATTGCTTTTTAATATCGAGTATTAAAGAAAGCTTAATCCAGAATTCGGTATACATACATTAATATAATTTTATGCACAATCACAGATAATGGTAGCAACTTCGTAAAAGCTTTTAAAGAGTTTGGAATTAAACAGGATAACAAAGCTAATGAAAGGCGCAAGATTTCTCTGACCCGGTATTAACATGATTATTTAATTAAACGTATTTATTTTGGGTATTTTTTACTAACAAAATATAACTCATTGATTTACTACATTGTCATTCCATCAAATAGCAAAATTATCCCGAAAACTGCCTTAAGCTTCCACAAAATTCTTTCTTTTAGCTGTACAAATATATGGAGCAAGTGTAACCGACCCAAGACAACTGAAATTATCAAAAGTTTATTGTCCTGCTCACTGAAAACCCCTTTGGCTACTCGTTAGAGCTCACTCTATGATTCCATTAAAACGCTAGTTGAACTTAAAGTCAAATTTAGTGATCTTTGTAGCGCTTTAAATGTAGACAGTTTCAGTTACTGAAAAATTGCGAATCTAAAAGAATATTGTCTCTTAATGAAACCAATTGCAGAAGGGATAGATTTCCTTCAGAAAGAAGAAAACAACTATTTTGGATACTTTCTGTTTACTTTAATATCAATTAAAGTAAAATTAAATTGGCTATAAAAGTCTGATAGATTTAGGTTCTTAATATTTCTTATGGTATGGAAACAGTACTAAAGTAACTACTTCAGAGCTAACACTGAATCTTATGATTCCATATTAGCGTCATTAACATGTCCAGCAATAAAAGAGAAGTTTCTGATTTCTGCGCCACACATCACTTCAGACTTTGTGCACTCAATTTTGTTAAAACATGTTGAAAAATTTCAAGATATTAATTCTAAATCAATAGAAAATTAGGCACATAAAATGCTAAAACAACCGACATTTTCTGATTTTGGTGACAATGTTGAGGCTGAGCTAACTGTGTATTTATTTTTTAACATTAACCCTCTATTGCATACGTAGAAGCCATATTTGGCTTTTAAATTTTAACATGTTTTTTCTTTGCTATCTTTGTGTAAGGTTTTAGAAAAGCATTAAGTAGAGTTATTAAATTCATTGTGAAACGGAACATATTCTTTAATACTTAATGTTTTTAACGGAAGCGTCATTTTTAATCATAACCTCAATTAAAAATTAATATTTTTTTTCACTTTATACGTATTAATGATTCCAAATAAAACATATTATATCTAACACAACATTTTTTCTATCTTTGTTAATTCTCATGTAATAGAGGGTTAGATCAATTATGATTTTCTTACTGGAACACAACAACGAAAAGACCCATCATTAACAGTTTACCAACCAAAGCCGAAAAATAAGGCTTTTATCGCCAACGCTTACCAATAGCCTATTAATCGTCTTTTTGTGACCGACGACGAAAAGCAGAGATACTCCCGAGCGACATTATTACATCATTACGAATAAAAATCTACTTCATTACCATTTAAAAATTCAATGCTAATGAGAAATCAATATCATTACCATTGAAAATAGCAATGCCAATGTAAAATTAGATTCATTATCTTTGAATTTTTTCCAGTTAGATAAAGCAGCAAAGAACTACTGCTTTCCATGCCTTATCTAAATTTCAATAAGAACGGAAAAGATAAGAATAGGCATGCAAATATTCTCATCTACAGCACATACAGTGTAGACAGTAATGTGCAACGTTTTTTTTATCACGCATTTTTAAAGGCGGGACAAAGTCTCTGATGCGATGTATGCCTCTGCATGAGGCAATGCTCAGGCATAGGAAAGTCCTGAATCGAGAGTGGGGCAAATAACACATTTAGAGCATATATACGGGCGCGGGCTGTTTACATTTTTTCACTATGCATTTTTAAAGGTGTCGTAAAGTATTCGAACGTTTGCGTTGTTCTGGCTGATGAAACGTGGATTCAATTTTCGTTTCGTTTTCACCTAAATTTTTGTTTTTCTCTCACACATGAGCCCTTTATTACTATCTACTTTTAGCAAAATCTGCAAGGTCAGTCGGCTAACGGGTCGAAAAAAAGATAAGGGAAAACGCCACGAGCATCACATCTTGTCGTAGGTAGATTGGGTTTACCTACTTCACAACGAATGTCTTAGATTTTTTAATTTCCTTTGCAGTAGCATTTTAAATAAATTGCGCGCGCGAAATGAATTAGTATTGGCGACGGAGCCCTTCCATAGTACAATCACTCACAGAAAGAAAGAGAGAAATATATTTTATCTTCTTTGAAGATTCTTGTTGAACAAACTGTAAAAATATGATTCACACTCATACTTATTTGATTGCCCGCCACTTTTGGTATGTACGAGAGGTTTCAACGTTTTTTGACCAAATTACAAACAAGAACATAGAAAATTAAATAAATAATATAAAATGAACTAAGATTCATATGACTACGGTAGTTTTATAACATATGTATACAGTAATCGGACCGATTGTCATCTAAGAGCAATCTTTGCTTCATCAAGTTTTTCGTCTTTCAGACCCTACACATTTTATAGCGTCACTGACCGTGCTTTTAAAAATGCCCGAACGACGAATATTATCTTCAATGTGCTAAAAAAAAAAACATCGAGTCGTACGTTGTAGATGCTTATCAAAAAATAAACACGCTCTGTAGCTCACTTGAGTTTTTTACACATTTTAATTTCAATTTGCAGTAAATATGATTAGTATTTATGCATGATTCAGATGTGCTTTTAACATCATTCCATGCGTTCGATGATGGTACAATTGGTATATTTGCATAACAGACGTAACGTGCATCATGCGTGAGTTGGGGTCAGTTAGATGAAATATAAAAGGCAAAATAGCTAAGTATAAAGATCGCGCACAATAGAGCAGGCGTGATGCTACTTGATACCGAGAATTAAATGCTTGAAGCAGTGGCGATGCTAAACGTGCTTAAACGCATTTTTGTATAGAAATTTGCATCAGGTTCCGAAAAGCCCTAAGTGCATTAAGTCACGGCATTAATATTTATCAATCACTGTCGCGCGATGCATTTAGGTTCTGTTTGAATTGCCCGGTTTTTAATCGAGTGACGTTGAAGTTTTGGATCGGAGTTTTATGGCATGTTCCTAATAGTGGCAGACAACTACGAGTATATTTTTAGCCCATCACTGATAAGACAAAGTATTTGATAGCCGAGAATTGATTTTCACGTCTTCGACTTCAATCAATACCCTTTCAAGCGAGGGTAATGATTCATTATCAAAACGACTGGATTATAATGGTACATAGATCTATGATTGCCAAATTGTGAAATGGCTGGAGGAGGGTACTCATGAAAGAGAAATTTAATTAAGTGTTCTATATTTGGTCCTCGCATTTGCTCAATATTTCGAAATATTCAAATGGTTACCGGAAATGTTGAAAAAAATCTTAGCTGTTATTTGGAAAAATTGTATTAATTCACTTGAATTTTATGTTTTGAGTTTTCAAGTTTGAAAATTTTAAATTATATGTTTTAACACAAATATTTGCAAATTGCTCCAGGTATAGTTGCTTTTTTAATGATTTGTATTTGGTAAGTTTGGGGAAGAAAACGAAATGAAAAGGACATTACTGATTTTCTAACAATGATGGAGATAACTTTAATTTGTAAAAGGCCAGAATACATAATGGTTTACAATTTCTTAAATGTGTTAGTTATTAAGCTTTTTTTTATCATTGTTGTTGTTTTATATTGTTTTACTTTTATTATTAATATTCCTTATATTAAACTTAAATAAAAAAAATAAATAAACGTTCTCCCCTTGTATATTCTGCGCAATAAGTACCCGACTTTTGACAATAAAACATAGAATTTTTTGTTTAATTAAAATTTATTTTATCACTTTCAAGATAAGCTCTTTCCAAAGCGATACACATATAGTGCTTAACCCAGTCCTCCATACACTTTTCCATGCAGAACTTGCCCTTAGCGAATTCTCTTTTACCGACTTAATCGACTCAAATCGCTTCCCACGAAGTGGTAATTTGAGTTTGGGGAACAAGATAAAGGCACACGGAGCCAAATCTGACAAAAACAGTGCCTGAGCGATGATATTTGTGTCGTGATTGGTCAACAAATCGCGTATAATAAGAACAGTGTGGTAGATAGTCGTACTGGAGAATCCAATTTTTGTCCTTCCAGAAATCGAGCCTATTCTTACGAATAGATTCACGCAAACACCGCGATGATCAAAGGAAACAGCATAACTTTGATTTTTGAGCGACTTTTGCAAGGTTTTTTGGGTTTTACTTCGTTTTCGAAACACCACGAACGATTGCTCACTGGTTTCAACGCCATACTCATAAACCCACGTGTTGTCACCAGTAATAATACGTTTCATGAATGTAGGGTCGTTTGCATGCTCAAAATCGTTTGATGACGTTTTTCGAGTACTCCTTTTGCAAAAAAATCAAGGTGTTTCGGTGCAAATCGAGCAGTAACATGCCTCAAACCCAAAACATCAGCAAAATGTGGTGAGCGGATCCGTTTGAGATATCAAGTTCACAAGCAATCCCTCTTTCAGTTCCTCGACTATCTTTAAGCACCATTTCCGTAATTTTGACCACGTTTTCCTCAATATTTGATGTCGATTAACGTTCAAAACAAGGTAAGTCTTCGACCACGTCACGACCGTCTTTAAATATTTTTTATCACTCATATGCCTGTGTTCTAGACATATCAGAGACCCCATAAGCTTTTTTCACCATTTTCAAAGCCTCAACACATGAAATGTCGTTCAATATTTCAAACAAACTCGTTGTTCAACAATTTTATCCATAATAAAAATCGCCAAAAGGACTTGAGGTGATCTGACATAAACAGTTCCCGTAAACAAATTAATTGATAGATCGAACTCAAATTTACACCATATGTGAACAAAAGATGTACCAACATAACATATTTTTTTTTACTGTTACTTAACAAAACCTGGGTACTTATTGAACAGAAGGTATACCTTGTCCGGTTCCTTTTCCATCTCTGCACCTCACTTCTAATTGTTGGCTTGTTCGTTTTCTGGTGCTCTTCCTCCGTCTTCCACCTCTTTTTTCTTATTTTTGTCCTTCCGTTATTAATTTTGTCTTTGGTTTCCTAGATTCTGTTATTTTCGTTCTTTTTAATATTATCCCTTATCTCTTATTTTTCATTAATTTTCTCATATCTTGTTTTCAGCTTTCCTTTTAAATTGTGTTTTTTTCTAGATTTTCAATTTTCTCTTTTAAAAACTAACTATTACATTATATTTCCTCTAATAATTTTATAATACTATTGTTCTAACCCTTCCATAAATTCTAACCCACCCATAAATTTTACGTTTCTTACAGGTAAACAGAAGTAATATTCACTACCTATTATAAATATAATTTTTTAAAAATAAGGGTATTTATGATTATTTTTTTGAAATTAGTAATTATCTGGTTTATTTCTAAAAAAATGTTGCGAAAAAATTATTATTCAAGCAGCAGATATTACTGTTAAAATTAAATAAGAGTTTTTTGAGACACGTTATTAATAGATCACTCGTTGTTAGATCAATCATCACAGTATTTTTGAAAGTTGGAATGGCATCATGTAATAAAAATGGACACCGGATAGCAATTAAATGAAACTAAAGAATGGTCATTTTAAATTAAAAGAAAGAGAAGCGAGAATATTGAAGAGAAGTCGTCTGGTGCAAATATTTTAAAAGGTCCCGAAAATTATGGTCCAAGAAAAGTTCTGATCGTTCAGATAACAGAAGTTTCAAACGTTTGGAACTAGGAAAGTTACAATCAAAGCTAGTACATCAACAAACATAAGGAATTCCAACAAATTTTGCAAAAAAAGTTAAAACATACAATACAAATTTTGAAAGCAGTCTTCTTTAACAAATATACGTAACGAGGAATGTTTAAAGTTCGCTTGCAAACATCTCAGGTGGAAGACAAAATAGAGGAAAGAGGTTCCATTTGGGTGGTCGTATTATTTTCACAATTTTAAAAAAAACAGTCTTGGAATACGCCACAAATGGGAGGAGTAATAATGATCTAGACAGGAATAGATTACAAAGGAAAAGTAAATATACGCTAAATTTCTGGACAAATATTTATATACAGCCAATTGTGGAAGAAATAAACACCCAAGGGAACTCGATAGCATTCTTCAACAAAATTATGCTGCAATTCATAACTCCAGGAGGGTGAAAAATTATCTGCAAGAAGATAGTATAGAGTTTCAATAATGGCCATCGAAATCACCAGGACTTAATATTATCAAAAATGTTTGAGATCATCTAGCAAAAACTGTTTATGAAGGAAACAAAATATTCTCAACCATAAATAAATTGAAAAATGCTGTTCAGAAGACGTGGAATTTCATTCTTAAAAAATATTTAAAATTTTTATTAGTTAGTTACTAGAAAACGCACGACTGAAATCCGAAAATATACTAATATCCATATTTCTTCAGTGAAAAAAGTAGTGCTTAGAGGATTTTATGTGTTTCTTAAGTATTGCGCTAATTTAATTAATATTTTCTTAAGCATTTAAGTCCATTCTTCAAAAAGATTTGCGAAAAATTTCCTTTTCTTGTAGAAGCTTATATAAATCGATCCTGGTCAATGTGGTAATATTCTGGCAGACAGAAGTTTTTAGGAGCATTAAAAAGTCGCAAAATTTAACGCCTTAAACTCAAACTTTTACCTTGCTTACTTATCCGAGTTTCACGGAGATGACTCGTATCTTTAATTTAATTTCCTCGGATGACAATGCAGTGACCCCAGTGAACATAGAGCAAAAATGCAAATTAGGACCAACGCCAGGCCGAGCAAATTTGAATTTGTGAAATTACGCAGAGCGCTAAGACATTGTACAATACCTCACCTAGCCCATGTTTTCCTGGGGCTGGTGGTGCTCCCGCCCAAGGTCTGTAGCATATCCCCTAGATTGACGAAAAGGTTGCCCATTAATGGAAAACAAACTTCGCATGCCGGATTTAGGTGCATGCAAAGCTTGTTGTGCGAACATAACCTCGAAAAGTGGAAAATTAACTGGATTTACTTACGAAATGAGTATTAGTGTTGTTACTATGTTTACAATTAATCCGATAATTGTAATTAGATTTGGCGCCAGCCATAGAGGAGTCTTAGAGACAAGCCAACACCACCAAGGCTGCAGAAAAGGATCCAGTAGGCTCACATTTGTACAAGAATATTTGTGCTCTGAGAGTTTCTTCAGTTGGACCGATGTCAACAATTTTTTTCCGCCCATCCAAAACATCGTCCCGGCACTCATTCAATCTGCGATAATATCCCGAATATGCCCCGTTCAGCGGTCAACAACAAACCATTCAAACACTTTGCATGCAGCCCCAATCCGTCCGCCTAAACTAAGAATTTTTTTTTCTACACTTAGCAGCACCGAAATGACAGTCCCCTTCACAACACTTCGATGAGACGACGTAAACTGAACGAAGTTTTCGTGCAAAATGTAGCGGAGTGCGGGGTGAATAGGTTTTCGTTTAATGACAACTGCCAAATGTAGCGGGCAAAATGATTTGCAATTTGTCAACTACAGTCGCTAGAAAAATGTTTGAGTTTAAAAAACACCACAAATGTCCAGTTTATTTCAACCTATATACAAATTAAAACTTAAAAGTATTATTTGCTTTTGCATTTTAAATGGAATTTAATGAGATATAAAGTTCGAACAACTAATACAGATTGTTACCTAAAATTTCATTTTTTCCAAGAATTCCAAGAATATTTTAAACCGGTTATGAATTTTTCAGAAATTAGGAAAATAACTATAAATAAACCATATTTTTGTGTATCAACTTTTCCGGATTTGATTAGTTTGAATCAAAGATCATGAATTACTAGATGGGACACTCGTGACGTATTTCCTTATCTTTTTTCGACCTTGGTTCCCTTAGTCCACCGACCTTGCAGATTTTGCTAAAAGTGGATAGTAATAAAGGGCTCACCCGTGAGAGAAAGACAAAAATTTAGGGGGAGGCGGAACGAAAATTAAAATCACGTTTCACCACCCAAAGCAGCGCACACGTTCGAATACGTTTGGCTCGCCTTTAAAAATGCACAGTGAAAAAATCTAAGCAGCCCACATCCGTAAACATGTTCTGAGTGTGCTACCTGCCTGTTCCCCATTCTCAATTCAGGATTTCCCTATGCTTGAACATTGCCTGGGGACGACACTAACACCATCCATGCAGAGACACACAGCGAGCCCGACAGATTGGCCCGCCTTTAAAAACGCATGCGTTTTATTGCCTACACTGTAAGTGCTGTAGATGAGAATTTTTGGCTGCTTATTCTTATCTTTTTCATTCTTATTGGAATTAAAATAAGGCATAGAAAGCAGTAGTTCTTTGCTACTTTCTCTAATGGAAAAATTTACCCCAGGCAGTTTTAGAAGTTGCATATGGGTTACAGCTTTAAGCTTGTATAGAGAGTGTCTCATCTAGTAATTCATGATCTTTGGTTTGAATCCCCAAATACAGTGGTACCTCGATATACGAGTGTTTTGAGATACGAGCCACCGAGCGAGTGATATTTTGCTTTGAGATAAGAGCAAGATTTGAGATACGAGGAATCGCACACGACCCCAACATGCGGGGCGCATGTCTAACAGTTTCTCCCACCTCAGACTAGACCTCAGTCTGTGTGCTTGTTTCCCTTGTTTTCGAAGCATTTTTGATAAGTTGGGTTCGCGTTTTTTGCTTTTTGTACATTTACAAAACATTATCACATTAATTTTTATAACCATGAAGAAGATAAGATTTTGAAAGAAAAACTGCAAGTTATGTGAAGGGCAAATCTGAAGGCGTGGGTCACCAGGAAATTCTTTGCGGAGTGGATAAATCTGGTGTTTAGCCCTTCTGTTAAAAAATATCTACAGGAAAACAACCTACCCATGCAAGCCCTTCTCGTCCTCGACAATGCCCCTGCTCACCCACCAAATCTCGAAGATGATTTACTCGAAGAGCTCAAGTTTATAAAGGTTCTCTACCTACCACCCAACACTACTCCTATCCTGTAGCCCATGGATCAGCAGGTGATTTCTAATTTTAAGAAGTACATCAAGCACATTTTTCGGCGCTGCTTTGAGATGACGGAGAACACAAACCTTACCCTTCGAGAGTTCTGGAAGGACCGTTTTAACATCGTGATATACCTAAGAATTATTGATCAGGCCTCAAGGAGGACCTCAACCTCTGCATGGAAGAAGCTGTGGCCTGAGCTGACAACCGAGGAGTTACACGATCTACATTCGCAGCAGCATACGATGATTCCACGAAAAATTGGTTTTGAAGAGGAGCCAGAGATGGAGGAGGTTATCTCTACAAGAGATATAAAGGAGATCTTGGGAATGTGGGAAAAAATTGTAGAGTTCGTGGATAAAAATCACCCCGAAAAAGTTGCAACTGGTCGTGTATCGAAGTTGTTCAACGAAACTTGCCTAACTCATTTCCGCAATAGCCTGAGAAGGAGGAAGAAACAAACACACCTCCTTGGACAGTTTTTTTAAACGATCTGCAGGTGAAAATGAGCAAAGCATGACGAAAATTAAGCGCTTCCGTAAGCACTTCACTTTTCTTTTATTATGTTTTTATAGAATATGTATTTGTTATTTATAAATAAATGTTTCTTCTTGTAAATACATTTTTCTTATTCAAAAACAACTGCGGTGGTGTTTTGGGAGCTGAAACGGATTAATGGCCTTTCAATGGGGAAAATTGCTTTGAGATACGAGTAAGGTTACGGAACGAATTAAACTCGTATGTCGAGGTACCACTGTATTGTTATATCTTGTATGTAACAGAGAAGATATATGTTTAATTGAGAATTATATTGAATTTCCATAATTGTTAATCGTTGTTAATCCTACAATGAATTTTTTACTAATAAAATATTTTTTTAATATGAACTTTCTGTAAAAATCCGCGGTAGTCGAACTATTTTGCGTTTGGGTAGTACAATTTTAAAATGATTTGATTAAATTGTTTTCATTATAAAGTTAAATAATGAACGTGAAGGAAGAAATGAATTCTTATATGATGCCAGGATGCCCTAATGCGCAAGACACGAAGAAGACTGTGTCACACACGAAAATTATCATAAATTGTTCTGTATTAAAGAAATGTTTGGTCATTTGATAGTTTTCCAGAAAATTATTAGAGAATATGTGTCACAGCAATTCAGTACTCTGACATTATAGGATATTAATTTGACGTCATTTTACGAGCTACCACTGCCTGAAAGCGAAAGAAAGGGAACAAAAATCGTCGCGCCCGCTTCTAAAGGAAGTCATGTACATGAGCGATCTGTGACAGACCAACCATCCAAAATCACCCCATTTTGCTTCCTAGTCTTGCTCGTGTTTTAGCCAACTAGACTAAATTTTTTCATGTCTGCGTTTTCTTAGATATATTCAGTAAGCAACTTTACTAAAATAAGTTCCAGCGCTGCGGCTTTCACAACGGTAATCAAAATATGATTATAAAAATTCTAGCATAAAGCAATTGTATACATGTAGACAGTTATTTGAGTCCAACATTATAGGCAAAATTTAGCAGTTTCTATCAAAGAATACTCCAGCAGGAAAAGAAGCATTACTAGATCCAAGCGGAACTTATTAGATAAACCCTTTCTTAATGCAAAGTCCTTGTTATAAGTAAAATCATAAATAGTACAATCAATTTATGATTTTACTTATACTTATATAAAGTATAAGTATGAAAGTCTGTTGAAAGATTCCACATGCATTACAGAGAAGCTAAGTGGGAGCTGTATAAAAACTTTTTGATTGCTTCCTCCTACGGACATACGATGTTAAAAAGAAATTATGTCCAACGAAGAGTCATGTATCCATGCCTTCTCAGAAGTAGCTTCCCAGCGGAAAATTTGATCAGGCGTTCCTGGGGAAGGATGATTAAAACAGTAAATTTTTAGAGAAGGCAGTCATGCATTAATACCAACAAAGGATCATGCATTTATGTCTTCTGAGGTGTAGCTTCCGTTTCCATCTAGTATTGTTTTTTTCCCACTGGAAAAAGAAAAAGCATGGATGCAAGAGCCTTCGTTGGATACTTCATTTCTTTTCAACATTACATGCTCGCAGGAGAAAGCAATGTTTATTTTGGTTCACCTTTTTCCAAACAAAAAAACGCCTAGACCACTTACGCATCCATATGATATAAACGTAAACATAGAAGTTTTGATATAATTTAGTTCAATTTTGAAATTCAGCTGATTTCTAATAGTGCTTAGTGCTGATAAGCTTATTGCGGAATCCATCGGTGGCATACGAATGGGGATTTCGTATATTAAACGCAGATTTCATAATCCAAATGTACGAAATCCGCATTCGCATTCCTGCCGGCCCAATAGTCTAATTGATTTCTATGCAGTAGCGGTGAGCAGATATTGCGGGTTAAATCCGATTCAAATACCGTGAAGTACCAATAGTGAATCAGTTGAACAATTTAAACAAATAGTGGAAAGTAGTATTAATTTAGTGATTTATAGTTTCGTTCAATTTATGGCTATTTTGTTGTCGGACCGTACATTGGAATTGGAAATCAGGCATTAATAGTAAATTCATATATGTACTTATATTATAATTTATCTAGCGCGCAACTCATAAATTGTTAGTAAATTTACTTGAAAATGACTATTATGTAACGACCATTGTTTGTTTAATTTGAAGCAATATTAAATTCCTGAATATGACCAATGAAATACTTATAGATTTACCTCAATATGATAATAATAAGGGTTATTTATTTGCACGTATTATCTTAAGAAACTGCTGAAAAGCAAAGACATGCCTTTTCAATCAATTACATAATTACAAGCACTCTGAAATAAAAATATTCCCGCATACATTACAGGAATAAATTTAATTTTAAAATTTAGTTACACTAAAAGAACGTTTATTTTTGTAACCGTTACCCAGTTATTCCATCTTAAGAATTTTACCGCGAAACTACGAAAACTCTGTCGTTTTACGGAAACAATATTCCATAATTTGAGAAACTGTCAATTAAATTATAATAAACTATCAATTAAAATTTTGTTGAAGTAGTAATAAAGGAAAACTAGGTGATTATTTAAAAAATTCGCAACTTTATTGATAAATTTCTACATTTATATCAGAGCATGTATATTGGCAAATACTAGTTGTAGTTAAAACTTATCCTTGAAAATCTGTCCAGATAAATATAAAACGGGTGTAGAAAAATTGAACGAACATTAAAAGAAAAGTCCACAATTTGAGTCCTGACAGTGTGTTTGTTGTCCTCCTGGGCATATGCTTGTGTGTTTATATAATATGTATATTATCAGTAAAAAATTTATCAAGTCGAATAATTCACAGTTGACATGGCAAATAACTAAATAATTTTAAAAAATATAATAATCAAATAAAAATAAACGAAATAATAAAAAAAAAACGTTAAAACGATTACAACCCCAATTTGCATGAATAATTCAAGGTGCATCGCCTAAATGCTAATAAAGTACACAAAATATAAGCAATATTTACATAAATACTAATTATTATCATTAATCATAATTTCATGTTTTAAGCATCGTTTTAGTCACGTTGACACTAGCTTTCACTGAGTAAAAAGGAAGAAGAAAACTTGGTACTTGGTCTTGGCTTTAAAAGATCCTTTTGATTTGGAAAGTCTTTTAGAGTTTCTTAGTTTGCTTAGTTCTTCACGTTTTCCTCCTCACTATGACCCTAGGGGGTGGAAATAATCTAATGCAAGCTATTAACGCACCACTGATCGTGCTGTAAATCTAAGTCTGAACATCGAAAGAACTATTTTTAGTGGATACGGGCACATTCATCTACCACCACAAGTTCTTTATATAAAAAAAAGATTATAAGCTCCGACGTAAAGCTTACTGTTTTACACGACATACAAAATACAAGCGCCTATCCAAAAGGATTGTTGCTTTTGGTGTTGTTAGTGTTTCTTATTACTCTTCTTTTTCCTTTAGTTTGTTGTTATTGGGTTATCCTAGGTGAACAATTTTTGTTAAAATTTTCTTTTAGAATATTGTTTTTTTTTTTAGATTATGAACTATTTGCTTGTTATTATTCGAACAAAAAAGAGCGCGAAATCCGAATTGGTTATTTATGAAATAATAATTTAGTATAAATTTCCCTAAAATAGAGTCTAAAGTTTAGCTCGCGTAGTTTGAAACTGGTATGAGTCTTCTCGCATAAATAGCTGTAAGTTGCCTATAACTGAAGCATCCATACCATACTTGACTGCAACCGTTTATGCAATTCGAATCTCTAAGTAATACAACGTTTTCCCGTTTCTCGTTTAAAATAGTTATGCCTTGACTAGAAATTTACTTCGCATTCGTAGTAGATAAATGGGAACCTAGTTTTATTTTAGATTAGAAACAAAAAGTAGTTTAAATTTGTACGCGCGATTTTGTACGGAAATAACATTCCAGTTTATAATATTTTAGCGCTGGGACGTTTCTAAACCATACTTAAACATCTCATTTTTATAATATTAAATTGAGACTCCTGCAAATACATTGTGCGAAAAATACGGAAATAAAACTTTCACAAATATCGCTTCTACGCCCGCTCCTCTAATTTAAAACCACTTTTTGATAGAAGATTCGCTGCCTCGTTTCGTCTTTAAAACCCTAGGTAGATATTAGCAAAACTGTGTGTAAAAAAGAGAAATATATATTTATATAGTTGACTTTTGCCTACTTAAATGCATTTGCTTTTTAATGTTCGATATAATTTTTGGAAATATTCGAAAATTATGATATACGAGGAGCTGCTTCATGACAACTTATTTTGCATTTACTTCTTTAAATTGAGCATAAAAAAAGTTTAATATTCTTTTATCGCGTGATTTTTCTAAGGAAGGTTAATT
This sequence comes from Philonicus albiceps, assembly GCA_963969385.1. Lineage (NCBI taxonomy): Eukaryota > Metazoa > Arthropoda > Insecta > Diptera > Asilidae > Philonicus > Philonicus albiceps. Next base: position 14,351,527 of record OZ017773.1, read on the forward strand.
TCCCATTTCTAGACCATTTTAATCTTACCCACTGTCTCCAATAATAATTTTTAAAACATTTGTGTTGACAGGAAAAAAAACTATTGAAGATCATAATTTTATAACAGATTTTGGGTTATAACAGAAATGTTAAAACAATTTTAGGAACAAAATTAACTCCACTTGCTTGTCGTACATTAACAAAATGGTGACTGTGAATTTTTCCAGTGGAGGTGCAATAAATATTGTAAGTTTATTCAAAGAACGTAAGTGTTTGTGGAAATTAACAAATATTTTAGTAAACTGTGTTTAATATTATATTCTACCCTTTTTGATAAGAAAGGCTTTGCTCTATATTTATTCATTACTTTTCTCCTTATTTAAAAAACAATTTCCCTTTTGAACTGTGAACTGAGAGGATATTACTTCCTATCCTTGACTTTATGATTTAAGTTTTTTATATATACGTCAGTGGGCCCATATATTATAGGCCATTAAAATTATAATAAAGTTTGTTTCTGTTGCCAAACAAAATTTATGCCGCCAAAAGGTAATCGAAATAAAAAAATCAATCAATCTGGCTAAATACTTTTACCTCATTTCAAAATGCTTAAGACTTTGCTATGCTTTTCTATTCAGCTAAAAGACTCATTAATAACCAATTACGATTCCACGCAATCATTTGAACAAGCAAATTCAAGTAGTCAGTACAAAAAAAAAAACAATTTATTAAACATTTCTGGTGGTTACTAAACAAAACAAAACATCGTAAGAGCTCGGCCTCTCTTCGTCTCATACTTTGCAAATGAAAGATTCAATGATATTATATTGTTAAATAATGAATTATATTGCATTTCTATACTTCTTAAAAGTGAAGATTTAATTTTATATTTTATCCTCTTTTTTGTCTATTATGGATGTAATTTTTTTATTTGTTGTTGTTGTTGCATTGAATTAAAAAAAGTAATATTGTGTTGGCGACAACCTAAGAAGTTTTCTGTTTTTTTTTTTTTTTTGTATTTTTTTGTTTCTGTATTATCTCACTGAATACATCTTGGCTTTCTTTTCAAAACAAAACTTTTTTTTTTCATTTTTATTTTTTTTTGTCTTGTTTTAATTCTTTATCTCTTACTAGCTCTCTTTCTCTTTTTTTCTCTGTATAGTTTGATTAGGTGTAAAAAGTTAATTTTAGAAATATATGTAACTCAATTTGCTGCTGCATATCTTTCTATCATTATGAGTGGTATGGCGTTACATATGATGCTGGGAATAGGCCTTTCCTATTACCTATTTCACCGTTCCACCAATTTTTGTCGGAACGGTCCGTTACGGTTATTACATCGCCTCGTCGGAAGTCTAGCTCACCAGATTCCTGTGGCACAAAGTCGTATAATGCTTGAACCAATATCTGTAAAAAAACAAAAACATTAAATTTCAATTATGGCGTCAATGAAAAAATGTATGTAGCTTTAAATTCAATACCAGTTTTACACAATCTGGTTACAGAGGTCAATACAAAGAATGAAAACATTAGCATGAAAAACATGTAATGCCCTAATCCCTATTCTATTCAAAAATGAATTTTCTGGAAGCAGATCCGTTTTTTTTTACTTAAAAATATCGGAGAATAACTTTCTTTCAAAGATCTCATTTCTTAAATGCATATGTTTAATATTTTGATTATATATTGTTATTATTAGGGTTGCTATAGTTTTATACATTATTATGAATTTTCGTTTATTTTTTATCTGGCCAAATTTTTTTTTTTATTTCAAATTCTCAGATAAATTAAAAAAAGAATTGTTTATCGTTCATTTTAGATTATATCAGGCCTATACTCTAATTTTTATTTGTTTTCTTAGAAAATTCTAGTTCGTTAAGCTAAATTAATAGTCCTGTATGGTACGTGTACAAAAATGCCGAATTTGAAATTAACTATTAAACAAAAGGCGGAAATTGTGGCTTTAAGCGAAGTGAATAATTTGTCAAACCCAGAAATTGTATCAACATGCGCAGATTTTTGAAAAATTACAACAATGAGAGCTTAGCGCTTAAAAGCGCAAGTAGCACGACGAAATAAACAAAACCACGAGACAAATGCTATTTTATTCGGATAGAAACAACGCTTGGAAATAGCGCTCGAACACTGATTGGACAGTTTGGAAAGAGTTATCTTTTAAGATAAATCTAGATTTAAAATGGGTCCAGACGAAAAGGCATCTTATAATATGGTATAGGGAATAAACAAAACTCAAACAGTTGAGTCTCTATTGATCCTCCAAGTAATAGTAACAGTTCCGATCTTAAATTTATTACGCAAATTTTGGGCTCTTGTGGCAAAAAGGATTAAGGATAACAAGCCTTCTAACATCGATTCTTTGAAGGATAAAGCAGATATGGTTTGAGGAAATATCACTGTTTTTAGAAAAGCTTTACGAATCCATGCCTATGAGGGTTGGCACCGTTATTTCAGAAAGACGGGCATCATACTTATAATGTACAGCCATGGTCACATAAATAGCACAAATTTGTAACAAAAATAAACGGGCTAATATTTCAACATTTAATTACAAATATTTTATCTTTTATGGGAAATAAGTTTTACCCTGAATGTATATTACAATTTTAAGAAAATACTTTACGGTTGTCATTGAAACGTTTTTATGTAGTTAAGTTTTAGTTAATTAGGGGAGCGTTTTGGATTGATATTAAAATCGCACAAATTGTAATAAGCAGTAGTCATTTGAATTTATTTAGTATTCTGCCCGGTCTGTTATAATTTTCAGCAGGTAAGTTATCTTCAATATCGTCATGGGTAGAGAAAAGCATTGTACGACGGAAAAAATAAAAATTATATAATATATAACATGTATACAAGTAGTAAAAAATCAACTGACATATTGAAGTATTCCAGGAAAATGTTCTACAATGCAATTAATTTAGCAAATAAAAATTCTGTTTACTTAACTAAGACTAAATAACGAGTCTCAAAAGCACGGAAAACTACGCCTTCTATAGATAAAGCGATAATTCGAAAGAGCAAAAGGAATCTCTTTAAATCATCAAGGTAGATTACAAAAGAAATAAATGAAGAATATGAGTTAAAAGTAGCAAACAGACTAGTACGGAGGTGATGAAATGAGACTAAATTCTTTAGACGCATAAGTAGAAAAAACAGCCCCTATCAAAAAGGAACATTAAAAAATATTTGAACTTTGCTAAAAGTCTCAAGAAAAAGGATCTCCAATTTTGGAAAAGCATGCTTTAGTGCCTTTAAACGAAAATAATTCGTATCGGATCAGATTGTAGAACATATGCTCATCGCCCAAAAGGTCAAGTATTAAATCCTAAATACACCCAGAAGACCGTCAAGTACGGTGGGGAACATATAATAATTTGGGGAGTTTTTTTCTAACATGGAGTAGGATCTCTTGTGAAAATAAGTGGAAAAATGGATAAATTGCAATATCGAGACATCTTAAAAAATAACATAGAACCATATGCGTTTGAGTTTATACCCGTAAACTGTACGTACATGCACGATAAGGATCCAAAATTTTCAGCGTGGCTAAAGATTGGTTTTCAAAAGGAAAAATTAGCCAGCTCAAAGTCCTGATCTTAATCCAATAGAATATCTATGGAATAATGTTAAGATTAGGATTTCACAAAAATGTTTGAAAAATTTTAACGAATTGTGGAACGGTATAAAATAAGCTTGAAATTCTTTTCCGAGGGAAAAGTGTCAGAACCTTGTTGAAAGTATGGGTCGTAGGAGTCAAGCCTTAAATGAAAATTCTAGCTACAGTACGAAATACTAACGGGGTAATGAATTAAACACTTTTTTTCTCAAATTTTAACGATTTTTTTGCCTGAATTCAAGATATCTCTTTTCGTGCTATTTATATGTGCAATGCATTTTCGTTGAATTTATTATTTTCAAGTTCATATGATATTTCTATGAATTCGTTGTAAAGTTTCTATATGCATTTAATTAATTAATAATTATATTGTCAAATATAAAAAACGATATATTTGTTTTCGCTATTTTTGTAAGTAGAATTTCGAGTTTAATTATTTAATCGTGTATGTGCTATTTATATGTCCATGGCTATACATTATACTAAAATTTTGCATTTAATCATATTTTGCAAAGTCAATGGGAATCTGACGATTTTTTTTCCACTAGATATAGAATTAAAATAAAAGCATATTGAGAGATAAAAAAGTGATTTTCATTTTTTTTTTCAGCGCCTATATGAGTTCGAATCCTGCAGATCCCTTTTTTCCAAGTTGACTAAGAGCACGCAGACCATTAAATTAACTAATTATTCAATCAATGCGTATGAATAGCTAATAAATTTAAGACTACTAGTATTTTAGACTTATTCTGAGCTTATATTGACAGCATGCTTAAATAATCTAAGTAATGAATCAAAAGCAATGATTATTATAGTTACAACAGCTGTATCACACGGCATCCTTATCTGGCACCGCAAATTCAACATCTGCTATGGATGGGACTACGATAAGAATACACACTATAACATTGTAAAATACTAGAATATTTTTCTTCACAAATTCTACAAAATTATGCATAAATCTTTAAAATCAAACGGAATGTTTCTGACTACCTGTTAAAATCTTCCCCCTAGAGTTATGGAGTTAAAACAACAATTTTTAGGATCTAATATTTACAAAAAAATACAAACCTCTTCGGGTATCATATCCCTTAATTTAACTTCTTGTGATCGAGACACGCTAGCCGTTCGATGGTAATCCACCAATTCATTGAGGGAATTAAATTTCACCACCCAGAGGAAAAATTTACCTTGTGCATCTCGAAGTACTTTAAAATGTTGAACTCCATCTGGACATCTGGAATAAATAATAAAAACATAAATATGTGAAATAAAACAAGATTAAAAAGTTTTTTTTCCTTCTATACTTCATACTCAATTTGTTATTAAAAATTAAAATATCAAACCTTCAATCGAGTTGCATTTAAAAACCTACTCCACGAGCAATTTTCTTGCAAATTGCATCTATACAGAATTCTATAAAACTGATAATTTTTCGATTTTGCATTGTTTTTTAAACTTTTCCAAAATTACCAGCCACAAGGCATGCCGCTTTAACAATATTACTTACTTAGAAAGCTCACATAATAAGAATTTATTAAAATGTTTAATGGATCAATGTTCTTCAAAAACCACGAAACGTTTATTTACGTAATAACCGAGAGATTGATTAAAAACATCCAATTACGAGATACAGTGACTTTTATCTCCCTTTATGGCGGAGCACGAATGAATGGACTTACGATCGGTAAATTACTCAGTTTACAAAGCTTTTATTAAATAACGTAATTTGAAATGTACTTACTTAACAGATAATGAAAAATCTCCGGGACTGGATTCACTGATTCGGATTAAGAAAGCACCTTCATGCTTATTTGATAGAAGTTTTTCTGCATCGGCCCGTGTGATTCTGCCGTAGTACCAGCTGTAAAAATAACAAATTTCTCACGTGTTTAAAATAATTAGAATGGGATATATTACTCGTGGTTTTTCATTTCTATATAATTACTGGGAATTAGACCTTCTTTCCCGTCTAATTCGGCCCGATACCAATGCATGTCATCTTCCATATTTAGAATCTAAAAAGAAATATGGGAAACATGCAACTATAATTCAACTGATATTTAAATATGATGCGCCATACTAACAACAAAATTCTTAGAAGTATATAGGCTTGGTCATAATCTATGAGTTCATATTAAAGCAGTTATTCGTCTTTCAATCGTTACGTTAATCGTTAAGTCAGACTTCATTTTCGCGGATCATTAATAGATCACAAACAAAAACGCTCAATTAGCTTGTTATCCAAAAAAAATAAAAAATAGGATGACAAGATTAAATTTTGGTTATATCCTAAAATCATTACAAAATGAATGTGGCTCAAATGACAGTTTGAATAACGTTGAAAAAAATTAAGAACAAGGTTCAAAAAACTTTTAAAAAATAAAACCCGCATCAAAAATGTTGAAACATTTAAAAGTATGTAATCATTTCCGAACGAATTTTATTAAAACTTTATACACATACAGAAGAACTACTGATCAAGGATCTAAATAGGCCAGAGGCATTAAGCAATTTAAACTTGGCCTTAGCTAAGAATAATTTAGACTTAGGTCGGTTTGAGCTAAATTGAATACAGCTTGAAATTAATGTAACTTGGATCAGGCTTAAGCCAAGCATAACTTGGATTTTAGCCAGATTTGATAACAGTTTTACTGATGTTAAAGAAATGTTCAAATAAGGACCTTGTACAAAACAACCTCAAGCACTAACAATTTTTAAATGATTTCATTTAAAAATGCTTTGGTACTACCTTCAACCTTGAGGTCTAATATTTTACTAGATATTTAACACGTTCCTGCCGGCGGTCTTATTTGTAGTTCGCGGCATCTGACGGCTCTGTAATTCATATTCTTTTCCATCTGTCGGCGTTGTTATGAATATAATCCCATATCGCTCAATCACTTTAACCAGCGCTCTTTCTTTTGAATTTAGAAAAGCAAATACCCCTCACTGATAAACTTGCGGCGATCAATTTGAGAGTAAGAGGGATTCGATATTTCGTTTCTTAAAAAATTTTGTTGTCCTATTGTGTATGTACCACCCGTGGTACAAGTCGCCCGGTGGGACAGTGCTCTCCGGCGGGAACGTGTTAAAGTCGGAGCGAAAATCTGACTGATATTAATCCAATACTCAGTAATTCAAACATTCAATTTATATTATTTATGTAGTACTATAGCTGATTTACCTGGTTTCGTGCGGTGCGTGTGAAGTGCAGTAATGTGGTTTAGTTAGTATTAAGTATTTTTTGTAGATGCGAAAGCAGAAAACTTACAATTTCTTGAAATTTAAAATGTTTTATACCCATTATGATTAGTTATATATTTGAACTCCGTAGCCCGATACTATTTTTCATTCAAATTACTTAATGTAAAGACATTTAGGTCGCCGTATTAGATGAACCATTTTGGATTTCGAAATTTTGGTAGCAGATTCGAAGGCAGCATATGGCAAAACCCCTTAGTATATAAATTTCGTGGCAATCCTTGAAGTTGATCTTTTTTTATCCATTTTGGGTCTTAACATCTTGTTTTTTGGTAGATTTGAATTCTATAGCCCAAAAGACTCCTAGGAACTAATTTTCATTAAAATTGCTTGAAATTGAGGAATTTCGATCATTATATTGGATTCGCCATTTTTAATTTGAAAATTTTGATGGTAACTTCGAAATCAGCACCTCCAAAAACCCCCTAGTATCAATTTTCACGACAATCCCTTTAACGTTTAACATATGCGGCAGCCATCTGAAACCATAAACGTTATCACAATAAAAAATAACCTATATGTTAAGTTGAAATATGTAATACTCTATGGCAAAAAATTAAGTCTATCGATTTAGGTATGATTGAGTAACAAACAAACAAGCAAACAAACGCATTTTCGTACTTATATATACCAGGTGTACCGAAAAATCCTTACCGGTTTTTCTAACAGATGTTTTTAGCCGTAAGTATGGAATAAAATTATTTGACATATATGTAATTTTATTCTACTATCACAAAGCAGCAAAAGTTTCATTCCGCCTAAATAATAGCGTTATAGTGTTATAGCTTTGTAAATATGTCGAATTTCGTTCCTGATTCGTGGTATGCATTGCTTTTCTTATTGCATTCAAAGAAAAAGGCCGTTGAAAGTCATCGTTTGGTGGTAGAAACGCATAAAGCATAAAAACATGTGGTTTCGAAAATTTAAAAGTGGTAATTTTAATATGAAAGACAGTAAACGTTCAGGTAAATCAAAAACATTTGTGGTTGCGGATTTGTAGGAGTTATTGGACGAAGACACAACCCAAACTCAAAAACAATTGGCAGAAACGTTAAATGTGACAGAAGAAACAATTAGCGACCTATCATGATCAATAGGAAAGATCCAAAAACTGGGAAGATGGGTGCCGCATGAACTGAATAACAGGTAAATGGAAAATCCAAAAACAATTTTTGTAATGCTGCTTCATTTTTGGATCGGATTGTGACAGGTGATGAAATATGAATTTATTTCGATAATCCAAAACGTAAAATATCGTGGTTATCGCCAAGTTGGCTGACTCCAAGGCCCAACTGCTTCGGAAAGGAGACAATGCTCTGTGTTTGGTGGGACCAGGGTGGTGTGATGTATTATGATCTTCCGAAACCTGGTGAAAAAGCTAACTAGCTATTATAACCTTTTCGCATCAATAGGACACGCGCTGGCTAAACAGCACTTTGCAAATTTCGAAGAAGTCGAAAAATGGCTCGATAAATGGTTTTCCTCAAATGACAAAAGATTTTTTTGGGATGGCATTCATAAATTGCAATAAAGACGGACGAAATGTATAGATTCGAATGGCCAATGCTTTGAATAAATAACTCATTCCATTTTCTTCAAAATTATGTGTTTTTTCATTTTAAAAAACCGGTAAAAACTTGCTAGTACATCTGGTATATATACATATATAACGAAAGTGCGTGTTTTATATATATATATATATATAGATTCGAAATCAATGTTGACTTAAATGTCGCTTAAATTCATTATATTTTAAAAATGTTGTTCACCATATTTTTACCCGTAATACTAATTTTCACTTAAATTCGTTCAAATTCGAAAAATATAGGTCACCATATAGAATCCATCATCTTTAATTTCAAAATTTTGAACGTAGATTCACGATTAGGACCTCCAAAAACAACTAAATACAAATTTTCTTGGCAATCTCTTGATATATACAAACTATGGACGCCTTCTTAGGTCCGACATAAAAAGTAGCCTGTGTATTAGGCCGGAATATGTAGTTCGTACACTCAAAAGATGTAAATGATCGAACCAAGCGTTTAGGAGGAATTGATCAACCAACAAACGAACTTTCGATTTTATATATAGAGATACACCCCTTTAGCAACCTCATAAATGTGTAACGATGAAACATTGTAAAACAATTAAGGTAATTATTACACTTTCTACCTGTAAGAATATATAAAGATGTCACTTTCTCAAGTGATATTTGTTGTGCTCAGGCAATTGAGTGTTACATTTTACAAACGAAATACAAATTTTAAAACGAACATGGTTTGGTTTGGTGAATATTAAAATATTAGATATTTCGGAAGGAGGATTATCAAATGTAAGGATAGTTATACTGACAAACTAATTTTAATATTCATTCCATAGATATTTTAAAGACAATTTGGCCATAGAGACACTTTCTTGGCCAATTCCCCCGACTTGAATTTCATTGAAAATGTTTGGGCAGTAATTACGGACAAAAAACCTCAAACTGTACCGGAACTTAAATTGGTAATCGAAGAGGTGTAGTACAATTACGTCGACCAAGATTTACTGTCAACCTTTTATGATTCAATGCCTTGACGAATTTCCGAGGTCACAAAAGCTAAAGGAGCTGCTACGCGATACTAAAGAAAACAAGATTGTATTACTATAATAAAATCTAATGATATTGTATTAGTTTATTACTGTAAAATCAAGTAATTAGTAATAATTTTAACTCTAATAACTAGTTTTATTAGTTTCTTTGTTAATTTTATTCCTTTTTAATGGATTTTCAAACGAATGCAAATAGTTGATCAGCAATATTTTACAGATTGTTTTATTACCCTAAGCACAGGTAGGGGAATGAATTTAAAACTAAATTTGCATAATTTATCTTAAGGATATAACAATTAAGTTTTTTTGTAAGAATTTTTGGCGAAAATATTAGCCCTCTCTGAAATCCAAGGGTGTATATTAGATGTGTGCATATGAAACCACCGTTTTTTCTCACAAAAAGTAATTATTTATTTATCAAAATATAGGAGTACATGAATCGAAATACTTTCCCATATTCCCATATTTCAGGCAAAAGACGGATTCCGCATTCAAATTAATCCTGTCCTTTGATGCAATCCATTGGCCTACCCAATTTTCTTCATAGAAGAAGCTTCGTTCTGAAAGTCTGTGCACATCGAACGATTATTTCGTGGCAATCAGAAAGCGCTATATCTGGTGAGTAAGATGGGTAGGGGCGAGTCTTCGTCCATTCGTTGAGTTTTTCGTTCAGTGTTCGGTTCAAATCGATTAGTTGTTGTCGGAACCGATCAGCAGTACCTGTTTGACTAGATTTTAGAAGTTCAAAATCCACGAATACCTTCTGAAGCCACCAGATGCAGAGCAAAGTCTTCTTTCAATGGATAGTCTGCTTTTTTTTTTATGATATTGACGATTGGCCTGAATCCACTCATGATTTTAAGCGTTTAGGACTATCAAAGTAAATCCATTTTAAAACTTTCTTTTTTGTCTAGCAAGCAAAATTTCACAAATGGTTTTTTGTTTTCCCGCAAATCCTCTTTTTTTTTGCACAAATTCAGACATTTTCAATCAACGAAAAAGCAAATTGCTTCTGCAAAATGAAACCTTTGTAAACTCAATATTATTTATTACACGCGCCAAAAAATTCAGGTGCAAACGCTCATGCATTAACGCCATATATGTGCCAGTGGCGGTTTCATATGCACACGTTTTATTTTAATATTATTATTTATATTAGGGTCCTCATTTTACATTTAGCGGTAAAGATTATAGTCAAGATTCAAATCAACATTATTGTATTATTACTACATTAAGTAAGAAAAATGTTAAAGAGAATTTAGGTGAACAGTATTAGGCCAGTTACGTTACTGCCATCACAGCATGGCATCAATGTCCAGTTCGCGTCCACTTCATTTTATTTTTGTGTTGTAAAACTGGATGTTTAGCATAAGCAATATATTTTATACCCTCAGGTAGGTATATATGTTTCCCTCCGCCTATGTATATTACATGAATATTGGATGAAAGTTTAATTGTCTGAACTCAATTAATTAAGTTTCATTAAGGCGCAAATTTTAGAGTTTAGAGTTAACTACTGGGAAGAAGGTAAGGGAAAGATTTGTTATCCCATGTTATTAATTTTATATAAACTTGATTTGAGTAATTATAACTTAAATAAATACGGTGCCTGCATGACTCAGCTTTGTGTAAAAATAGAATTAAAAAACAAAAAAAGCACAACTACAATGGTCAACATATAAAGGATTCTTTACCTATCCCGAACTTATTGTAATTCATGTTATTAAATAAATACATTAAAAGTGTTCACATTTTTTGATTCGACTTATAGTCTGGATAAGTATGACATCAAATAAGTAATTCAGACCAATTACCCGGGTTTGAGAATTAACTAGTTGAACTATTTTAAACAATTTCCAAAAGTGTAAGCTTTTTATTTAAAAATGAAGTGCAATATAATGCCCAAAGTATTTAAAGATCTATATTAATTTGACAAGGGACATGCAACCGTATTTATTGAGATCTATAAACTTTTAAATAGTTTATTTTGTAGTGCGTTACAGAACTTTAATGAATTATTAATAATAATAATTAATTAGATATTAAGATAAAACTTTGTGTTCGGGTATTTAGGACAAAAATTGTTCGATAAGTGAGAGAATACTTTGTATAACACTTGTACTTATATTTTTCAAAATGGCTATGAATATTCTAGTAAATTATTATTATTATTAACCAAACCAGACATAAACCAGAAACATTAGTATGGTGATTGACACCAACAGCGAAGAATAAAATATGAGAAGAGGAATATTTGTTCGAATACATTAAACCTATTTTATCGGATCTTTGATCTAGATCTTGATAGATATGTAGATCAAGGTGTTAGCTGCATTTTTTTAATCGGGCTCCGGGTCGGGTTCTGGGTTATGTGAAAAAAAGATTTGGGTTATCAATGTTTATGACTTTGAGATTGGTATACCTGTCTGACATATGAGTCATATTTGAAAATTCCGCCTGTTTATCAAGAACGCTATGCATTCAGTAATTTTTTGAAAATGAAAAAAAAAAATAGTAGTAATTTTTAATTTGTATTATATTGTATTTATTTTATTGAGTCTTTATATTGCACTTTCATTTCTTAACTACAACTTAAATCAAACTAACCATTCAGTCTGTAATATTTAAGTTCATTCTACCAAATTTGACATACCCAGTAGGTTAGCCACTTTTTTCTGGTGTGGTTAAATTCAGTCTCCTTTGCAGCACATGCTTTCAGAAAATTGTTTGTCTTATTATGATACCAAACATGTCGACTTCGAGAAAAGGAACATTGAAGTTAAAGTGGCAAAGTCTGGAATAATGTCTAAATCTGTCAATCTGTCACGGCGACAATATTTGCAATACAAACTGCTATACCTCCGCCACTTCCCAGAATATTTTGGAATTATTTATCGAGTTCCTTGAACAAAAACTGGATAAATGTCTGGGTTAGGGTTATTTTTGTATTTACATATAAACTGCTGAACTAGAACTCGATAAAAAGAATGCAACTGTTGTTTTTGTACTTCCATGTTAAAGCGTTAGATTAGATTAGACGATTAGGGACGAGCCTCACGATCACTACGACCAAAAAGGTTTATTGTGATTCCTCGATTGCCTAATTATATTCCTAGGCTCAGGGCTCTAATCAGGCCGATTACGACCTTAGGATGGGAGTCCCAAACCAAGGATGCGGAAATGTTTCGGCTAGGTATTTATCGGTTAATCTACGTATGCAGGGCAATTGACAGAACAAGTACTGAAAGTACCTCAGACGAATTAACTTAAGGAGAAAACTTAGGGAACAGTGTTCAGTAAAAAGCCCAGTAAGAAGCTCTAATCTATTAAGTAGATCCAAAGCCTGAATTTAATGAAAAAAACCTGGTCGTAAATCATAAAGCTTAACATCTTATGGTTTTTTTTTTTTTGCTTTAATGATTGCTTCACCTTTTAGAATAAATTCTAGTAATCTTGTAGTCACGGCATACTCAATTTTAGCCATTTTTTAATGCCTTCTTAACTAAACTGATACACTGTAACAAATCATTTCCTTTGTTAAAAGGAAACATGGAATGATTTGATGTTGTGCTCTCCACAAGTAATCTTGTTGCAATAGTTGCATATTTCCTTATTTAGCGTTTACGAGAAAAAAAAATACGTTTGAAATTGCGACAAATAGGAAAAGTACGGTGGCGTTTATAACCTTTAGGTAACTCATTTCCCTAGTTATGAAGATACTGTGAGGTGTTTTGAGCGCTACGGAAAAGTATCAAATTCGCAAAAATATCAGGCCCTAACTAATGTTTAGTTATTTAGGGTCAAGAACGTTATTCAATTGTTCTGGGTTAAGAATAGGACGTTTTCTCTTTAATAAATGCAATTGTACAAATGACTTTTACACTAACTATAACCTAGAAATAGTTTAGACCTAATATTTTCCGTATCAGAAAACTGGATTTACCTGTAACCGAATTAGTTGTTCTCGCATGGATTACTGTTCTTGTAAAACAATATAAACATTTTAAATTTTTGTAATATACAAATTTAATTGATTCTAAATAAATTCTATTTAGAAGCTACCCTATACGCATATTTAAATATTTTTATTTATGTATATAATTTATTATTTATTTATTTATTTATTTATGATACAGGATATCATTCAAGTATTAAGTTATCTCTGCCTTAAAAAGACATTGCCCTTCAAACCGTAACTTAATTTACCTACTAATCTTGCACGCAAAGTCTTCTCATATTCAATCGATTTTATGTCAATAAAACTTAAAAAACGAACGAACGCTTCTTATTCGCAGGTGAAAGGGCATCCCTCTACCTCCCTTAACGTGTTTCTAAACTGAGCGAAAAAGACGAATTCGCCCATTGTACTCCGACCAGAAATGCTACAGTGAATTCCTTCATCTAAATATAAAGCCCTCCTGAACCTATCCTGGCGCCTTCTGCGTGGGGACATCATTTCCCATCCCCGGCGACCTTAAAAATATCCATCAAAACAGATTCGTTAGAACATCAAAGTGATTGGGTGGTAGTGCGATCTCCAGTCAATTAAAGCCAACAATAATTCATGGTGAGGCTCATTAAAGTCTGGGCCAAGCAAATACAGCACCGCAACACCCGTTCGTCCCCAAGTAAATATTTGAGTGAAAGCCAGCAGTAGCTGCCCGGCTCGGCCCCGATCCAAAAGACCAATGGACGAGCCGGGTATCTTATCACCGGCCGTCTGTAAATTTCGACTTTATCGAGGGGGTTATATGACAAAAATTTTAATATTTATGCGTTCCTACGATTTCGCGGGAGAGATAAGAATGCGCCCAAGATTGCTTTTCTAATTTTAAATTTTTTTATTATTATCTTTTTTTTATTTCCAGACGGTTGGTCGCGAGAGAGAAACTGAAATCGCGCTGGGTGCTGCCGCCTTCCGTGCTACAGCAGAGCCACAACACGGGCGGCTCCGTCATGGTGAAGACGAGCTTTTTGGGGCACAATGGGGCGACATCAATTGCAGCTCGCGGCTCGGCTGATTGGGCTAATTGCCGCGGAACAAGGTGGGAAATAATGGAAATTAAATTCGATTCGTTTACTGTGCCGTATGCAACTGAAAAGCGAACATCTAGTTCAAGCCCGGAGAGTTACTAGATCGAAGGCGAATTTTTTCTGTGAAATGAAAACCCAAAGCAGCGACCGAGAGGTAATAGTGCGCCGGCTGCGAGAGTGGGAGCTACGTATGCCTCCAGATTGTGTCCGGTGGTCCGCATGCAAACAAGCAGGATGGATGGAATAAGGTCGCTGCTTGCTTTAGATCTCAAAATCCTCAATGAGTTTGAGCTCACCGTCAAGTGCTATTATTGAAATCCATCAGCTTATCGAGTCTGTGCTGGCGCGGCTTGGCGGCCGCTGCTGGCGAATATATTTCCCGGAATGCCAGAGCTAGTTCGCCCCGATTAGAAAAAATTCTCATTTTTTCGTTTTGTTAGCTGCGGGTTCTCGCTGTTTAGTGAGTCAACACAGAGCCGACTGTACCATACCTTTAGAATTTGTGACTTCCTAAAACTCAGCTCATCTTCGGCGGTGGCAGAGAAGTCGTGTTTGGCTGTTGCTTCCATTGTTTTTTTCCCCCGCGACTATTTTTCTGTGGCACTCTTTTACTTTTTGGCGAAAGAAACCACTTGCACGTACTGCAAACACTACAGAGCCCGGGGTCCCCGAATGAAAAACAAATAAAAACGATTAAATTAAAAGGGAAAGCAAAAATTCTTGCGCTTTTTGTTCTCGAACTTTGACTTAGGCGATTCTCTGTCACTTCCCGTCGGCAAGAAATCCCATCTACAAAACCAGGTGGCTTCTTGGGCGCTTTTACACGAATTTACACTGAGCCGGGTGTCTAGATTTCTGTAGAACCGTTTGGGACCAACTATTGCTTAAAAATATAATAATTTTAGCTAAAAAATTGTTGGGAATCAACACGTAACAAACACCATAACTGCTCAAGTTCTCGACACGATTAGCAACACCAATTGATCTAGAAGAGGACAACTGTACAACTTTATATGGAAACTGACGTTTCTTAGTGCACTGTTTCTTTGTTGGCGCTAGTAGTTACCTAAGTTTTCGATTGAAGCTTGAAACAATTCATTTTTCCTTATATTTACTTTAAAATTTAAGGATCATATATTTAATTGTTTTTTGTCTCATAAATTAAGCAAAATATAATCGATTCTTTTCATAATAACGTTATAAACTTTTTGAAATAAAATGTTAGTTTTGCTGGCGTATAAATACGTCTAATTTAAATGCATGCTCTTAACACTGGCAGAATGACTGTCATTTGGCTGTTTGGCTGGCACATAACCTTAACTTTCGTATTTTCCACCGTCAAGGAACAGTTTGCAATTTTTAAGTACTGTGAGTAATAGTGTAAAAGTTCTGTTGAAACACTGTAATTTCGCACTCCAACATAAAACAAAACGATCTTACAGAAAATGCCTGAAGCAAAGAAGGCCGAAGAAATTGTAGTGGAGGAGAAAAAAGACAACAAAGATGAGACTCAAGAAATGTCTGACGAAGACCAGCAACTCCAGGATGAGCTCAATATGCTGGTGGAACGCATGCAGGAATCAGATGAAAAACTCTACATGCCCGCCCTGGAGGCTATGAGGAAACTCATTAGAGCTTCAACCACCAGTATGACATCCGTTCCTAAACCCCTGAAATTTATGCGGCCCCATTACGAATCAATGAAGGAAATTTATAAAAAGATGCCCGACCAGGAGACTCGACAGGCCTGCGCTGATATCATCTCCGTTCTCGCAATGACCATGGGTAGTGGGAAGGAGTGCCTCGTTTATCGCTTTCTATGTGATCAAAATCAAAAAATTGGCGATTGGGGCCATGAATACGTTCGACATCTTTCGGGGGAGATTTCTACCCACTGGCCAGAGACTTCGGGGAATTTTAGGGGGCGCCTCGTTGATTTAGTAAAGCAAATCATTCCGTATAACATGGAACATAACGCTGAGGCTGATGCGTGCGATTTGCTCATGGAAATTGAACGGCTAGATTTACTGGAGGACTATGTCGACGAAAGTGCTTATCCTAGGGTCTGCCTGTATCTTCAGAGCTGTGTTCCTTATGTTCCGGAACCAGAAAATATCACAATTCTCAAAGTTGCTTTGAGCTTGTCCCAAAAATTCAACAAGCACACTCAGGTAAGCATTTCTGCAACAAATTTCCATAATTTTTAAGATTCCGTAGCAAACTTACCTTCCTCATGGTTTCGGTCAGCCTAGATTGATAATCCAAAAAAACAGAAAGTGAGAATGTTATTAAAAATTTGTACGTGTCCCATTCAATAGGTTTCACTCACACAGTAGATATTTGCATTTAAAGTCAGTATCAGAACGTGTCTTCCTCTAATTTCTAAACCATCGAAGCAGCACAGCTGAACATCTTCTAGAATGAAATTATTATTTAATTTAATTCTTGCCCAGTTTTTATTGATTAAAAATACAATTTTGTATAGGAATGTTTTTCCTTTGATGCTTTGAAATACTCAACATATTCTGAGTATTGCATCTTAAAGATGTAGATTATAAACAATAATTTAATTTCTTGCAGTATTAAGTATTAATCTAAAAAATTCCAATCTATCTTGAATAAAAAGTAGAATGTTATTGTATTTATTCTTTATAATTAATATAATTAATCACACTAATACCTTCACTGTATTTCCGTAGCTTATTTTATCCATAGATTATATAAAATAAATGTTGGCCTAATGCATTAAAAGATACTATTTCTGTGCGAGTACTTAGGGAATGATTAACACGTGCAATCCGACGCGCTTTATCGACGTCTGTATGATGGACGAGAACGAAATGAAAAGAGGTTTATTCTTCTGACGGTTCTTGTTTGCGTTATCATATGTGAACCATCGGTGGTCCACGCCGCCAAACGGAGAAAACTAATTGTGGACCACCAGTAGTTCACGCTGCCAAATGAAAGCAATACCTGTGAACCACCGGTGGTACACGTCAGGTTGAACGTGTTAATAAACACGGTTCAACAAAGGCCACTGCACATTTTGTATAAAAAAGTTATCCTGGTCGATTTAACTGAAATTTTAATATAACACAGGTGCTCGGTTACATTCCAACCAAAAATTAAAATAGGTGCAAACCAATTCGCAAAGGCAGTTTTCGAATTATAAAAGGTGATTCATTTTAATAGAATCACGTAGTTGTCTCGTTAAGTGAACAATTGTAGAACTCGTGGGTAAACATCTGATAGTAACGTTGATCTGATTTTATATGAAAATCCTAATTTTACTCTAGAATTCAAATAAGAGAGAAATTTGATTTCCAATGTGCTACCATGTTTTAGGATCATATTGAACCCCTACCTCATGCTGTTATTTTACTACATGGATGCAAAATTATCAGTTGGCATCATGACATCTTAAGTAATGCAAATATTGGGATAATGAAAATTGTTATAAATAGCTACGTTTTCTCAATATACATATAATAATATTAAAATGAAATTGTTTACTTCCCACAGGCTATGCGGCTTGCCCTTATGCTCAATAACATGGAAGTGATAGAGAAAATCTTTACGGAACCCAAGGATCCAGCAATTCAGAAGCAGCTCGCTTTTATGCTAGCCCGACAGCAAATTTGCTTGGAACTAAAGGAAACTACTGCCGACTACGATGATCTCATGGAAATAATGTCTAACGCCCATTTAAACAACTATTTTCTTAATTTAGCTCGTGAGCTAGATATAATGGAACCTAAGACGCCCGAAGATGTCTATAAGTCTCACCTGGAAAATACAAGAACATCCTTTACATCCAGTCAGGTGGACTCTGCTCGCCAAAATTTGGCTGCAAGTTTCGTCAACGGTTTTGTTAATGCCGGCTTTGGAGTTGATAAGCTTCTTACGGAGGATGGGAATAAATGGCTTTATAAGAACAAGGAACATGGCATGCTAAGTGCTACTGCGTCTTTGGGTCTGATCCTTCTCTGGGACGTTGATGGAGGACTGACTTCCATTGATAAGTATTTGTATTCAACCGAAGATCATATAAAATCTGGAGCACTCTTGGCTTGTGGAATTGTGAACTGTGGGATAAGGAATGAGGTAGATCCAGCGCATGCACTACTATCCGATTACATTCACCACCAGAACACTTCCATGCGGATTGGGGCTATTCTCGGTCTGGGAATTGCCTACGCTGGATCAAATCGTAGTATTGTTATTGATTCCCTGAAGACGATCTTCAATAATGAGAAGAAGAGCAATGCCAACTCTGAGATCCTCGGGATTGCAGCTCTAAGTCTTGGTTTAATTGCTGTTGGAACATGCAACACTGAAGTGACTGAAATCCTTCTCCATACTATCCTAGGACGCAACGAGAGCGAACTGAAGGATACCTACATGAAATTCTTGATCCTTGGTCTAGCCTTGCTCTATTTGGGTAGGCAAGAAGCAGCTGAAGCTGTAATCGTCACCCTAGAAGTGCTCGACGAGCCCTATAACTCCATGGCAACCACTATGGTGGAAATTTGCGCCTATGCAGGAACTGGAAATGTCCTCAAAATTCAACATCTTCTCCATATTTGTTCTGAACACTATGAATCTTCCAGTAGTGAAGGGGATGAAAAATCAAGCAAGCAAAAGAACGAAAAGGAAAAAGTCGATAAAGATAAGGATTTGTCAGCTACCCAGGCAATTGCTGTGTTAGGAATTGCTCTGATCGCAATGGGGGAGGAAATTGGTGCCGAGATGGCATTCAGATCTTTCGGAAATTTACTACGATATTGCGAGCCATGCATAAGGCGGGCAGTACCGCTTGCTTTGGGTCTTATTTCCGTTTCAAATCCGAAATTAAATATCTTAGATACACTAAGCAAATTCTCTCACGATAGTGATGTAGAAGTAGCCCACAACGCAATTTTCGGAATGGGTCTCGTTGGAGCTGGAACAAATAATGCAAGACTTGCAGCTATGCTGAGACAATTAGCCCAATATCATGCCAAGGATCCAAATAACCTATTCATGGTCCGCATTGCTCAGGGTTTAACGCATTTAGGAAAAGGAACTCTCACCCTCAGCCCCTATCATAGTGATCGCCAGCTTATGAATCCTGTGGCTGTTGCCGGGTTAATGGCCACTCTCGTCGCATTTTTGGATGTTAAGAACATCATTTTGGGGAAATCCCATTATTTGCTGTACACTTTGGTCCCTGCGATGCAGCCGCGTATTCTTATCACGTTCGATGAAAATCTAAATCAGCTCCAAGTCCCAGTGCGGGTTGGAATGGCTGTAGACGTCGTGGGACAAGCTGGAAAACCTAAAACAATTACCGGGTTCCAAACCCACACAACTCCAGTTTTGCTAGCAATGGGAGAGAGAGCTGAATTAGCAACCGATGAATATATTTCCCTTACCCCGATTATGGAAGGATTTGTAATCCTTCAGAAGAACCCGAACTATGTTAAGTAAACGATTTCAATTTTTTCATCAATATTTGTTGTCCTTTTTTGAATTAAAATAAATAGATTAATAAATAATAAACCAGATACATGTATTGCTACATTATTTCTCAATTCTACGTCCCCTAATCCTGAGATCTCTAAACCGCCATTTATTGACCCCATTCTTCCCCCTATCGTCAAACTAACCATGCGGTCTGCCGACTCCCATGGTGGGAGTTACCTTCTTTCTCGCTTACGTGATCATAGAATTTATAATAATGTACGTCTATTTCCTAGCATTCCTCCATGATAAACATGACTCTATCTGCATTGATGGTAAGACAAAAACCAATGTTCTTGTTTCTATCAACTAACAAGGTCTTCCTATAATAATAATCTATCTATAATAATTTTCCCTAAATTGATAGTATATTAAAGGGTCTGTATTCAGTTTTACATATTTGTGATTTTACCTTTTTAAGTGGGGATAACAATTGATTCGGAAATTTTGCTAAAAGAGGGTCAATCAGAAAGAACAAGAACTACGATTTTTCTAAGCTGAAATATTAAAAAAATGGCCGAATTCACTTTTTATTTTAACTACATATTTTGTGAAATTAGGTTGTGCTAATAGCACAATCTGTAAACTTAATTTATTTTTATAAACAACTTATTTTTAAACTTTGTCTCACATTCTGAATAGTTCTTGATAAAAAAAAAATAAGTGAACATGCAATCAAATACAATTTGGAACCTTTTGTCCACTTTTAAAAAATTCGTCTCTGAAGAGTTTTTTTAAATACAGTTAAGTTAATTTCAATTAATTTGTTTGCGAATTTTATATTATAGTATTATAAATACCTAGTCGTGCCATAAATTCTGTCACAACTTTAAAGAAGCATAAAATCTAAACAATAAAAGATAATATGTTTATTCCAACGAAATTTACTTTAATAAGATATTGTTAATTAATTAATAAAAGCTTTACTCGAAATGACCTCCTTTAGCTTTTATACAAGCTTTTAAACGTTGTGGCCACTGTCTATAGCGGCACGCACGGTATTCAACGACATTTCATTTGCTGCTTTCACCAACGATTTTTTCAGACTGTCCAAATTGCGGTGGGGAGTTCTACAGGCCTTGTTCTCTAACTCTGTCCATAATGCATAATCCAGCGGATTTAAATCTGGGCTCCCTGATGGCCAATCTTCTTGTGCAATAAAATTAGGAATGTTGCGAAGCCTCTCCTGTGTGCTTTTTGCTTTGTGAGCAGGAGCAGAGTCTTGCTGGAAGACCCAATGTTGTCCACCGAAGAGAGTTTGCGATAAAGGTTTCACAACACCTTCCAGCACGTTGGTTTGATAAACCGCCGCACCGGTTTTGACACCTTTTTCGCAAAAATGGAGTGTTGTGACACCTTTATGAGATACACCTCACCAAACCATTACAGAAGCTGGATGATGGCCTCGTTGCACCCTGGGAACGGTTTTTTTAGCTTCTTCTAATGATGTTGCATAAACCTTATCATTTTGTTTATTAAAAACTTGCTCCACAGTAAAAATTTTTTCGTCGGTAAAGAGGATGTTCTCATGACCATTGGTTGCGTGCCAAAGCAAGAGATTCTTGCATCTTTCCAATCTTATTTCCTTTAACCGTGGAGTCAACATGTGGGCTGTTGACCGACGATAAGGCTTCATATGAAGATCATCTCGAATGAGCGTTCGATGAGATAGCAGCGCGCCCTGAGTTTTTCTCTTTTTTTACACGTTTTTCTCATTGAACAGACCTAATAAAAATTATTATTAATGGTAATAAAAACGAACTCTTGTATTCTGGCAGCATGCCCTAATGCACAAGAGACGAAGAAATCAAACTGTGTCGCACGGAAATTATCATAAATTGTTCTGTATTAAACAAATTAGTCTCATTTGATAATTCTCCAGAGAATATCTGTAACGGCAATTCAGCCCGCTGACATATTTCTGATATTACAAAACCTTAAGTTTACGTCATTTCACGAGCTGCTATTGCCTGAGAGCAAAAGAAAGGGAACAAAAATGGAATTTTCGTGGCCGACCCCAACATTTTATTTCTCTCCTCAATTGCTTTCTTTCTCTGAATTAACGCTCGATTCAAATTCGTTTCGAAAGAATGCCTTCTTCTAAAGCATAATTGCTGTTCAATAATTAGCTTGTATGTTTTCAAATAACGTTCCATAGGTCTATGTTGATTTTTTTCGAAAATTGTCGTTATATTTCTCGCTCAAAATTCGGCAGCCTTGTTTGAATTTTTTCCTTTACGACTGGAACTACTAAGCGACAATTTCCACGTTAATACGCCTTCAAAAAGCAATTGATTCACAAATTACTGCTTAAAATAAATAAAAAAGACTAAAAAAACTGTATCTTAATTTCTTATTCTTACAATATTTTGTAATAAGCCCGAAAATATTGCAGATTTAGCAAACATTTTGCATAGCACTGTATATCAACGGTGGATTCTAATAATTCCAGGGAGAAATTCTGAACACGGCATGTTTGAAATTTACCGGCTCAGCTGTCACATCAAGTCAACAACGTTCAACCGAAGTTAGTTTGGTTACTTCTGTGTTAAATTCAAGGGAGTAATTTGGCTTTTCAGTGTTAATTTGAAGCGAATAATGTTTTATTCTTAAATGAATAATCTTTATTTATAATATTTGCACGATGTCAACTATAGAAAGTTTATCCATTCAGGGAATTCGCAGCTTTGGTGTGAAAGCTGAAGACAAACAGGTAAGTCATACTTCTTGATATTGCGCATCTATTCCAAATTGCCTCTTTCAAAGGGCATTTCTATTCAATTTCACAATTATGTTAATTAGCCCTATTGGCGAATCGGATCGAAAAGAGTTTGCAAAAGCCCTTTTTGGACAACAATACCTTAATAAAGTTACTAAAATTCTTGTAAGTAATGTTTAACTACAATCAATTTTTTTTTCTTTTAAAATTGTTAAAATAATCCGATAGAAAAATCGGATCGAATTATTTTTACGTTATATAGAATTAATTGTAGTCAAAGATTACTGAAATGAATTTATGAAAATTTTAGCCCCTTTACTAAGGAATTTTTTGCACAAAAAATCAGTTTGTAAGCTGTTTTCGATACGATTCGGCAATAAGGGCGATATTATCTTAACATGCTTATATAAATCTAAGTGTTCTGCAGTTTTGAAAGTAGTAATGAAAGCTATAATCATGAACTTATAACATATTTGCCCTAAAACGGTAGATAAGGTTTTCGTAAAGTTTGGATATGGTATACTTATACACATTATCGAAGCTCCTTATATCAAAATGCTGATAAGAACGGGTCTGTAGTGAGGTATAATGATATGGGAAATAATAATTTGTAAAAAGTTTGTTTTTATTCTTTCTCTGCTTTTTATTGTAAATGCTTACATATATTTTAAAAAGCTGCAGTTATTTGTTCTTGGATAGCCAAGAAAACCAAGTGGCACAGTTCTCTTGCTGGTATTTAGTTCTTTTAAAATCAATCTCACTACAAATACTAGGACCTTGAATAAGTTCTCGTTATTTCCCAACAAATGGCGTTACCAGTTCCTACATGCATGTAATTTCAATTAGTAATGCATCTATAAGTAAATACTGCCGGTAAACTTAAAATTCAGTTCACCGAAGTGTTTTAACGTTTTTTTTTTTAAAGATTTAAACGTCGAATTTCATGCCAAGTATATGCGGGGAATTTTATTGCACTATTTTATTCAAAAAAATCTGCAACTGAAGCACACAAAATTCTTGAAAATTACGGTGAGCATGCTTCATGAAGATCCATGTCAGATGCTAGCTGAATTTGCAAAATCGTTACGAGTTTCGAAACGTTTGAAAACCTAGGAATGATCCAGAAGCAAGTACATTAGGTGCCGTATGAGTTGAAGGCAAGAGACGTCGAACGGTGTTTTCTTACGTGTGAACTGCTGATTTAACGGCAGAAAAGGAAAGGTGTTTTGCATCGTGTTGTGACTGACGATGAAAAGTGGATATAGCACGATAACTCTAAGCGTAAAAGATCGTGGGATAAGCCCGGCCATGCATCAACATCGTCGGCAAAGCCAAATATCCATGGTTTAAAACTTCTCCTCTGCTTTTGGTGGGATAAGCAGGGTGCAGTTTATTAGCTGTTTGAATCGAACGAAACTATCACGGCAGATCGCTATAGAGTGCAATTGATGCATTTGAGCCGAGCCTTAAAGGAAAAACGACCGCTATACGAGCAGAGATACGAAAAGATGATTTTGTTACATGACGTCGATCGGCCACAAAACCTATATAGAAATTCAACGAATATAGATAGTCCTTTCCGAATATCATTTATTCCGTTTGATGGCACATGGCTTAGCTGAGTAGCGTTTCCATTCTTATGATAATACCAAAAAATGGATAGCCTCAAAAGACGTGTCGCTTTTCCGACGTGGAATTCATATGTTGCCAGAAATATGGGAGAAAGCAGTGGCTAGTGAAGGGCAATATGTGACGTGTCTTTTACGACTTACTTTAAATAAAGCATTAATTTTCACAAAAACAAAAAACAGCGAGAACTTATTCAAGGTTCTCTTATATTCCTACTAATTTTCTGAATATAAAAAAATTATGTCAGATTAGTTTTGACCCATAATAAACAATAATAAATATTAATTGTGTGTATAAATGTTTGTATTTTATAGGTAATTCACTTTACATCACCACTTACATTAATACTCGGGGCAAATGGATGTGGTAAAACGACTATCATCGAATGCCTAAAGTATGCACTTACTGGAGAGGTTCCACCAGGAAGCAACAGGGGACAAAGTTTCATTCATGATCCTAACATATTCGACAACATAGAATGCCTTGCGCAAGTAAAACTTTTGGTAAGTAATTTTTTAATCCACGGAATGATATGAAGTGATGCATGCATATTTTTAAGTGCTACGCTTCACCAAACATCTATCTCAATCATTGGCTTTTAGTTTATAAATTAACAATAAAGAAAACTGAGGTTTTTATAAAACTTTCAATTTGCCCTAAAACGGCAACATCTCAACGAATTTTGTGGCGGCCGTTTATGTTTTTGGAAATATTCAAAATGTACAAAATTGTTACTTCTTGAAATTCCATAACATCTGCACCACTTTATTAAAATTCACTTCGAATTAAAAGAATACAACTTTTAAAAAACGGTAATAAAACAGTGTTAAATGAAAAATACAAATTCGCTTATATACCTGCCTCCTATTCATATTATTTGACTTTTAGATTTTCGTAGACATTCAAAATTAGGATATATTACACAAATGCGTGCTTATCTGTGCACGAAAATGAAGGACGACAGACAGATAAGAAAACTTTCTATTAAATTGGAGATGTACAGGACCGTAGTCTAAAACTCATTATCTACTACGGTTCACATGTGAAATGTTTTGTACTTTAATGCCATTTTCTTCTAACGTTATTTCGTATTTACTGTTGCATCGTTGCATGATAGAAGGACGTTAAAGTTGAAAACTTTATTCTGGTGGTTTGGTCGTACACTTTAGTCTTCAGATTTTATTAAATATGGTATGAAAGCCATATTCCATCTGCAATTTTGAATTACGAACTTTTAGTAAAATACCTGAATAGATTTCGTAAAATACTCTCAGTAATAATTTGCATGGAAATACCTTCCATGAGAAAATTGTTGGTCACCATATTGGATTTTTTAAATTTAAAAGGTAGACTCACAATTTCAAAAAAAACTCCAAATATCAATTATTATTGCAATTACTGCGAATAAAAAGGAGTCGGTAAGTTTAATTGGAATATATAGCACTTTCAGTAACAAATGAGAACTATCCGCAGTAATCATTTAGGCGTGATTTCAATTTTATATACGACAAATTCACAAGACCAATTAAAATTTAAAAAAATCAATATCCAAAGAATATTCAGAATATCCAAAAGAGTCTAAAGTGCAATACGAAAATCCCCAATTCGGACATAATCTTTTAGGCTGACCTCACACATCGAATATCACTGCAAACCCTAATATTTTCTCACACACACAGGAGGAAGTTCTAACTTCTGCATGAACGCTCCACTTGCTCGTAAAATTAGAACAAGCTTTTTCCTTCTTCGATTCCAAAATGCCATTTTAACCCTTTATAGTACCGCTTATAATCGGCATCCACGAAATGTTCTCTGGGTACGACCGCCGCTTAAAGTCGGCATTCACGGAAAACTCTGTGGGTATGCTCATTCTCTATATTACGCATTCTGCGCGTAAATTCGCCAACTGCTCTAATTAATTGGCTTTTTTTTTTACTTTTGTTATCATCTACAAATTCATTATTTTATTTCCATTGATGCTGACCAGGAGCTCGAGATTTCTATCAATGCCCACTGTAAGCGGCGCTGCTTGGAATGACAACTTTCGCGGCTTACACTGTCATACAGTGCAACTTCCACTCTCGCGGAAAACTTTCTTGTACAGCGAATGTATAACCACAGCAAACTACCGTACCGAAAGGTTTAATAACCCGAATAGAAAAATATTTGAAAAAGCATGTTTTTCTTATAGGTTAAGAAATTCATGATAACTTAAAAGTGAGAGATTCGAGAGTACAAAGACCCGCAGCGGCGGTAAACTACACTAGTAGAAGCACCGACATAAAAACGACTACTGGTCCCACATAAAAAATGGGACCAAATTTGGACCGAATTCTAACTACAGCCTTTTTTAAAAGTTAGTTTTCTTCAAAACAAGCCATTTAAGGCATGTTTAATAAAAAAAGCACATATTTTCTAAAAACTCATTGTCATTTATTAATTTTATTAATATTTTGTGTTTCCCCCGTTTGTTTTCTTCGAACATAGCTTCGCACGAATATCTGGAGATATTTTCTCCCATTGCTCGAACACAGCAACAGCACAGTGGCGCAGGGACGAAAGTGGAGTGCAGTTATGTTGTGACAGGGAAAGTAATCAATATATTGGATATTGTTGTTTGAGAAAACCTCTCGACTTTTCTTTGCTGTGTGACAAGGAACATTATCTTGCTGGAAGATATAATCTTCAAGTACTCTTCCCAAAATTTGTGTTATGGATGGTTCCAAAATTTGTTCCAGCATAGCTGTATATTTTTCGGAATACATTCTTCCTTTACACAAATGGCTTTCTCACTCCTGATATGGACAGACAGGCCCCGAGGTTAATATTTCCGTCACGATGTTTCAATGTAGGGACGATGCAATCCACACGAAAAGCTTCCCCCCTTTCCTTCTTCGCACGAACTGTGCCCAGGTTGGCCAAAGATCTATAATGAAAAGAAAAAAATATTGAAACAATTTAAAAAAATTGTTTTTAATTAAGAGCCTCAGAAAAATATTTTTTTAAAGTAAAGAAGAAAATTTGGCATATTTACCGCAATATTTGTTTCGTTCGACCGACTTCTTCCCAGTCCTCGGCTAATTTTTATATTTTTTCGCCCATTGAAGTCGGTTTTGGTTGCTTTGCTCGGAGAACTATGTCTTTTTTCTTGCCTTGCAACCACGTAGTCCTGCACCTATAAGTCGTTTTCTAACTATTACCGCAGAACAACTAATTCCCGCTTCATCCTGAAGATCTGCAGCGAGATTTTTCAATGTTTTTCTGCGGTTGCGAAGAAACATCAATATTAAAAAATGATCCTACCTAGATGTGGTAGCACGTTTTCGTCCACTCCTGGGCTTGTTTTCGAAGGACTTAGTCTCCTTATTCCTTTTGAATATTGTTTACACAGCACAACCTTTTTTTTTGGAATAGCTGTTATAATTATTGGGATTTTATGACGATAGTTGGGTTTGAACACCTAGTATGTTAAATTTTTCTGTAGTCCATTCCGACAATATATGAATATATCAATAAATATCGAGGGTGCCTAATGCTTTTCAACAACGCTGTATCTCACCTGCACATAAATCCCGCATGCAGACAAAATAATAAAAATTCTTTCTAATATTTGAATAAAGATGACGCCACCCTAACCGCTTTCTCAATTCTCTCAGATGTACCAGAGAAAACGAAAACGAATAATGTAAGCATTAAAAACTGTTTACTCGGAAATTTTGGGTTCTTTTGGAGTATTCGTTCTTTCTTCAATAGCTGCATTTGTACATATCATTCGGAATGACAACAATTAAAAATTAAAACTTCGTTTTACCACCCAAAGCAGCGCACACGGTCGACCACTTTGTCTCGCCTTTAAAAATGCACGTGAAAAAATGTAAACAGCTCGCATCCGTATATATGCAATGTGTGTGCCTGCCTGCCTCTTTCCCATTCTTGATTCAGGATTTCCCTATGCCTAAGAATTTTATGGCGACATCGCTAATGCATGCAGAGGCACACAGCGCAACAGAGACTTTGCCCCGTCTTTAAAAATGTGTGATAAAAAAACTGCACATTATTGCATTATTATTACACTGTAAGTGCTGTAGATGAGAATATTTGGTTGTCTGTTCTTATCCCTTTCCTTATTGAAATTTAAATAACGCATGGGAACCAGTAGTTATTTTCTGCTTCTTTATTTAATGGGAAAATTTTGCACAGACTGTTTTAGAAACTGCATATCGTTTAGGGCTTTGAACTTGTGTAGAGAGTGTCACATCTTGTACTTGATGACCTTTGAAAAATGTGTAATCCGTCAATTCTCAGGAATAACTATCAACAGATGTCTCAATTTATTTTCTGTTACAATCAGTTGCAATAGTTTTGCGGTGTCCAACAGATGACTATGTCATTTTGTGCCACAATTCTATGTTTGTGTTGGCAAATACGTTCAATATGAAGGTTCAGAACACGTCGTGTGAATTTTCTCAGAAAGGCTACGAAGCAGCAAAGTTTTTTTTTTCAAATGTGCCATAAAAATCGCCAGGTCATAGGTTCGAATGTTGTGAATGTTGAACTGTGAGCAATTCAGACTACCATTGTGGAAATTTAACGCACCATTTCTCCATTATTTGTTGTCGGACGGCTCGCAATGCCTAAAATGTCCATAGAAAACCAAATCAACCAACCTATATCGCTCATGTGAGTTAAACGATTTTGAGTTGCTACATGAATTTAACAGATTTGGTAGGTACTCAAAAATTGTTAATTGTCAAAAAATAAATTGAAAAGGGAACTATGGTATTTGATGAGTAAGTTTATATAATTGTTATGCATTTATACAAAAAGTATCCTTACGCCTATTCTCCTTATAAAATCAATCAAAAAACCATTTGGTTGAATTCACTGACAAATATCGTCTGGTTCACATTATTATCAATGTAGTTATGAAATTCAGATCAAGTAACATGTTTTTATTCTTCTGGAAATACAATACATTTTTTAGCATAAGATTATCGGCCTAATATAAGCATATTATTACACCTTTGTAGAATTTAAGGACTTTATAGTATATATTTTGTAGATAATAAGAAATTTTTAACAAAATTGAATTTTGTCTTTAATTATCTGAATTTATTGTTGTTATAATTTCTTTTCTTTATAAAATGCCTATTAGGAACTGCTGCGTAACTTCGTGATTTTCAAATTTCCGTCTTTTAATAGCGGAAAAAATGGGTAGTTGTCTGTTGGCTGTCATATGATAATTTTAAATTATTAAAAAATCTTTTAATATGTGAGCACATTGAAAGAAAATATTTTGGAGCTAAAAAGTTATTCGCAGATGTTGTTCCTTGTAATATTTAACCGATTTTTCAGATCAGTCTGATATTTTTAGTTGTGTAAAGTCACAACAGGAGAAGCAAGATTTAAATGTTCAAGAATTTGGTCAGCTAGCTATGGATGTTAACATTTCACCAGGGTGTATTAAACTGATGAAATAAATAAATTTATTGAGGTAATGTTGTCCTTTATGTCCACGAATGTAATTCATCTACGATAGGTATTTTTCGCACACAACCCAATATGCAGGTAAATTTATTTTTATTCGATATGATTCGGGCATAAAAGAAAAGTCTGTAATGTTTGATCACTTGCGTGCAATCATTTCAGCTGAAAGAAACATTCTATTTTCAGAGGTCGATAAAATTCTATGCACTCTTGCGTGCTTATCTTTTTTTACGTAATTTAGTTGATCCAAGTCCGAATATAAGCGAAAAGAAAAAGGTGAAAGCTGCATAAGCGAAGAGACATATTTGAAATTTTCTCAGATATTCAAATGCTAGAAAAATGTGGTGCTGAAATTTTCCATTAGTTTGCACATCTAGACTCATTTAGTCATCACGCTAAGATGAGCGAGATAGGTTGATTTGATTTACTGTGGGGATTAGGCATTCGAAAGCTTATGTGTTTTCTAACTGTCGCTATTATAATCCTACAACGTCTCTCAAAGGGCTAAAGTGTTTCCTGAATTCACCTCCTCCATGAGACAATATTTTCGATTGAGATACCCCTTATTCAGAGCTTAGCAGAACACCCTGTATATGTAAATATAGGGATGTACATATTTCATTAATGAAATTTGTTTATATATATCTCCTCGCGAAAAATAAATTGCATTTGTGCATAATAATTTTATTAGTTTTTTAGTTTATAATTGTCTGCGCCGATAGCCATTTTATTTCACTTGAAGTGGACTCATTCAGTTAGATTTAATTTATTTTTATTATTATTATACATGTTTCTTTGGTATTTTATTCAAATTTATTTTTCATATCTTATTTATACATTTAGACCTTGATTAGTTTAACCCAATACATGCTCATTTCCCAATACAACTTTTACACAAAATGAATATTTGTTTTTGTTTTGTTTTTTATTAATACCCAGGTGAAAAATATTCGAGGAGAACAGCTCACAGTAACCAGATCAATGAAAATAGGACACAAGCGTGGGAAATTAAGTTTTGAAACTCTCGATGGTACAATTAGTTTTCTATCAGCTGAAAAGGAAGAAACAATAAGCAAAAGATGCATTGATATCGATAACGATATGTGCCACTTTATGGGTAAGAAGAAAATGAAATGAAATCATAAGACAAAAATATTGCTCTACCTGAATTTGAATTCTTTTTGGAGATAATTTGACACAGTATGACATGATCTTCTTTAAAGGTGTTTCAAAGGCTATCATAAACAATGTTATATTTTGTCACCAAGAAGACTCTAGTTGGCCCCTAGATGAAGCCAAAAAGCTCAAGGAAAAATTTGACGCTATTTTTGGTACAAGCGAGTATAACAAGGCTATTGATAAAATAATGAAGCTACGAAAAGAACAGCAAGATAAGCTTAAACTAGAAGGTAATGCACATTGTGATACAGAAAGTAAAGATGAGATTAATTTTAAATTAAATAGAGGCCAACTTAAAGTATCTTAATCATATTAAAAAGGAAGCAGAAGACAAGAACTTTGATTTGGAAAATGCAAAAGAAAAACTTAAAATATTACAGAACAATTGCTTGAAGTATGAGGAAGAAATTAAACCAATCGAAGAAAAGCTTAGTACTATTTATAAAGTTGAGGCAGCTATGTCCAAACTGCAAGCTGTAAAAATCGAACTTTCCACAAAGTATGTATTTTTAATTATACATTATTAAATTCCTCTTATATTTTTCTTTTAGGCTTAAAAATTGTAAAGAACAAGCCCAAAATCTATCTTCAAAAATAAAAAAAATTTTTGAAGGTAGCATTCATCAATTGGAAAGAGAAATTAGAAATTTTCATGAGACAGTAGAAGAGAAAAATAATGAGTTACATACTCTGCAGGATGCTTTGGAATCGATCAAAAATCAAGAAAGAAAAATTCAGGCCACTCTTACAGAATTAGATAGGAAAAGGACATCATTAATTCATCAGAAACAACAAGAACAAGATTACGCTTCGGAAAGAGCTAAAAAAATTACCGAACTCTGCAATCTTTTAGGTATTGTTATACAAATTGATTTAGAAAATTCGAGTGCAGATATCACTGAGATTTTGGGAACCATAAAGGATGCATTTAAAAAGGAAGAAAGTAGGATAGCAAAACTATCCATTGATCACGATAAAAATGATCAAGAAATGCAGGCAAAAATCGATAAACTTCGGGAAACAAAGGCCTCTCTGGAGAGTAATATTTCATCAAAGAAATCTCAGGTATTTGTTAAGTGCGACAAGTGG
Organism: Philonicus albiceps; assembly: GCA_963969385.1. Taxonomy (NCBI): domain Eukaryota; kingdom Metazoa; phylum Arthropoda; class Insecta; order Diptera; family Asilidae; genus Philonicus; species Philonicus albiceps. The sequence continues at coordinate 14,383,642 of OZ017773.1, forward strand.
CTCCTTCAACTGGCTCAGCATTTCCTCACTTAAACTATGGTATTAGATAGATTTACAGCCAATTGAACGAGATACTTGTATAAATTTTTTACAAATTGATGTGAGGTTTCATCAGAATACTTATAGATTATTTGCATCTAAAACTCATTACATATGAGTTGTAAACTAATATAAGCTATAACAAGTTGCATGATGAGATTACAGATCCTCCAGATTAAGAAAGTTAGATAATTTAATACTGTAGTTAATACAAGAAATGTTTTTTTTTAAATTTCCAAAGCTATTTACATTTTTAGATAGACCAAATTGAAAAGGAAGAAGAAAAACTTATAAAGCAAATCAAATCAGTTGAAAACGATTCAAAGCAACTAGAACAGGTTACTGCACAAGTTGAAAAAGTAAACAAAGATTACGAAAATCTGTGTAACAGCATAAATTTGGATGAAATAAAATGCAGTATTGCTGAAAAGCGAAAGAACGTTGATAAATTACAAGCGCATGTTGAAGAGCTCGATGTTAAACTTACATTCCTTAGTTCCATTTCAAAATCCATGGCTGAAATTAATATTAAGGAAAAAGAACTTGAAAAACGAGAACAAGAAGTCAAACGTGTCAAGAGTAAACATTCCGATAATATTAAGAAATTGTTTCCCAGCCAAAAAATTGAGTCTAATTATAAGAGAAATTTACAAAATTGTTACGATGATCTCCAACGTCAAATAAAAGATTATAATTCAAAAATAAATTGTGCTAAACTAAAAGAAAAAGAAATGGAACTCATGAGAAAAAATCAGAAGGACAAACTAATAAAAAGCGAAAAGGAACTTGCTGATGGCAAGGATAGAATTTTCGACAAGTGCCATTCAACTCCATATGAAGAACTTTTAGCTAAAAGTAAGGAAACTATAGAAAAACTTCAACTGGATCTAGGTGCGTTCAAATCAGCGGATGCCATGTACAAAAAGTAAGTATGTCGTAAATCAACAATAACAATATTCGTCATGGCTGAAGAACTTTAAACAATTGCTGGAAATTGTCTAATTGGTTGAAAAACTATTCTGGTCATAATCACTTCAATAACCCTAGTTTTATTTTAGATACATTAAAAAAATTGAAGACGACCCTTGCTGCCCACTTTGCCATAAAAGTATGTCTACTAACGAAGCATCTGATCTCACAAGCGAATTATCTGACGAAATTCATCGTTTGCCGGATAATATAAATCGAACTGAAATGCTACTGAAGAAAGAGCAAATTAAATATGAAGGGCTTCTAAGTCTAAGACCGATAATTGAAAAAATTGAACACCTTGAAGAAGAAATCCCAAAATTGAAGACTGAATTGAAAAGCACTGAAGTTAAACTGGCTGAGGCAGCTAATGAAGTTGAAAGCTTTCAATTACTTACTGCTGAGCCAAGTTCAAATGTTCAGTTAGTTAATTCTATGTTGGGTGACATGAGTTTGCTGGACGAAGCTATGAAGGATGTTGCTAGAATTGCAGTTGACATAAAAAAGTTGAAGGTAAAATAAAAATATTCCTTAAGCGGTTATTTAGTTTTCGATGATTCTAAAAGAATTCAAATTCATTCAAAAGTTTCCTTGTTTCAAACGGATTTTAATTGCGTCGGAATAAATAAACGACAATTCGGATTAAATTTAGATGTCATTACAGAAATTGGTTCTAATTTATAATTTTAATTGAAAATTCTTCTGAAAGTGCTTCTAAAAATTCACAGTTTATTTATCGGTAGCATCTCCAAACGTCTTATTTTTTATGACTCGCAATATAAGACATAACAACTTTACAATTAATTTTTTGTTTTAGATATAGATGCCTTTGAAGTATTAAAAGCTTTCTATACTTTACAAGATTTCAAAGAAATTTTTTGTTAAAAACCATAATTTGAACAAATTAAAATCAACAAACCTTAAAATCTCGTTTTGTACGCAAGTCACAAATAATCTATTATTTTTATTTAATGTCTCCTCTGTTGTAACGCACTGTGTCCTCCATGCCAAAAGGCAGAAAAAGAGGCAAAATTAATTATTTGTTTCCTTTTTTCAAATCTGTTTAAAATATATTTTATTACTCAAAAACTTTGAAAGAACGTAAACAGTTCGGAAATTTCAAGTAAAATTCAGTAATTAAAAAAAATCAACCAATCATACTATCATAGAGAGCAAAGTTTTTTTTTTATGTTTTTCATGAGCTTGTTTTATTTTTATTATAGTCTTCTGACATAATTTCCCAATATACTCGTATTGCTATACCTTTTTTAGGCAAAATTGCCTGAAGGAAGCAAATCAGCGGAATCAATGGAAAACGTACAAATGGACAAAACAGCAGTTGCAGCAGAATTAAAAAATGAAAGAGCTATGGTCGATAAACTGCAGACCAAATATGAAAAGGATAATGAAAAATTGAACAAAATGCGTGAAGCAAGAAATAGGTACGTTGGAATTTAAATATAAACTATTGTAGAAAACATTTCTAATAGTAGCATTATTCCAGTCTTAAAGATCAGCAAATTAAACTTCAGGAAGGTATTCAAGCACTGTCTCAATTCAAAACACGTAAAGAAGAAATAAGGTGTAAAATTAGTGCAACGTTGATTGAACTCGATGATCTAGAAGATAAATTAGAACCCCTCAAGCGTGAGTTGCAGACATTCATCCACGAAAAACAGGGGGTTAAAGAAAAAAATAAAAAGGTTTTGAATCAAAACATTTCAAATTTAGATTCACTGAAAAAAATTGATCATGATATTCAAAGGTATTTGTTAAAAAAGTGATTTACATCTTTTCTTATGATAAACATAAAATAGGTATACACGAGAAATAAAGGCATTGGAGGAGCTTAATTTAAGTGAAGAACTTGAACTGTTTAAGGGCACTATGAAAAAGTATTTGGACGATCAAAAATCGAAGGTATGATTTTTTGAATATTGCGTAGAAAAAGAGAACCGTAATTATAATTAAAAATTAAAATTATTTACCATATGTACACTTTTTTTTATCTGCCCAGCTCAGTTCATAATTATTCTTTTGAACATTTCATTAATATCTCCCAGGCTAAGGAACGGTCTGATACCGCTGCGAAGATCGAAACCATCAAAAATGAAATAGCTAATCAAGAAATGATGGAGCGTGACCTTAAGGATAATAAGGAGTTGAAGTTGATCCAACAGAAGGAAAATGCCTTACAGCAAGAATATGATAAACTGGCGAAGGATATGGGCGAATTAAACTATAAGAACGTACCCCAGCAAAAGATTGAATTGATTGAAAGGCGTGAAAATATTACTGTGAAAAAAGGCGAAATTCTCGGCCAACAAGGCGAAATCAACGCTCAAATCAGAAAGCTAAACAGTGAATTAGCGCAGGAGAAATACAAGGATTCGATAAAGAACTTTCGAAAGAATTTCTACGAAGTGGCGGTTTTAAAGAAAGTTATTAACGATTTAGGCCAATACCGCATCGCTTTAGAATGGGCTTTGATGGAATTCCATTCAGAAAAGATGCAAAAGATTAATCGTCTGATCCGAGAATTTTGGAGACAGATCTACCGTGGAAACGACATTGATTATATTCAGATTCAAACGGATGAGATGAAAACTGATACTGCTGATAAAAAGCGGAGTTACAATTACAGGGTGGTTCAATCAAAGAACAAATCTCAAATAGATATGAGAGGTAGATGCAGCGCTGGCCAACGTGTTCTCGCTTCTTTAATAATTCGAATGGCTTTGGCTGAAACATTTAGTAGTAATTGTGGTGTTTTAGCTCTAGATGAGCCAACTACCAACTTGGATCGAAGTAACATTATATCATTGTGTGAAGCACTTAATAAAATTGTGGAGGAGAGACAGAGTCAAAATAATTTTATGCTGATTATTATCACACACGACGAAGAATTTATTTCAGCTTTGGGGCGAATTCGTAGCTATTATAAGTTACTGCGAGATGATAATGGCAAATCAGTTATCCGAAAAGTTCGAGTTCAATAAAAATGTTTTATTTATAACGTTTATTAAATTTGTGTTTTTCAAATAATATTTTTCCTAGAAATTTATTGCAAAAGATTAAATTGACACCAAAATTAGACCCTGCCCTCAACTATATATTTTGTATATATGTATATAAGTTTTGAGGGATTTCTGTTTAAAAAAACATTGTCAATTGAGAACATAAGCAATGTTTTTATTTTAATGAAGGTATGCTCCATCTGAATCTACAACTTTTGTCCATCTTTCTGGCACTATATGTATTCTCCAAAGGTGTTCAGTAAATTTTGAATATCTCTATATGAATTAAACCGTTCTCCAGAAAGTGCTGATTGCATCGACTCGTATAAATGGATATATATCGGAGCAATATGTGATGAATATGACGGGTGGGGTTGAACTTCCCAGTCTAATTTCTCTAAGTAATTTTCCACAGACATGTGATCTTGCGTTATCGTGCTGAAAATTACTTTTCTGCGTTCATTCGTCAATTGAGGCCGTTTTTTAAACGTATTAGTTGAGTTCGACAACGATCACCAGTAATAGTTTTTGAAGGTTGCAACAGGTTTTAGTAAATCACACCCCTCTGAGGCCATAGTTTTTTTCGTCACCAGTAATAATTTTATGTCGGATCCTCGTCGAGAAAGCTTCCAAATTTGTTTCAGCAATTTTCTTGGGTGCTGTAGAACATTCTTTATCACTAACATCAAAATCTTTACTTTTAAATCGTCTAAACTAATACCAGTTTTCATAGATGGAGAATATTCACAATAAATTTCCGACATTAACCGACAGCTTTCAGCGGCACTTTTCTTTAAAATAAAGTACGAGTAATGCAGTAACAATTTCCGCAAATGCTGATCATTTTCAGCAAAATAATTGAAAAAAGTCGCTTTACTTATAACACGTTCAATTAGCTTGAATTCACAAACAGCATATATTGTATCTCACTTTGTAAAGTGACGCTAATTATACATTTGCTGCTGTTTTCACAGTTAGTGCGAGACAACAGGATAAATAGGTTCGGTTTGTATAAATTTGCTGTCCAAACTGCAGCACCAATGATCATGAAGTACTAGATGGGACAGTCGTGACGCATTCCCTTATCTTTTTTCGATCTTGGTCCCGTTAGCCCACCGGCCTTGTGTGTGGATAGTAATAAAGGGCTCACGCGTGAAAGAAAAACAAAAATTTAGGGGGAGGCGGGACAAAAATTGAAATCACATTTCACCACCCCCACAGCGCACACGTTCAAATAATTTGGCCTGCCTTTAAAAATGCACAGTGAAAAAATGTAAACAGCCATTCGTATATATGCTAGGAGTGCTACCGGCCTCTTCCCCATTCTCGATTCTAGATTTCCCTATGCTACAACATTGCTTGGGGACAGCACTAACACTATGCATGCATAAGCACATAGCGTGCCCGAGACCAAAGATCATGAATTACTAGATGTGACACTCTCTATACAAGCTTAAAGCTCTAACCCATATGCAACTTCTAAAACTGCCCTGGGGAAAATTTTCCAATTAGATACAGCAGCAAAGAACTACTGCTTTCCATGCCCAATCTAAATTCCAATAAGAACGAGAGAGATAAGAATAGGCAGTCAAATATTCTCATTTACAGCACTTATAGTGTAGGCAATACTGTGCACCGTTTTATTACCACGCATTTCTAAAAGCGGCCCAAAATTTCAGGCGCGCTGTATGCCTCTGCTCGTGTTAGTGCCATCCCCGCGCAATGTTGCAGCATAGGGAAATTCTGAACTAGAGAAGGGGAGGAGGCAGGTAGCATATATACGGATGGGGTCTGTTTAAATTTTTTTACTGTGCATTTTTAAAGGCGGGCCAATTCAATTTTCGTTCCGCCTCCCCCTAAACTTTTGTTTTTCTCTCACATGTGAGATCTTTATTACTATCTACTTTTAGCAAAATCTGCAAGGCTTGTGAGCTTGGTTAAATGTGGGTGCTTCCAAAACGACAAATTCTGCGCTGCGAATACCGCATTACAACTGGCCTAATATATGTAAATACTTTTGACTTGAATTTGCATTGTTACTTAGGCTTAAGTTGTAATAATGCAATAAAGACTCAATAAAATAAATACAAATACAAATCTTTGACTCAATAACTGCATTGCAGTTGTTAAACATTAAGTTAAATTGCACTTAAAACTTGTTATTCAACACTTTCTGTTAACTCACTACAAACATTCGACTAGTTTTGTTAAAAGTAAAACTGTACTGTGAGGAAATGTTGACTGCGTTCTTTGCTTATTCTAGACACAACGGATATCGTTGTACTGATTTTCGAAATGGAATACTTCATCGCCGTTTTGATCTTCGACATTAACACTTTAATGGCCGCACATTATATGAGATGGATAACATAATACATATAATATATGGTAATTTTCAAATCCATACATTTTTTTCTTTCTCTTCTTCTCTTGCAAATGTATTATTACGATTAGAGAAATTTTCGTGCAGGGCATGTTACGGTCAATAATCTTCGGCGTTAGCATCACACACATGCTGTGTGATTAGTCAATAACAGTTATTCCGGCTATCACACACATGTTGTGTGGGCGATCTTTAAAATGCGTTGCAATACTGCGGTATTACTCAATTTTAGAAGACATCCTATGCATCCTGTGTCTCAAAACACGGCAGCAGAATTCCGAAATCTGTGAAAACAGTTTCTATGAGCACATTTATGGCGATTCTGATTGGAATTTCGATTTTCATATTCAGCAAATCCGTGAGTAATTATCAACTGAAATATTGTTTCAACTGCGCGCACATTTCCACTGGATTTGGGTTTTTACTTTTCTAAAGTATAACTCTGCACTCATTTTTTTGCAGGCTGGTACATGCTATTTATATGTTTATAGGAAGAAATTAAAAGTTATTCTTTGATACCATTACTGCCATCGCAATTACCAGTCCATATTTCTTCAAAAATAAGGATAACCGTAACGGCAATGGTACCCGCTATCGCGACATGATAACAGAGCATGGGCTACCTGAAATTCAACCCCATAATGTCGTTGATATCAGGTTTTAACAATATGATTCTACTCGCCATACAATGGGTGAAACAATGGACATGCAGAAATTACATATTTCAGTGACCAGCTGATTTCACGGTTTGGACCGATGAATTGGCCATCTAAATCGTGATATTCACATCGTTAAATTACTTTCTTTGGGATTACGTGAAGTTCAAAAGTTACGCGAATAAGCCAGCTACGATTGATGTCTTAAAAGCAAACATTACTGACACTATTGGCCAGATTTCAGTCGTATTATTCAACCAAGTGGCACGATCTACTATTGATGATTCTAGAGATATGTGGCAAAATGTTTAAAGGGAATGATAAGCAATTAACATAAGGTTTTCAGTTTTAAGTGTTAGTGTTAGAGTTTTTGTGACAATGGAAAAAATCGAGTACCGAGCTCTCATTAAATATTAAACATAGCCGTACCAGCTTCGGTGACGATGAACGTTCAGAACGTCCAAAAACTGCAACCACTGACGACAACATCGCTCAAGTTCACCAAATGGTGCCGTCTAGTTAAAGTTACGGAAATAGTGAGGGCTATGAACATGCCCAAAGAATGTATTTGTTACATTTTTAACCCAGATTTAGGCATTAGAAAGCTCCCCGTGCGTTTGCTCACGTGTTCAAATTCAACATTCAGCATTTCCAATGCTTTGTTTGGACAGGTTGGAAAGATTGGAGTATTACTAAAAGAAGTGTATAGATTTACAAGGAGACTAATAATTAATTAAAAATAAAAATAAATTTGAAGAAAACATTTCTTGTACCCGTGTCGGAAACTTCTCAGACAACCCTTGTATTTAAGATACATCGGGTGGAACCGGATTACGCAATTATTATTTTATATAAATAGACTACAAAGAACCCTGGCAACGGCGGGTACATGCAGCTAATTATTATATAACTTAAAATATTTTATGGTTTGCGAATATAACAAAATGATAATGCCAATCAAATCAAATACACAAAGAAATACAATCTGCAACCCCTAATGAATGCATACGCAAAATTTATTTAATTGAAATTGAATAAGTTAAATAGTTCCCATCTTGCATTCAAACAAATTTCATAAAAAAATAATTTATTCAATATTGAAGGCACATTACAGCACATTATATCCTTACAAGTATTAGACAAAAAAAAATATATAATAGAAATAATGCTACACTTAGGACGCAACGTAATTTATAAATTAGACTTGAACACTAAGGCAACTGAAATTTACAATAGTACAGTGTGGTTATAAATTAAATAAAGTTGTAAAATTTAAATACTAAAGTGGTGAGAAGAAGACTGAACACAGCTCCTGATCTCACTCTTAACTACAATTATCATTAAATTAATCATGAGTACTTCGTTAAAGTATAAGTTCAGTCTGGGAAAACTTATTCACATTACGATCTAAGAACGTTACAAGGTAAAAGTGGTATATAATATTTACACTCGCAGTATAGAGAAATTGCTAGCAGTGCTGCTTTTTGCGACAATGTTTTGGATTTATGTTTGCTTGCGTTTTTATAATACTGTAAGAATGCGTTCCTTGATTCATTTGTTATTACTTATATATTTCCAGGTACATTTAAAGTTTTATGAGTTCGTTCTCTCGAATTCATTTTTCCGTGTTAACATCTTCACTTTGTCATCATTTGAATAAAATTACTTTGCAAGTGAAACAGTCGGCTAGTTATAACTTTTTTATTTTTTATTTTTATTATTGGAAAGGTTTAGTCAAATTTCGTTATTACAGACATAAATATTCAGCGATTTTAAGACAGTCATTGTTTCCATTGTGTAAAAGTACATATTAAAGCAAATGTAATTTATAAGTATAAATATATACTATATATAGTAAAAGTATTTAGTACTACATAAAAAAATAAAGGTTCGGCATTTTGTCGAATCTTTGAAAGTATTTTTGGAATTCCATTTCTAAATTTTATGTGTTGTCACTTCAAATCCTCAGCAGTTTGAAACTTTCAGTTATTATGCAAACCGATGCTTTTCATTAAAATAAAAATCATAAAAATCAAATTCTCTTAAAGACACTTTTTTTTTAGAACTTATATATTTTACAAAGGTGTTGAATGTAATTCTCACTTTAGTTTTTTGGTACTATGAAAACAATTGTATGTAAAAGTTAAAAAATTATTCTAATTTACTTGTTAAACCGTTCAAATATATAAAAAAGCTCTCATCATGAAAACGGTCGTTAAAGCCACAGAGAATAACACAATTGCCAATTTTTTTCTTTTCAGTCTAGTACATATTTTTAATAACTTACTTGGGGACAGTTGGTTGGTTTAGATGGTCAGTTAAAAACGAGCGGTAATGTAATAAACATTCCAAGGTGGACGTCCGAGGAAGACAACAGCAGAAAAGGATGCTCTCATTATACGAAAAACAAAAATACACCCGTTTGTATCATCAGCTGTAATTCTCAAGCAGATCCCGTTGAACGTTACTGATAGGCCCATCAGAAATCGAGCCATTGAAGCTAAACTTCCTGTAAGAATACCAGCGTCTAGGCCATCCATATATAAAAAAAAAACCGACAAGCGAGAATTAAATTCACTGAAAATATCAGAACTGGACTCAAGATCCACAGTTTTAATTTAAAATTTAATTTGATTCAGTCTGATGGAATGGTAAGTGTTAGATGTCCTAACGGAAGAAGGCTCTTTTCTAAATATTGTAATCATACAATAAAACAAGCAGGAGGCTCTGTAATGGTGTGGGGAGGTTACCCCTGTGCGACTTGAAGGCAAAATGGATGGGTTCCAGTATAGAGAAATAATGGAGAATTACATGTTACCATATGCACAAGAGGAAATGCACTTCGTTGCTATCAGCACGATCGCGACCCAAAACATAGTTCAAAATTTGTAACTGGCTGGATCAGAGAGAGGTTTGTCGATTTTCTGGATTGGGCTGCAATTACCTGACTTAAACCTTATAGAAAATCTATGGGAAATTATTAAGAGGTAGTTGAGAGAACAGATGTTCTCTAACCACAGGCACAGCGATACAATCAGAGTGGTGGCAAATTCCAAAAAAAAACTATTGGCAATAGTTTCAATAGTCAATCCGTTATTATATAAAGCGGCTTCGCTACTAAGTACTGAAGTTTATTTTGTTATTAAAGTTTTCTTAATTATAGTAGAGTTGCTTTAATTTTTTCCAGACATTTTTTATTACTTGTAAGAACATATTTTATTACATGTAAGACAGTATCACTGTGATATGTTGAATTTACTATATTATTTTGTCGTTAGATAGAAGGTTATAAGCGGATTAATTTGAATATATTTCATTTTAAAGTAAGGCATCACTTGTTTTTTTTTTTTTTTTTTCTTAAAAACTAGCTCCTTGTGTTGAGTTGCTTTAGTTTTTTCCAACTCTGTATACAGATCATAACAGCTTGGATCCGTAGTTTGAAAACAATCAGAACTGTCACCAAAGTTAAAAGTTTTCAAATCAAGTCGCCATATGCTGTCTGCAAGTATTGGAACTATCGTGATTAGAACTTTGGATAGCTATGATACGAACACAGCGCCAGAACCATTTTGTCTTAGCACTTAATGCCTAATCTCCATTGAAAACCAAACTAACCCAAATAGCTGCACCTTCTTCATGCAATTTCGTCACCTATCTTGCCCATTTCGTTCATCAAGGGACACCATTAGCTCTGTGTGAGTTGACACATGGAATTGAGCGGATTTTTATACAGGTTTAGTACTCAGAAATTTCAAGTTATCGTAAAATAAATGGTTTTCTGGTTGATTTTATATAGGGATTATGCATAACTTTACACACCACCACTCAATTAATAAGGTACCCGCTTTTGTAGGATGTTAACATACCCGAAAAATGAAAAATGTGACGATTTTCTTAATTTGCTGAAGATAATTTAACTCCTTTTATGAATTATAACTATGTCAAATTTCGATCACTTTACTTGTCTAAAAAACGATTTTTCATGCCAAACTTTCGTATTGTTCAGGCAACCCATCACAGAGTATTTCATTTGCAAATTAGCGGCTATTATAAATTAATCGTACTGATGTAAATAATCACCAAAAATATTATATTATGCCTTTACAACAATTTTTACAAACTTTTCTCATAACAAAAATTTTAAATAAATTTTATACTTGAGCTTTTTCTAATTCACATCGAAAGAGCACAGAGGTCCCATTCTTGAGTCCATTCGAATTGAAATTTCATAAGGTAGTTCGGCAATTTTCGTTCTCAGCGTCCCTCTTGCACACTATTGCTGTATTTTTCAACAACCCCTTTAGCGTGGTCCCTCACGTACAGGGTTTTTACACGACGCGGCACGTATTAGATTATATTTGTATAGTTTTTATCTTCTTTGTACGTTTCTTTAGAATTAATATTACATACGAACTTAATTGCTTTCATTTATTCAACGATTATTTTCTTGTTTTCAAACTGAATTTAGTTTGCTAGTTTAATATCTTCTATCTTCTCTTCGGTTTAAAATATGATGTCAAATGTTTCTTTTTAAAAAATCCTAATGAGTTATTAAAAATTTTTTTAATACAACATAATTAACGACTGGGAAAGGTTCCAGAAATTTTACAAAATTTTAAATACAAATAACACCGGCCATTAAGCTGAATTAAGCATTAAACCATACCAAATATTTAATTTAAAAAGTTCAATTGTAGATAGGTATTTGAAGCCCACATCATTCCGACTGAAATTTTAATTTATTCGAAATGCGAATACGGGATTGCGCTGCCTTTAGTAGCTAAAACTCAATTTTGCACCGACTTTCGATTTCGTATCTGTGAAACTTACTTGCAAAACAATTCCACTCAAATAAGATTAACAATTTTATTGTAAACAAATTTCAATATAATATATTTCTGTGCAACTGTATAAAAAAAAGGAACATAGAATATTCTTTGAACGGGTAACAAAGAGTCCAACATAAACGTTTGCGTGAACAATTCCAACGCTATTGAACCGCAAAGAACTCACATAACGCAAACGGATTGCCATATTTCATATGTACATACTGAAATAGAATGGAACTAGATCTACATTGGGGCAAACAGGGCAAGAAATTATTACATTTTCTAAACGCTAAAACCTAACATCTCATCTAAAGACGAACAATTAAATTTAGTTTGTGTGAAGTCTTTAAATTATTATTGTGTTTATAAGTTATATCGTTTAACTAAGCTCGTTGCCTTCATAGAGGTTCTCGCAGCTTTCTAACAATCTGAGTACAGGAGATATATCATACGGATACAGGGACTTTGAGACAAGCCTACTAATTTGCAATCGTAGGCGGATTAGCACGCTCATAGCATCATCCAGAGTATGATTTCCCATTCCAAATTCTTGGCAACTTGATACAAACATGGTCCAGTTTAGCCGAATATATTTGAGGAATCTTAACAAGTACAGGAGGAAACAAGTTTCATTGCTGACTAATAAATCCAGCAGTAGATCGGAACTGTTTGAAATCATTTTAAGGAACTCTAAAAACGTAAAAACTGGATTAAGCATGGAAACCAGTTCGGGGAATGCATTATTACGGAAGGATATCCCAGCGGTGACATCGAGCGTACAAACCATAGCTTCAATAAGATGATCGTCCTGATCGTCGAATAAATGGATCAGGATCTTACTAAAATGGCACTCTGGATGGAATTCGAGAGTGTTTTTAATAAACGACTCCAATTTCTTTAGAACATCCCTAATTGACCTTTCAATCAAAACCATGTCTTGAAAAGCATCGTAATCAGAGCTATCGATTGAACTATCTGAGGAATCGCTGCGTATCTCCTTAACAGTAACAGCGACTGACTTGAGGACTAATAGAACCATTTTTTGCAAAATGGTTTTATCCATATCAGGAATATCGCTTGTTCCATTTACCTCCGTACCTCCAATAAGACGATTTAGTGAACCGTTCTCGTAACAGAAAGTATGACCCTTAAATCCTATAAAACCTACATTATTTTCTGGATGCCTTCTAGGCAATGAGTCGAGTATTCTAAAGTCTTTAACATGACGCACAATTTGATGAGCTAAACTACATGTTTCCTCAGGTAGAAGATCTTGCAAAGCAAGTGTGCTACCGTAGCAAAGGGCTTCATTGAATAGACTCAACATTTGCTTGTATATTGTGCAAGATAAGTGTTGATTCAGCAATAGTTCGAACTTATCCAATTGCGCATAAAAGGGCAAGGTTTCAACAATTGATAAATTTGCCTTCACACTAATGATATTTTCCCATAGTTGGAGGAATGTTAGAATGCAATTTTCTGAATCATTGATATCCCTGTGTGTTGATATTAAGTTGCTCATGTTCTTAACAAGAGCTGGCCATTTATTTTCTAAGATTTTTATTGTTATACACTTAAGGTGGGTGGTATCGAAGCTCTCAGAGTCCGTCAGCGTGATTATGTGGCACCCAGTCTCATTGCTTTCCTGCACAGTCCTAGATCTAAAGCAACTTAGATTGTTACCTTCGTGATTGCTGGTGCTACTTCCGCCGAAATAATCCCCCCGACTTGAAGAACTGCTGCTCCCACTTCCAGCTGCTAAATCACTGCTGAAATGTACAGCAAAATAATTATTTTCGAGTGTTGGCTGCGAAGCTGTAGTGCCGTTGCTTTGCTCCAGCTCGTCCTCCAAAGGATGAACATCTAAATCCTTCCACTCGACAATCCTCTTTATTATTTCAAGACTAAAATGAATCTTTCGCACAGCGGGATGATCCAAACGCTCGAAGACAAACAGATTGTCTACTAACTTCTTTAGCCAATTATCGTCCATGTTATTCTTCGCAATAACAAGGAAACTGGCTAGAACTCTTCCTGACAAAAATTGCACATATTTGTTATTGAAATTACCCAATTCGATGATTTCGTCAATCAAATTGTGATCGTTCCGAATGAGGGCATCGCAAACATCCATTATCCTGCTGCATATAAAACCCTTGTTATTCTGCTTCAAGTACACGTCGAACAGCAGTTGTAAATTGGACAAAAATTGCAACAGTTTATTAGTAGGCCATTCGCTTAAATTGGCTATGCGCTTAACGCCGTTAACATCTTGACTGTAGTGGCTTTGGAAGGGTCTTCTCAGTGTTCGCTCACTTACTCCGCATAGACACTGCTTTACGAGGTATTCCTCAAATTCAGCCATCTCGCTCCCAGCAACATGATTTGTTCGCAATAAATCTGGCATTTCTTTGCTGACTGTTGCTTTGTCCACCTCATCGGTGCTTGCGTTTCGAAGGCTGTCGTTCAAATTCCCTACCGATGTTAATTGCATTGTGGTTGCAGTTGAAGTAGATGGCCCAACGAGTATATCTGGTGGGGCATCTTGCTCTTCTTTTGGCTCTGATGTTTCGCCATTTATGTTGTCTATTCGTTGACGCTTCGTCACTGGCTGTTCATTAGCCATAATTTGATGATTTCCCACGGAGGGTGGACGCTCTTTACGCAAAACCATTAAAAATCGAATTTTGTTTGTACTCCCTTAGTAGTAGTAGTCTCGTTGCACGAACTAGGATATTTCCATTATCTAGAGGGGAGGAAAAAATATATAGATTTAGATATTATAAATTTTTATTATTTCTTTTATTATTATATGTAGGATCAGTCGAAGCTCCAATTCAGAGGTTATAGGTACGAGCCCTGTGTCCTATTCAAAGTAGTTGCTTTTTCGTGTGATTCCCACATATGTATATGTTTTGTAAAGAGAAACTTCGACACGAAGATCATAATAATAATCAGCAACTTTATTGGATAGATAGTGAAATATGTTCACTTTGCACTTCTCCATTACTACTTGCAATATACACATCCTCAGATTTTATTACTAATGCTTAATCTCCATAGAGATCCGAACTAATCAAAATAGCAGCAGTTCTTTCATGTGCATTGTAATTTCGTCAGCTATCTCGCTCATCATGCGGTAATTCTTTGTTCCGAGTGGGTTAAACCATTTTGAGTTGCCACATGCAATTCAGCAAATTTGGTATAGGTTTAGTCTTTGAATATACACAGTACATACAGTAAAGAACGGGCATACCGTGTTTGTGTAGTCTGTGTAAATGAACACCTAATAAAATGTAAAGATGGAAAAATAACAACGAAAAAGTCCAAAGTGAACCTTATTTTATTTTTTGTACGGCTTCTGATTTTTTGAAGCTGATTTTCCTTTTTTTTTAAGAAAAGTGTTTATTTCACCTTTTTTAGTATTGCTTTTCGATTGAGTCAGCATTGATATATAGTGTAACAATACGCAATTTTGGACATATAGAATTTTTAACGTCGAGTATTAAATCAGCGATCCCAAACAGCTTTTTTACCGTTTCGGTATTCTGAATTTTCAAAATTGGGCACTAATTCAAAATCAACTTACTTAAAAAGCCGCCATGATTACATGAAATTTTAATTAAATGAGAAACCACTGTTTTAAATCCGCCGTTTTTAGAATTTAACCAAATTTATATGGAACCACTACATTTATAACATTTTAAATAAAGAAAGAATTAAAATGAACTCATAAATGACGGAAATGTTGCGTAACATACATAAATACAGCTGTATTAAAAACATTGAAGTTAGCTAATAATATAATTGCTGATGATACTGAATAAATAAATTGCTAATGATAGTGAATTAAAAATTGAAAGTCAGATATCCACTCGAATACAGATATTTACAAGCGCCGAGATTGTCACATGAATTGAAATCCAAGCCTTTCAAGATTTTCCACAAGATTTTTAAAAAATTAATTTAACCTTAATTTGAAATTAAGCCTGTTGCTTGGAAAATGATATTGCGACTTTTCGGATTTTATGACTAGGTGTAAAAAATAAAGGGGCAACTAACATCGGAAAGCTCTTTTCGCATTTAGGAACCCAAAATCTCAGGTACAGTAACATGTTTTGTGCAAATTTGTTTGAATGTAAATAGTGTTCTGTTTCCATGGTTTCTTAAAACTCAAATCGCACAGATTTTTATAATCATAAAATATTCCTGTATTACTTAAATTTAATTTCAATTTAACAAATCCAGTCGTTAGTAAAACCTAGCTTAATTTACTTATACAGTTAATGTATAAAGTGACGCTGCAGTAATCTTTTCGCTCAAAATCATATTGTTCATAAAAAAAAAATTCTCACCCTGAAAACCCGTATGCACTATGGTGCACCTTGCCATATTGCTCGGTTCATTCCTTGGGCAGGCAATTCTTTTAATATGAGCTCCATTAAAAATGTTTTGGAGTCTACTAAAATGGTAAGATTATTCTTTCACCAATGCTTGCCTACAACTACTAAGTGTAACATCTACTAGACACAAATATTTTTATTAATCTAACTTGCATCAATCTCATCATGAATTTAAAAAAAAAATTATATTTGATTTTAATTCGTTTTTCATTAAGAGTATTCAGTTTGACCACATCTCTTAACACATTGCGAAGGGATGACGAGATACCTAGTCTTTCACAACGCGTCGCTAGGGGCTGTTGACGAGATATCATTCGATGCAAACTTTGTCATGTTCCACTTCACGTTGTTACATGTTTTACTAAATATCGTACTTTGAATAATTTTTAGTTTGTATTGTACAAATTAATGATTGAAAAGTATTGAAAAATCATTCATTTTTAAAGGTTTTGTTGAAAATAAATATTTCACGTGACAATGACTTTTAACTACTAAAAACCATCCAAATCATAACTAATTTAAAAATACTCGTATTTGATGCAAAGAAATACTCAGCCAGTGTGTAGGATTAGCAATAAAATGTCTGGTCCGTAATGTGTTGAGTATTAAGGGATATTTAATTAATAATGATTCTTAATTAGAAATTATTTATTTTATTCAAATTCTAATTATATTTTAAAATTATAAGGGTAGGGTAGTTCCTAAATAACAAAATATAACCATTTAGGATAACTTATCAGTTTCGTAATATGTTCAAAAGTAACTATTAACTGAGATAGTTCACTTGAAATAAATAATTTAAAAATAATTTATTTTTTAATAATTTGTTATAATATTCGATGCTTTTAAAATAAAACTAATACTTTGACTCAAGAAATCGTTGTCTACTTAAATTAATTTTACTTTACGTTATTTCATGCCTGATGCGTTCTAGTAAAGAAATAAATAAATAATTTAGAGTCATTCTAGAAAACCATTACTTCCAAAGGGCAAGTGTTTCAAGTTTATTTACTGTTTTCAAATAATTTTTGCAATTGACCCGAAAATATAAATATGCTGAGCAAGTATTCGATTTTCACAAAATCTACATTTAGAACAAAATTAGACCCGAATATGCTATTTAGTGACCCTATCTAGATGCCTTGTTCATAAAAAAACATCGGTTCAGGATTTGGAGGCAAAGCGAATTACAGAATATTGTAAGTAAAACAATTTGTATAGTATCCCGCATCATGAGCAAAAGTTCAAATTTGATTGGTTTTTACTGAAAAACTGATGTTATTCACAAAACAGCAAACTTTCTTTATTCGTAAAGCTGTACCCGGACGGGTAAGTAGTAGCAGACTTTGTTCAAAGTTCTTTTAGAGAATAAGCGAAGCGCCGAAATTTCGCCCTTAAGATGTAAAAACAATACAATTGCGATGGAAAATGATTTTAATTACTTAAAGAACTGAATTCCTTAAAAGTCACCAAATAATTCATTTATTGACGAAAAAACAAGTCAGTCAAGCCAATTCCCGACTAAGCAGCTACTGAAATACGCAATCACAAGGTTACGTGTAAAATTCCCACGCATTTATCCCATTAATCACATTCTAAGGGCCAGTGAAGTCAGGAAACATCTTAAAGTTGATTATTTGTGGACGAACAATTGAAATTTTTCATAATTAATGGTCTAGAAATTGACAAATATTTACCTTTCTAATGCAAAGTGTCACTTTAATAGAAATGTCATTTTTCATAGTTTTCACGTTGAATTTATATGAAACACAACACTGGGTCACATATATGTCTTACAAGTATTATTGGAAAGTATAATCTAAACATAATATCGCCAAAATATCCACAAATTATTAATTTAATCAGGGCAGAAATGAAATTTGACTTCTTAATTACACACACAACTAACCCGCCATCTTGAACAATATGACGCTCCGTAAGCACTAGAGGGCTGGAAATAAAAACAAAAGTAAAATTTTGTAAATAAATAATAATTTTTTTTATTCGCTGTGAAGTTAATTTTAAGATTACAATTATACAAATATTTTTTTACAATTATTCCATTTGAATGAATTTTCGTAAAATATTAGTTTTGGGGAGTCTATCTCTTAAAAGTTAGATGGCGCTGTACACATATTGATACAAATTGTAAAGCTATATTATATTGGAGTAAGTCTAATACAATTGAAATAGTTTCATATAAATAAAACAATTCAAATACTCTCCTTAGTAATTTATTGACATTCATTTAATTTAAATCATACACTCCTAAGGTTGTGATCTCCGGTAAACTGCAGAGCCGACATGTTTTTCATTTGACATTGACCGCCCAGTTGGAGCAGTGTTTAGTGAGTTGGGGTTCTGCCGCTATCGTAATCAGCTTTGAATCGGCGTTTTAAAATTAAACAGATATTCTGTGAAAGTAATCACCTATAAATTAAATTAAAATGTCTGGAATGCCGCTTTTAACTCAGGAGCCAATTTATCAAAAACTCCAAGAGTACTACAATTGCAATGGAGCAAAACTTAATATTAAACAACTTTTCCAAGAGGACCCTCAACGATTTGAAAAATTCAGGTAAGAGAACAAATTGTAAAGTATATCTAGTTAAATTAATATAAAACAAATATAAGTATAAATGGAATAAGTTATTAATTAAAAAACGAAGAAATTACCCAAAAAAACCGTTTCATTGAATGTGTTTCCTGTCCTCTGTGACCTCTTCAGCTCTCTTAAGTTTCAGAAAAGTCCAATAGCCATAAAGTTTTGCAATTAAAATTACATTCCCTGGCAGCTTATTGAAAGTGAAAGGCGTTCGTTACCAAAGGACATTGACGCCTTTCACCTTGAACTCGTAGCTCTACTTTTTGTACTCATAGCAGCCGGCAACTTGTTGAATTACCATAAGTGCAATGAAATTTAAAATTTATTAATATGCGGGTAGATTCGGTGACAGCGTAATTATTAGGATAGGATGTAAGGTAAATGGTATTTTTGGTATGTATATGATTAATCCAGTAAAGCAAAGATTAGTTCAACACATTCACTACAACTAATATTTTTTTCTTTTTCTTATCAGCTTACAAACTGCTTAATGCTATCTTTTGTGAAATGGATTCCTATATATTAGTAATACTTTTGATTTTTAGAAGTTAAAATCGTTATGAAAAAGGTACAGAAGATTCATGTGCAAAAAATTAATAGCAAGATATGCAGTTCCTACTCATTGAATTAGACGCATTAGAAAAAATTCCAATTATCGCCAAATTTTAATTACCTACACAAGTTTTATAGACTTATGTTTTTTGAAATTAAGAATCTCGGAGTAGTTTCCAAGAATTTTATCAATTTGGAAAATTTGATCAATAGCCGGTAATCGATTAAACCTATAAAAGACGATACTCAACCCCTTTTAGGCTTATTGCAAAATTAGTGGAGTAAAAGTAAAGTTGATTAGTATTGTTTAAAAAAGTAGTGTTTTGTTTACAAAAAAGTGTTTTATATCAAAATTGTAAGTATGAGCAGACCATATTTATTCTTAGTTCTCCTATTTTTAAATCCGTTCGGATTGAATCCAAAAAACTTACAAAAGCTCCCTTTGAATTAATATTTCATAATAAAATTCTTAAATTTGTAACAAATTAATTTGAGGTCCCTTTGATTCAACTAACTTTCGTTCATTTCACCCATATATGTACCATGCATATACTTAAAACCGATAGACTTTTGTTGATAAAGTTCACTCGACCGATTTTTAGAACCTCCAATAATTTAAACATTAGCGATATAGATGCAGCTCATAAAGTAATTTTATACTTATTTTAGCCTTCTTTTAAAAACCCCCCACGATGGAGACATCTTACTTGACTATTCCAAGAACCGTTTGACGGTAGATGTTTGGAAACTTCTTCTTGAGCTGGCCCAAGTACGTAAGGTGGCAGAAGCTAGAACTGCAATGTTCTCTGGGGAACATATAAACATAACTGAGGACCGCGCAGTTCTTCATGTCGCCCTGAGAAATCGTTCCAGTGATGCTATACTAGTTGACGGCAAAGATGTAATGCCTGATGTTCGTGCAGTGCTCGAGCATATGAAAGAGTTCACTAATCAAGTTTTATCTGGCGAATGGAAAGGCTGCACCGGAAAGAAGATAACTGATGTAGTCAACATTGGTATTGGCGGTTCCGATTTGGGACCCCTAATGGTGACAGAGGCCCTTAAACCCTTTTCCAAGGGACTAAATTCATACTTTGTTTCGAATATTGATGGAACACATATGGCCGAAGTTTTGAAAAAGGTCAATTACGAGACAACATTATTCATTATTGCTTCCAAGACATTTACTACACAAGAAACTATCACTAATGCAACATCTGCTAAGCAATGGCTTCTGGAACATGCTAAAGATGTAGGTGGACTTTCTTTTATTGACTATTGACAAATTGTATGAAAACTTTAATCTTAAAATTGCTTTTAGCCTACATCTGTAGCCAAACACTTCGTAGCCTTGTCCACAAATAAGGAAAAAGTTACTGCCTTTGGTATTGATGCCAATAACATGTTTGGATTCTGGGACTGGGTTGGAGGACGTTATTCTCTTTGGTCTGCTATTGGTCTTTCAATCTGCCTAGCTATTGGATTTGAAAATTTTGAAAAACTTTTAGAAGGTGCCTATTTTATGGATGACCACTTCAAAACAGCTCCTTTTGAAAAAAATGTACGTATTACTTTTATGTTTTAAGTTTTTAAAACCACTTATAAAATAATTTAACTTAATACAGGCTCCTATTATACTGGCCCTCATAGGAATTTGGTACTCAAATTTCTACAATGCTGAAACGCATGCCCTTCTTCCATATGATCAGTATTTACACAGGTTTGCAGCATATTTCCAACAGGGTGACATGGAGAGTAATGGAAAATTTGTCACAAAAAATTCAGAAGTTGTAAACTACAACACCGGTCCAATTGTTTGGGGCGAACCAGGCACTAACGGTCAACACGCATTTTATCAACTTATTCATCAGGGAACTCGTTTAATTCCATGCGATTTTATTGCACCAGCAAACACACACAACCCAATTGCCGGTGGTGTCCACCATAAAATTCTTTTGGCTAATTTTCTTGCGCAAACGGAGGCTCTTATGACAGGAAAAACATCTGAACAGGCTAAAGCAGAACTAGAGACAGCTGGAGTTACAGGGGAGAAATTGGAAAAATTGCTACCTCATAAAACATTTACTGGCAATCGTCCTACAAATTCATTGGTAATAAAAAAAGTGTCTCCATTCACTCTTGGTGCATTGATTGGTGAGTTTAGATTTATATTGTCTTTTGTTTTCATATTTTTTTAATTATTATTATTCAGCAATGTACGAGCACAAGATCTTCACGCAAGGAATCATTTGGAACATCAATTCGTTCGATCAATGGGGTGTGGAATTAGGTAAACAACTGGCAAAGGCTATTGAACCAGAATTGGCAAATAGTGATAAAATCACATCCCATGATTCATCCACAAACGGGTTGATTAATTTTATCAAAGCAAACTGGTAAAAGATGAACAGACGAAGTGTTATCAGAGCAGTCCTTGTTTAAATCAGAATATCTGTATTGATGTTAGTAAGTGCTTAAAGCGTTTTTTGTATGTTTTTAAATTATTACTGCTGTTTATATTAGAAAAGATCAAATTAAGTGCATATCTTATTTTTAGTATGAAATAAATGTCGTACGGATATTTGGAAGGGATGTTTTTATTAATTAGGTTAACTCAAAAAACTACACTAAATTTGAAGCCCTATTAACCTTTTCAAAAATTTGCCTTTACACTCGTCAAATGGTAAATTCATTTATAATTGAAGTACATAAGTAAACCTTTTTTCTTACCGCTTTATGGATATGTGTATGGCTAAATATATATTATATATATTTTTAAGTTGTACTAACAACATACTCATTGAACATTGAAAAAATGAAAAAGTATATTTGTATATGCGATAAAGTTATTGATCATTTAACTCACTTATTTTAACAAAAGATATATACTTTGCAGAAATTGCAATTTTTATGATATGAAATAATTTTTTTAAGTATGACGGGTATACTCACCAAATTTTTTCATTATTTAATTTATGGATGCAATTGAGGTGCACATTGATTTATCAGCTTTCTTCTAGGAAGGCGCCAATACGATTGAAATTTTGGAGTCCTAAATTAATTGCCTTTCATTTGAGTATGTTGTTGTGCCTTATTTCGTACCAGAATTTAATTTTTTTCTAGATTTGCTTCACGAAGTAAGTTCACTTATTAACAAGTTGTGCCCAGCCCTCCCGTGGGCGAAGGAAGAAAATTTCTGATCTTCGTTCTTTGGATGCCATGTTTTTAGTAGAATACCTACCACCTTGTGTAAATGCGTTAAATTTTATAGTACACCGATTTGTGTAAAATACAGTACAAGTCTATATATATATGTTTACCGGAAATTATTATAAAGAAATCATAAAATCATTATTTATACCTTTGGGAAATGATTTTTTAGAATTAGCAGGTAATTTAAATATTAATCCGTTCATTTTTGTATAATATATAAATTTTTCGGGAATCACTTTCCCAGTTTCATTGTACATAGATAAGATAGGATGCTGCATAAAAAACGCAATTATAAGAATATATATTTAAAAATTTTACTTTTTTTCCAAATAAAATAGTTATTTGTTCTCAATACTAGCTAAAGTTATTCTTTGGGCTTTTTTCCATGTGTAATCTTAAAACTCAGCGATTATTCAGGGAGTTACACAAAAAATTCTTAAATGTTTAAAACTTAAAGCCTTGGTATGAGCTTTTCGCTTTACATTTTTTTACACTTCTTTTTTATTTTTATATTTTTATTGAGTTGTAAGGACTAGTTTCATATTTATTAAAAGACAGATATAGACGAATAATTTACAAAATAATTTGTACAACAAAAAGTATAAAGGACGAGATCATTAAACTAAAGGCACTTTGCACCTAAGGCACCGATCAGAATAAATAAAGGAAAATTGAAAGTGGTTAACAATACACATGATGCAACTAACGCATTTGTACAGTCTTTATTATATTAATTGTTTATAACAAATGAATCCAACTTTTTTATTTAAGTGGTGATGAAAATTGCAACTATTTCCATTTATTCAAAAAGTCAAAGGATACAAATGGAAAAAGTTTTGATGCAAAGTCTAGTGAATGAGTTCATAGGTTTTTTTTACATACATAAAATTTTACATTTTTTTTTCTTAGATTCACACAAAATAAGCTTTGCCTGCCAATATCAGAGATTTTGTTTGCTAGTTCGCTTTGCATACATTTTTATTACAAAGTGTCTCTGAAACCATTTGTTTCTTACACCATTCGAACTTGTCTTTCTTTTATAGAAAAGATTGTATAAGTAAACAAACTGTCTCTTGATGTTCATGTTGTTACTGCAATTAAGCGCAATAGCAGTCTTTCGCATCATATTCATATTACACTAAAGTTTCGTGTATTTGTGCTTGTACACGCGTGTAATTGCATCGTCTTAGGTTTGAGGACTTAAAAAAAATTAATTGTATATATTCAATTTGGATACAAAGCAAATGTTGAGAATAAAGAAATATTTTATAACCGTTTGTACGGTTATTTTCAATCGTATACTTCTTTGTGCATTTTGTATTCCAATTTGTACGTTGGTTTTTTAAAATACTCTTAAAAACTTAAGGGAGAAAGAGTATGAAAAGAAATAGGTATAAACATATAAAGGATAGTCTTATCACATAAAATATAAGAGAGTATAAGATATGAAGCGGTACTTATATGCAATATGTTAATTAAAAAAATGCGTGAAAATAATCATATCTTCTTGCTCATACCAAGGTGCCTATTTAGTCCCATTTTTTTTAAGTATGGCAATTGATAACTCTATAATAAAAATTAGGTGAGAAATCCTACTACATTGCAATGCAGTTTTTCACAAGTGTGTTTTGCCTGAGGGGCGATCATTCTAAGAATGGCTCCTCCAGTAGCTATGTACGAATGTTTGCGAGTCAGACACAAATTTGATTACCCTTTGTTTTGCGCGGTATCCGTTCAGATTCGTCTTCTTTTACTATTTGACATCGGAGGTGGTGTCGTTGAGGGACTATTTGATTCAAGAGACATCGAACCGCGGGTTCTCTTTGGTGTCCGTTTTGGCGCATCATTACCAAGGAGTTTATTGCTTACTTTCTTTTCCAAGTCCTTTTGTGGTATTGTATTGTTTTTGCCCAACGTCGGTTTTTCTGTAAAAAAAAAGAGATTTTAAAGCAAATAAATTAAATGTAGAAAAGTTTTATTATTGCTGGATTTATGCAGCCCAGCTTAAATTATGGAAGAATTTGAGTGCCTAGAAAAAATCACTATCCTAAAGGCAATGAAACACTTATTTTATATGATCATGGAGGAAAAATTGAAAATGGAGAAACCATACCATGTAAAAGCTCTTTGTGTGAAAAACATTTTTGGTTGTAGAAACGGGTGTATATAATGTGATACCGTCTTGTTTGTGAGTTGGTTTATGTACCGTTTTTAAAGTTTTTTTTAAACAAATATATATTGTGCAATACTAGCACATTAAGTTCAGTATATGTTTTTTGCTGTAGTTCAAGAAACATTTATAATTAGTTGTTTAATTAAGGTAATTTTGAGGATGAAGTGTATGGTGCTGGAAGCAACAATCGATGATACACCTGTGGGATAACATAAAGGATATAAATCAATTAGGTTTCCACTTTGCTTTTCCAGTTTGTTTACATATCTCAATCAGCCATATTTTATGCCACCTTTTTTTGATCTTTCCATTTTTACTCGCTCCTCCATGGTTATAATATGTCATCGCTATCTTCGAATCGCCTTTAACCCTTTTGCTACCACATCATATATGTGACGTCTGCATTCTCTTGCCTGAGCTCAGGGTCACATAACAGTGTAAATTTATAAATTGATAATTTCAGTTACCTAGAATGTTACAAATACATCCTATAAAAATTTATCTCATGTTAAATTTATTGCTCTGGTATATGGTGGTCAATTTTTCTCTGAAACTCTGGTAGCAAAAGGGGCAAAAACTCACTGTTTCGAATGGTTCCTTTGTCTCTGGAATTCAGTAGTAGTAGTAGTTATGTATTGACACAGAAACTCGTTAGGATTACGACGGAAAAGCGCCAAACCCAAAGACCATCTATAACAATATATTACACTGGAGACGGTTTCCTTTATCTTTGTTCCATCTCAATCTTGTTAGCCGACCGACCTTGCCAATTTCGCTAAAATTATATATTAATAAAGAGATCATGTGTAACACAAAATCGACAACAATTTGAGAAGAGACGAAACGAAAATTGAAACCCACTAATGTGTGTCTTTATATTATAAAATTTTTTTGGAAATGCATCACATTTTCTTGATTTCCCAAATTTTGTTAAAAAAACTAAATATAATAATTAAGATCATAGAAAGAAAGATTCTTATTTAATTTTTTCAAATTAAATCAAATTGTAAAATTTTTCTCTAAATATCAAGAGCACACTGTACATTTCGCCAGCCAGAGATGTCCACACGTTTGAAACTTTGGGTCGTCTTTACAAACAATAAAAAATTTAAGCGAACGCATCCGTACTTATACTATGTGCATGCTACCTTCTTCTTCCCCTTTCTTCGATTCTGAATATCCTTGTACCTGATTATAACAGGAGGAGGGCAAAAAACTATATAAAGATATGACTTTCATGACGTTTTTCCTTATATTTTTTCGTTCTTGGTCCCGTTAACAGATCGAGAATTTTCTAAAATTAGATAATAATAAATAGCTCGTGTGTATGAGAAAGATAAAAATGTGAATTGAAGCACTTCTACAGGATGCATCTTTGTATTTTACAAAATCCTCACATTTCGCCCACATGTTAAAATAACAAAATTTTAATAATTAAGGTCATAGCAAGAAACGCTCGTTCTTATTTAAGAATTAATTTCTCTAATTATAAAACCTTTCGAATTGATTTCTCAAATGCTTCGCTAAACAGAGCCACATACAACGTTTAAGACTATATTCAGCCTTTAAAAATGCACAATTCAATGCTGCTTTATCTAAAGGTAAAATGCGAACTATCCATCCTACTCTGAAACAACCGGTTTAATTGTCTTAAAATTCTTACGATCATATCTCCTCATGTTGTCTGAGCAAAATAAATATCCAATACGATATGGGCATATTTATGTGTAATTTTACAAATTTTTTATGTTACAGAATAATATTTTTCTGCAGTTTTGAACTAGGCTTAATAGATCTACTTAATTGCAGTATTACATAAAACATCTTCTGGCAGATAAGCCTGTATAGATATAGATATGGTATATCATCTTAGACGTAAATGAATATTCTAAACTATAAATGATTGCTTTTTTATAATCGTTGCTTTCTAATGTATTCACCAGGATAAGTGAGTCATTTTACTGTGTTAGACTACATATACTACACTACGTCAGCATATTGAATTATATCTTCTTCCTACTTCACTCTGGAGGTTGATTATCATCTTTTGTAGCACTTATTTTGATTTCGTGACTCTAATAAGGCATATATTCGAAGAGTCAAATCATTTCACCAGGTAAGCATTTTTTTTATCTGCTTCTACTCGGATCGACTATTTAACCTTGCAGGAGAAGCTGCAAAATTCTCAAGCTTTCTGGCTTTGATGATTTTCATGATGGCTCGTTCTATTCCGTTATTCTATTTAGGACTTCTTTATTTGACATCCTATTTCGGCAGGAGGCACGAAGTATTCATCTCTGCAGCTACATGTCAAATGTCTGAATTTTCACCGCTTCTTTCTTCTTCAATGTCCAGTCTTCTGTATCTTTATATACATAAAGGATCACTGAACGAACTAGCATTTCCGTAGTCTAACAATGCCATATTCTTAGCTTTGCCTATGTTCATCTTCAGTCCATATTTCAAGCTACACTTATTGAGTTTTCAAACAAGCATTATCGGCTTCATGGGTCAATCTAATGCTATTTATTATTTTGCTATTAGCTCATATCTATAACATCTTCCCATATTTTTTGGAAGTAACCATTAAACAAAAAGGGAGATGTGTATGTTCAATGGATTGCATAGAAAAAATGATTTTATTTATCAATTGAATATCTTGGACCGAATCGCATATCGGCTTTTAGACCATCTACTTACGCACACTTAATTCTCGGTAAGACTTCAGCCAGTTGAGTAATGTCTTGGAATGTAAACAAACTGTAGCGATCAATTGATATTTTGTAAACAATGAACGTTTATGTTAACCGATCACTGAAGGAATGTAACAATAATTTATTAAATGAGTGAATAGGCAGATTATCATACCGGTTTTAATTTACACCTGATACTACAGATACATATACTACACAAAGAGGGAAAGCAGCATACCTTTTATTTCAAATTTCCTTTCTTCACTTTCCGATCGCTTTCTCGACATGAGGGCGCTGAATTCTGTGTCAGGCAGGTAGAAGTCTCTCTGCTCATTTGGGAATGGGAGCGGTTCCATTTCGTCTAGAACATCGAGATTATATTTCGTCCTTAGGTTTGCCCATATGCATTCCGCCGGTACATCACGATTAAGAGATTTTGATAGTCTTTCAGCAATACATGCCATGTAAAAGTGTTTATTTAATCCAACAGGTTTTAAACCTTCAAGCGCGAAAAATAGCTGAACTTCCTCTTCAGCAGACCATTCCATTTCGTCGGTTTTATCTTTGGAAGACATTTTTACATTTAGTTATCCGTAATTTTACGTGTTCCAAATAATTTAATTCAATTATTGTTTTATGTGAAATATATTAAATTTAGGGTATTTTAAGATTTATTTACAAATTGTTTTTCCGAGGCTCGCGGGATACGGAATCTGGCAGATTGAGAACTTTCCTATTTCGACAGCTGTCAGAATTTAAAGAAATAAATGTAAAAGATGTAACCAAATTCCGGTAAAAGTTTTTTAATAATTTCCTTTATCTCTTGCTTCAACTTACAAACAAACTTAAATTTATTACTTTAAAAGCGCTTATTTAAAATTTTAATTTTAATTATATTTATTGCAAAACGGAGAAAAATAAATAATATTATAATTTTTAAATTATATCATCATTATTTAGAGATCTAGTACATTCAATAAATTCATTTTTAAGCATGCTTGTTTTGACATTTGTCGGAAGAACTTGGAAGTAAATTGTGAAGACAATTTGAAAGTGAAGTCGAGAAGGATTATGGAATTCAACAGTCAGCACGTGTCAGAATTTTCTCCGGATGGGAGATTATTTGCTTTAATTAATGAACACGGCATCTTAAAGATCTGGGACACGGAAACAAATGAACTCAAACAGGAATTCACACCAAATTTACATTTAGCGGCTCCATGTACTTGTCTCACATGGGTGAACATATCGCCGGCTCAATGGAAGGTGAGTGGGTATTTTAAATGATGATAAAACCCTAAAATTTACTTTCTTTTTAATAGAACAAGGCGAAAAGAGCAAGGGAATCTATTGGGAATAATTCTGGTGAATCACAGCAATTGTACTTTTACCTGGCACTGGGAACAAGTAAAGGAGGTGTCTCCATGTATTCTTACAATGCGGGCAAGGTAGGAAACAAACATTTATTGAAAAGTTTATTTTAACATTTAATTGGCCGGTCGCTAAAATAGCTTTTACCCTTCTAGATTAAAGCTATTTCTATCTTACTAAATATATTTATTAAACAGTAGTTATCGTACAAAAAAAATAGAATTGCCTCCAAACAATCTCGAGCACTAAAAAGTTTTAAAAAGAAAAACAAATTGTAAATTTAAATTTATAAATAAATGTTGCAATAATCAAAATATTAAAAAGTGTTCCTCACTGGTCCCCATATTTACCAGTACAGCACCACAGTAAAATATTTGCCCCTGAAAACAAATGTACGCACCGACATAGTTCTAGAGTGTTAATTGACGGATTTCGAGAATTTCCAAATAAAATTTCGGACACTGATGAAATGCGTATAAGTACGCAAAATCTAACTATAAAAAAATATATTCTTTTTCGTTTAACACACAGCT
The DNA here is from genome assembly GCA_963969385.1 of Philonicus albiceps. Classification (NCBI taxonomy): domain Eukaryota; kingdom Metazoa; phylum Arthropoda; class Insecta; order Diptera; family Asilidae; genus Philonicus; species Philonicus albiceps. Next base: position 14,413,078 of record OZ017773.1, read on the forward strand.
TTGCCCATATCTGCGTGGCGGTTTTAAGGCAAAACAAGATAGCCAATTTTCTGTCAAGAAGTGGTTTCAATTTTAAGGAGCGCTATTAGGTATATTCATTAAGCTCTATTCTCAATCATATCAAGTTCAAGTAAGTCAACAAGATTACATCAAAATGATCAACGAACTCAAAACTATATGAAATTAAGGTGATCATGTGTCAAAAATACGGTTGACAAGAAAAATAAATTTGATATTTTATTGCAGTAAATTATTGGAAAAACAAAAGTACGATAATTCTATTAGAATAAATCGTTTAGAACATTCCACGAGTTGATTATTTCCGATATGTGCAACTAATTAGACCTTTTCTATCTAAAATAAAAGGTAAATTGATTTGTTTTGTATAAAGTAATCAACTTTTAAACCAGAATAAGTGTCTTAAATTATTGCAGCGGTTAAACCGACAAATTATCAAATACCCTGACTATCGTTATCTACAAACATATATATAGTCTTATGTCAGATTCAGGTTTTTATTCAGAAAAGATCAATGAAAATTTCCATCGAACGCGGATCTCTTAATTTGTTCTGATCTAAATCAATCTAAATCAGTCAAAGAATAGACTATTTTCTTGGACCAAAGACCCAGTATATATACATATGTCAGTGAAATTTACTCATTAACACTTATCGGCACCCAAACGCACACAAGGAAACTGTGTCGCTAACTCTCCCTTATATTACATCAAGAATAAAGAGTGAACCCAGTATCACAGCTTTCTCTTCTCTTCTACTTTTCTTCGTCCAATTCAATATGGTATATATTGAAATTCAAATGAACGGATATTTGCTAAATTATGCCATATTTTTAATAACAAATTTCTTTGTTGCTGTATGTATATATGTATATTTTTTCATTGATTTTAAATTCCAGCGTCGCTTACCACCGTTCTAGTTCTACTGTTGAATACTGAAAACAAAATATTACAGAATTATCTAAACAGACATCTGAACTACCATATGTGAGAGATGTCCAACCTTTTAACTTAAGAAATAAAAGTGTATTTAGATTGAATCTTTTATCGACGACCAGGTCTCCAAATTCAATTGTATAAAGGGTTGAAAATGTATAATCAAGTAAGGTCTGATGACAGTGATAGAAATATAGGTAGGTTCAAAAAGCACTGTATAGAAATAATTAGAAAAGAACTTGACATTCTATGGCCGTAAGTAAATTATACATAATATAATCTTTTTTACTGTTTTTTTATACATCATTTTATTTGATAATAAAGACATTATTATTGTTATTATTATTATTTTCATACTACACTAATACTATTCCGGGTCCGCACGAATCCAAAGTTTTCGTTACACCGCTTTTAATAATACAGTAGAGTTTGCTGAGTTAATTATTTTTTATTTTATCCTTCGTCTTATGTTGTATTTACAATAAATTTAATATAATATAATGATGACGAGTATACTACAATATACTGATATAATATAATAAACTTCAACTGCCAACTATTATAATTTTACTTCACTCGTTCTGTAAGTTTTTTTTTAAAAAAAGTATGCAAATGTTTTGTTTAATAAATATATGACTTTATACATATAATAAATTTTCAGAAATGAATTGTTAGAAAAAGGATACTGTTTTTTAACTATTGTTGTACAAATTGTTTAATTTTTGTCAATGTGTTTATTATTTTGGCCACCATTGCGTGTCGAGTCATAAATAAAAGAAATAATTATTCTTATTAAAAATACTTAATTTTTATTGCAAAATCCCTTCATTTTTTCACGTTTAGTCTTTAATGGTTATTAAAACGTCGCTACATAGTACATGTACATGTTGCATTATTTTAATTATCTCTGTTCCAAAGAGCCAACAGCCTAAGGAAAACATGAGTATTTTCCCAGAATTTTGATAGTATGTGAACGAATTTTAACAACTGGTTATTTCCCAAAATAATTAATTAAATTTACAAGGACTTCGCTAAGAATTGGCACTTGTTTCTTAGGCAAATTCGGCTCCTGAACAACGTAAAACGCTCGTAAAATTAAAACTAACTTTTGCCAATTCTGTGCGAACATCATACCACTTGGACAACCGTAATAGAAAAACACTCCTTGATTTTTTGTATGTATTTTGTAAAGGCTAGAAATTTCTTGAAAGCGGATTTGGCTTAATCACGTATAAAGGCTGGTATTATACGAGATCCAGCAAATTGAATGTTGGCTGTTTGGCTGGTTTATGGTTAGTTGTGTTCACATTGCAGACGATATTTTCCTTTTGCTTAAAACGCACTCCTGTAAAAAATAGTCAGGTTGGCCCAAAACTCGAGAGAGGGAAATGTGGCGGACTAGAAAAAGAAACGGGATGAACAATTTTGTTTGGTTGGCTCTCGCATTGGAGACGAAGCACTTATACATATCATTAGTTAACATATAGGATAGTTGTAATACTGGCAAAAGAGGCCCATAGAGCAGTCAAAAAACTTCCGAAAATCTCCGAAATGGGTCAATGGAAAGAAAATCAATAAATAAAATTTTCATTTTCCTGATATTCATCAATAGTTGTAAGCTCAAAATATTATAAATTATATTTAGGGTAGTGTTCATGTTGTCATTACAAGGAAATAATTTTTATTTAAGTTAATAAGGTTGCCTATGAAACTGTGAAATAATACATTGTGCGAAATAAAGATAAGCACTAGGTCAAATTAATACTATTATAATTAATTAGTCGATAATAATATTATGAATTTATTTAATTAAAATGGCTGAACACGAACTTAAAAACAAAACAGTGAACGACTATATTAATGGAATAACTTAAAATGACATAAGTTAGAAGTGATGGGCCAATCACCATCAACCATATAAAGTATAATTCGAAAGGATAATTTTAAACAAAACTTAGAGGTAATTCACACATGTGCAATAGTGTGAGGGAACTAATCGCAAAGCAAAGGTGACACGCGAATTTCTTCTCAAACGTTAATTAGTACTCGCTTGAAATGTTCTAAACACTGTTGTTGTTGATGCATTTGCGGTATGCGAAAACACCCCATCTTGCTAAAAGCAGTAGCAGTCGTCTCCAGAGAATTTTTGCAGTCTGGAAGTAGCACGGCATGAAGAATCTCTTTCTGGTAGTATTCAGAGTTGACTTTCTCAGATCACGAAAAATTGCGCGAGGACTCATTCCTTCACTAAATTTACTCACAACTATCCCACGTAAAGCTTTCATTGTACTTTCTTTTCTCTAAGGGACTCTGATAAAATTTAAATTTTCCATCATAGTATGTGGACTAATAACGGAATTTTTTTTCTCAAAAAATGAACTAAAAAAAATTTTTTTTCATGTGTAAACAAGAAAAAACGTGTATATTAGAATTTATTGGACACCGTGTATCCATTTATAACAAGCCAGTAAGAAAAGTTCATCTTTCAAAGAAAAAAAAATTATGGCTAGACTAGATAACACAAGAAAGCATAAAAACTGGACTTGCTAAAAATGATGTGCGGTTATTTTTCCAGACAAGTGCTAATTTAATTTACCAACAAAAAAACATTGAACACAAAAATTTAAAATACAATTAATTTAATAAAAACTTACTTTATGCACTACGTCAGTTTTCCGTTGATAATGTTTATACTCATTTAATCTTGAAAAAATGTTCTAGGTAACCAATTGAGTAAAGAGGAATGCATTATTGCACTATTAAAGAAATCAATCATCAATTCTTCTCTAGTCGCAGCTAAGATCAGTACTTTTGCCGATGATTTTGATGCTGGTCCAAATTTCTCTACTTGGTGCGTAAAAAACTTTCCTTATCTCAACGTTTCTAGTTTCTCTACACAGTGAGCTTAACTTCCGTTTCCATATTAACCAAATCATCAGTAGCGCCAACTCTCTCCAGGTCTTTGCTCAAGTATGTCTGTCAGGTTTGGTCACCGTAAATTGGAGGCTCATTAAGAGAATTGAATCAGTTCAACGCAGATTCAACAGCTTTGCGTTATGTGATCTTTCAACAGACTACCTCAACCAACCTTCCTCCGTACAGAAATCCTTTAAAACTAGTTAACCTTTAGCCTTTTGCCTTACTTCGTGATGCAGCCACGATCGTTTGCTGCCCATTAAGTCCTAACTGGTTCTATTGACTGTCCCGATTTCCTGCACAACATATCCCTTAACACAAATCCTTGAAAAATCAGATCGTTCCCCATCGTCTCGTAATAGATTAAAAAAACCTATTTTCTTATTTGAACTGTTTAGACAGGCTTCGGTTTGATAAAAAAGATCAGAATACCACATTGCTTTACGCTAAAGAACAAATCTCAACTTCTGGGATTTTTCAACATGACAATAATTCTACAAGCACACTTCACGTGTTGGGAAACTTCAGGTGGAGGGTTTAAGAATGGAGGGAGAGAGGAGAGGTAAGGTGAAAGTGTTTCAGTGTTACGATCTGCAGATCTTAATAATAATTGAGAATCTCTACTAGATTGTAAAACAATAATTGGAAAATAAGTCTTTAGAAAATAAGATAATTTATGTAAATAATAAGAATGGAGAAATGTTTCACAAGTCAGAATACACAAAACTAATTGAATCAATATCCAACAGAAGTTGTTAAAAATAAGGGGTATTCTATAAAATATTAGAACTGCAGAACTTACTACATTTCATGATATTAAGATAAATTTATTAAGTTGCAAATGCTTTGACTTACCCAGAAAATATCTTAATGTTACTGTTCTTATAGTGATAAGAAAATCGACGATTATTTTGTGTTGTTTAATACAATAGCATAGTAATATCTTTATAAATTGTTTATTATGGAAATAATCTAGAAATACTATTACATACAATTCTAGTTGCAAATGGTAAATAACTAGTGAATTTGAGAGGCGAAATTTGGTTTTAAAAAAATTAATTTAAAAAGTAATATAATACTTCGAACTGTTCGTTAAGAAACCGTATTTATAAGTAAATTATAAATAAATGTTACATTTCCAGACATCTGAATATTTTTACTCAAATTTTAAGAGGGCGATACAAACATGAAAAATAGAATTTGGGAATTTTTCATTGTGCTTATTCTCAGTGCCACTTAAAAGGCGAGCTCAAAGGATATAAAATCAAAAATAGTTCGAAATCCATTCTAAAACCTTAGTGTCATATTCTTTAGATATTACAAATAATTTAGGCAAAAAAAAGTGCTCTTTTTCTATGTTCTAATTGGAGAAATACAATTAAACACCTTAAACCTTAAGTAGTGTATTCCCTTCACAATTGCATTGGAAATTCAGAACATTTTGATGATTTTATTCTTTTATGTTTTGCAGGTTGAACGCTCATTTAAAGGGGAAGGACACTCTGGCAGAGTGAATAGCATCGTGTACGATGGTGCTAATTTTATTTACACGGCTGGGGAGGACTGTAATGTAGTTGTATGGAACGTGACAGAAGAGACAATGAAAGAGTCATGGTTTACTGGCCACGAAAAACCATATAGTATACAATTTTTACCGAAATCGAAAAATATCCTAATTGGTGGTAGACAGATTAAGTTATACTCTTCTAATTCTCCTGAGTTGATTCAAACATTTACTGGACATGCCTCAGAAATTACTTTACTTTCATACTTTTCTCATAATTCCATGGAGTATGCACTATCAGCTTCTAAAATGGAACGAATAATATCGATGTGGACGTTGAATAATAAACGAAAAAGCCAAACTCCTGCGTGTACGTTTTTAATGGAGGACATTGCCTACTGTCTGTCCGCGACTGTCGATAGGGAGGGTTATTTAAAAGTTGCTGCAGTAACTAGAAGTGGTGTTATTCACATTTATGTGAATAGTATACAGAGGTAAGATGAAGCGTTCCTCTAGTTTACAATTTATTCTTTTCGAATTCTAATTTCAGTATAACATCTCAAAAACCAATTAAACCGAACTTGACAATACAAATAGCCTCAGATACTTCATCGGTCATAATTCCAATTCCAGCTATAGCAGCGTCTTTTCAACATGGAACAGAACAGGATAGTGTTTTATTCGGTTATGGTGATAAACATTTCCTGCTTTTCGAACACATTGTATATATATTTTAATATGCATATATCTTTATAAAGCTTAATTTATCCTATTCTTAGATACCAACTTATACCGCAAAGCTTCAAGTTCTCACAAGAGAAGATCCAAAAAAATTACTTCTACAAAAATCGAAGAAACACATTGAAAATACACTTAAAACCATTACGCCAATCGTTAATCCAAACGATGTCGAATATTCATCAGCAACAACTGTTTCTAAGAAAAAGTTGAAAGAAGGTCAAATTCCCATGGAAACAAGGTTACAGAATCTACATCTTGAAAAAGGGGAGCTTCCAAAGGCAGAGAGTAAAGTGCAATTATTGATTCAGGCCTTGCACAGTAAGGATGATATGTAAGTAAAAATTGCTTTTTTATATTTATTGTATGACATAATGGCTTAATCAGAAAAAAAATCAATTTCAGAAAATATTTCAAAAATTTTTAGTTTTTTTTTTTTATATAATATCTCATGGTTGAAATCACCTTAAAAACTTTTAAAAAATTGTTTAATGTAAGGCAATTCTCAACTACCCAAATAGCATAGAAACAGAAGGAACTACATACATGATTCGTATGACTAACAGAACTGAAATGGGTATGACACAAGCTGCGTTTTGTTAATGAACTGGATTTTTAGAAAAGCGACACGGGAAAACCTGTGAAACATCAACCGTATTTATCTTACAAATATTAATAACGACAGTAAATCTTCTTGAAAAATTATGCTTGACTATACAACCAACCAACCAAAATATATTAAAACTGCAAAAAACATGCGCGCGAAGGAATTGAAATTTATCAGTTTCATTGTATATGATTGTTAAAATTTCTGAAATTTCCTCGTAACCTGGATAGAAACCCAGATAAAAATTTTCAGATTTATATGGGTAAATTAAACACAGCTTAGTATACAGCGAGTATATTGAACTAAATCAACTAAATATCTTTAAATACCTTGAAACTTTATAGAAATATCGCTCACATTAATTGGCATCGCATGACTTTTCAGCGGGATCGTTGACTTTTCACACGAGAATTTCCTACGTATGCAACGACAATTTGAAAATTTCTCCTTGATTAAGTCAAGAAGTTTGGTTTAAATTAATTAACTAACCAAATGGGGTAAGTGCCGTCCCCACAAAATACTCAGGCATAGGAAAATCCTGAATCTGAGAAAGGGGAACAGACAGGCATCACACATATATACGGATGTTGGCTGTTTACATTTTTTCACTGAGCATTTTTAAAGGCGCTGTAAAGTATTGCTCTGAGTGGCAAAACATGTTTCAATTACCGTTCTACCTCTCCCTACATTTTTGTCTTTCTCTCATACGTGAGCTCTTTATTACTATCTACTTTTAGCAAAATCTGCAAGGCTGGTGGGCTAACGGGACCAAGGTCCAAAAAAATAAGGAAAAACGTCACGAGTGTCACATCTTGTATTTAGATGATCTTTGACCGATACGTTCCAAAAAACTGTTTCGTCTTCGTTTTTGTTTATATAAGCACTAGTTATATTTCTTGCCGGCTAGTCAAACACATAGGCATAGCATTGAACGTTTTCTGTACATACAAGTATATAAAAAAAGAGAAATAAAGATTTTAGAATCTTCGAAATTTGCCGCGCGCGATCACTTTCAATTGCAGTATTCTTAGAGTTTCTTATCCACATTTTTCATCTCTATTATACTACAATGATTTAATATTCTTATTAAATATCTAATCATCGCGTGTTTCAGGCTGAGCCAAACCGAATATGAATTTATTTTTTCTGCTATTTTGCAGAATCTGACTTAATATAATTTTTCTTTTTAAAATTGCAGGCTTCTTATGTCGGTTCTTTCGCTACCTGATCCCAAAGTTATTCAACTCACTTTGCAGAAACTACCTGTACAGTACATAAGCAGTTTAGTGAACGAACTGACTCTTCTTCTGAATAAAAAGAGGAACTGGTAAGTAGAAATAATGAATATTGAAGATTTAAGTTTAGAAATTTAAATCAAATCATTAAAAGAAAATCTAATCGTTTATTTTCAAAGCGTTCAAATAGCTTGCAATTGGCTAAAAGTTCTCGTAAGGACACATTCAAGTCAACTAATGGCAATTGGCGCCGACGACTTACTCACTCAATTTGGGCCCTGCTTGGGAATCATTGAGCATAGGACTAACTGTTTGACAGAATTATCAAAGTAATTACTATCCATTAGTTAAAGAAATTGTTTTTTAAATCAATTAATTAATTTAGGTTACATGGACGGCTTCAGCTTCTGTTGAACAAGATTCGAAGGAATGACGATTCTGATGCGCTAAATAATGATAATGCCTTGATATATGAGGATCAAGGTAAAGAAATATTTTATAGTCAATAATAATTTAGATACTAAATTAATGCAATTTTTTTTTATAGATTCTAGTTCTGATATTGAAGTACCCAATTATGCTGGAGATTCATCTGATGGAGAATGGGAAGAAGACGATTCGGACGAAGAAATGGATACTGCTAAAGATAATACTGAATAAATTTAGTTCAATATTTTAAATTTTTATTTACTACTTTGAATTTTGTTGTGAGTTGAGACACTACAGATATATTTAAATGATGTATAAGTTAACGTCAAACGATTAGAAAAGGGAGGATTTTCAATTTGTGGGTACCCCACACTGTGGCAATAAAAGCACTATAAAATTGTAATAGTCGGCTATAGGATCAAATATGCTGATACGGGTTCTTCTGAATGTGAGAAAATAGCGGTCTGAAAAATATTTTGCTCAATGAAGGATAAACATATGTTTGCGGGTTTTTGCACCCCTGTGACATACCTTTTTTTTATGGAAGTTAGGAAATGCTGTAACGCACCTAGGTGACAGAGTAATCCGTATGCCGGACTCTCCAGCCTAGCTGGGCGTACCGGCTAAAACCCCGCTGCCTTCTCCCAGGAATGCCACCCCGGAATCGTCTGTAAAATAGACTACAACCTCGACTATATTGTCAGGGGTTACGCTACCAGTCACGCTCTCCATCTCATCTCTCTCTGCTTTGCAACGAACACATTCAAAGAATGTGTGGAGAGTGGAGTCCGACGGGGGGTCGCAGGATGCACAGCACGGACTCGGTACATTCCCTATGCAATAAAAGAACGCCCGAAAGTGCCCGTGCCCCGTCAGCATCAGGGTGAGGTAGTAATCGAGCTCGGTTAAGCCAGGTGTCCATCCGGGGAATAACCCGCCAGCCCAGCGCCTTCCCGTCCCACCTCTCCTGCCAGGACGCCAAGGTCCTAGCCCGCACTACCCGCTGGGTTTACTGCCCCCGAACAAGCTTCTCTTGGTGGGCAGAATGTCGCTCCCTAGCCAAGAGGTCAATTGGAATGACCCCAGCGACACCGACACCGCCGGTTCCGGTTCTGGCGGTAATAACCGCTGCGATGTCGTCGGCATACCCAACCAGGAAAAACTCTTTCGGCATCTCCACACGAAGGATCCCATCATATGCTTAGTTCTATATGTCGGGACTCCCATCATCCGCAAAAGATACTGGGGAACCCTGTAGTCGCTGTCTAAGGCATTAAGCGCGTCCCCCCACCTCACCGAGTTAAAGACATTGCGCACAACCAGAGTGACTAGTAGGCACACCGGGCGGGAATAATGGTTCCCGCTCTCGGTGGCCCAGTTCGCCTCCTGGATAGCATGTACCGTCGACTTCCTTTTCCGAAAGCCATATTGCCTCTCGGAAAGGTCTCCAGCGGTCACAAGAGCCGCATGGGGCGGGGCTTCAGGAGTTTGCCGGGCGCGTCCAGCATACACAGTGGTCTGTACGACCCGGGAACCCTGCCGGTCCCTTGCCCTTGCTGATCAGCACAAGCCTAGCCGTCTTCTAACGGGAGGGAAAGATTCCCGCTTTCAGGCAAGCATTATATGTAGTATATCCAGCAAGAGCCCTGGATGGCTCGGCGTCAACGCCTTTAACACCTCTGCTGGGAGCCCATCGGGTTCCGGCGCCCTCCGATTTTGCAGACTCCGCTATGTTTCTATTGCTACTGCCTTCATACCCGCTTCTGTAGACTCAAAATGGTTGAGAACCACTGTTATCTAAATAAATAAAAATGTGCTTACCTTCCTACGAGGTATTCTTAAAATTTAATTCATCGCATATAGAATTAGTTGTAGTTGTTATCTCTGATCTTTCCTTAGTCGTCCTAGCGTCAAAAATACCATTCAACCCTTTGAATATAAATCCTAAGAAAATCCTGAACCGTGTATAACCCCTTATATTATTGCAGTGAAATGAAGAGTTATCCATTTTGTGGTTCCCAAAGTAAACGTAAATAAAACAGACTTCTGATTGAGATTTCGATAAATTTTTTATTTCAATCTTGTCATTATGTGTGGAATACAAAGTCATTCACATATGCTTCACGGGATATCATACAGATACTTTTGAGGTAATTTTCGATGATTCATTGGCAGATATTGGGCAATAGCTCGGCCACAACTTATCGGAGGTTTGTTTTCAAATCGTCAAGAATTTGAGGATTTTTCGCATAAACACGATCCTTCGTGTAACTCCACAAAAAAAATCTAGCAGTGACAAATCATATGATCTTGGTAACCAATTTACATCACTAAAACATGAATTATACGTCCGCAAAATTTCTCGTGTAACAAAGCTAAAACAGGACTTGTTGTGTGGCTTCTGGCATCGTCCTATTAACCACATATATGAGCCGTTTATTTTGAAAGTGGCGTAAGTCCAAAATGTCATAAGGTCGATTTTACTTGAAAATATTATAGTAAAATCGACCTTATGACATTGTGGACTTACGCCACTTTCAAAATAAACGGCTCATATATCTCACATCCATATCTTCAATTCCATGCTTTTTAGCAATATCGGAAATCATGCGGTTATAGCGATCTAAGTTGATGGTTTGTGTCATACCTTTGACATTTTCAAAAAAGTACGGGCCAATCGCATCTCCAGACCAAATGGGACACCATACAGTGACTCTTTGGGGATGTAAAGGTCTTTTGGCAGTTACATCTGGATTTTGACTGTCCCAAATGCAACAATGCAATGCAATGCAATGTTTGTTGGCATATCCGTCAAGCGAAAAATGAGCCTATTTACTGAAGAAAATTCGATGCGAAAAATAGTCATCCAAACTTTCGAGGACCCAATCATATGTATGTTCTACGCATTTTATGGTCAGGCACCTTCAGTTCTTGTGCTAGCCGAATTTTATAAGGATGGAGATGCAAAATACGCCATAATGTGCCGTAAGGTAGGTCCAAAAACTCTGCACGCCGTGTAATGGATAAATTTGGGTCTTTTTCGACACTTTCACTAACAGCAATATTTTGGCCCTGGTGCGCGTTTCGCCTATGCCTTACCGCACCTGTTACAGATCCAGTTTCTTCACAGTTTTGCTTATATAGTGTGCTCAAATGGACGATTATGTCGGTCATAATATTTTCGTAATGTACGAAACGTACCTACTATAGAATCACTATTTTTGTAGACAGTTTTCATTATTTTAAAACATTCAGCGGTTGTTAAACTATCAATAATACAAAATTGCAATCCTTTAACTAAACATATGTCGAGTGATTGACATTTTCGTTTGAGATATGTCACTGAAACAGGGTTGCCAAATCCGGACTACGAAATTGATAATCCTGCACGTGTGGCTGTTGAAAGCGAAATACGATTTTAATAAACGAAAGCAAAGAGTAAAGTAACACAAGGCATTCATTGATTTCGCATGATTCAGGACAAACATAATCTAAATATAAAATATGACACTCTCTATACAAGCCCAAAGCTCTAACCCATATGCAAGTTTTAAAATGGCGTGGAAAAAATATGTTCATTAGATTAAGCAGCAAACTGCTTCCTACGCCTTATGCAAATTCCAGTAAGAACGGGAGAGACAATAAGCAGCAAAATATTTTCATCTGCAGCACTTACAGTGTAGAAAATAATATGCAGCGTTTTTTTACCAAGCATTTTTAAAGGCGGGACAAAGTCTTGGCTGGGCTGTGTGCCTCAGCATGCGTGGTGTTAGTGTCGTCCCCGCGGAATGTTCCAGCATAGGGAAATTCTGAATCAAGAATGGGGATAGGCAGGCAGCATACACAGAGTATATAGTTAGCTAACTGGACCAAGGTCGAAAAAAGATAAGGGAAAACGTCACGAGTGTCGAGATGCCTTTTTAAGATAGGGAAAAGGAGAATTTTTACGGGGTGTATAAGATAATGTGTTTTATGCTAATACAGAAATTGTCTGCACTAACACAAGTCGGATTTTACTACGCTCGGTGAGTGATACCGCGCTTCCTCACGCTATACATTCAAAACCCGCCTCAACTTTGAAATACTTGTCTTCATTTGGACTTTTATTAACATAAAAAAATTTTAAAATTACGGAAATAATTTATTGTTCAAATATTGTCATAGTCTTCGTCGAGTTCAAGTGATGATTTGACTGAGCCCGCCGAGAGGGATACAACCTGTAACTCGGAGCTTGGCTGCGTAGTGATCTTGGACAGGTCAATGTTTATAACTGGGTTAATGCAGTTGCTCATTGAATTTTGATCGGACGAGGATCCGCTGGATGAATCCTTATCAGGTAGAACTAAATTACTATAATCTATCTTAACGATGGGTTTGTTGCATATGTTTATGTCTACAATAGGTGCTGGTATAACGGGCTGCTGGGGCTGATGTTGATGATGATGATGTTGATGTAGGCTGGCTTCTTTGGATGAACACGGAACAGACTTCGATTGATGCATTAGGCGTTTTGTGGAATTTTTTCCTGTAAATAATTGTAGAATTGTAAAACTTCTAGAGAAGTTTTAACAAAATGAGATCTTACTACTTGAGTCGGATAACGCAGTAGTTGGCACAGAATCCATCCTAAGAAGTTTTGGAGGGCTTACGCTTTCACCCTCCGTACAGTCCGATGTATGCTGAATTACCGAATTTCCTTGAATACTTACTGTTCTGCTATCTGCTGTTCGTTTTCGACTCTCCTGGACGCTTTCGGTTCTGCGCTTCGTTGCAGTTGTGGCAGTTGCTGTAATACTCAATTCTCCGCCAACGGCTATTTGTAATACACCATTGCCCAGAAGCGGACTCCCATTTTTTCTAGGTGACGAACACGATGCTTCACAGCTTGTTGATGGCATTCTATAGTCAATCGCCTGCTGTTGCGGTTGCTGGTGGTAGTGCTGCGACGATTGCTGGACATTATCCGACGGCGGACCTGGTGAACTATCGTGGGCTGACTCTTCCGCGACACTTATGTCGGGAATATTTTTAACCAATTCACGGAGAAAATCAAAACGACTCTCCGACATTATACATTGCTTCATATGTGATGGCGATAGTGTTTTTGCATTTCGAGAGTTTGTGATTTTTAGTGTTTTTGTCAAAAGGGACTCAACGAAAAGTTCTAGCGTTCTAGGTATATATTGTCAGTAAAGGAATATTCATATTAAGAGTTTTGTAATTAAAAATGTGTAGATATTCTGAATAATTTTATTCGGCACTCATAACAGCCACACAACGGCAAAAAACCACTATTTAATTTTCCATTTTTAATTTGGAAACAATTTCTAATTATAAAATTGTGACGGTAATGTATTGCACTTCTCAAATTTCCCATTCCCCAAGTAATCGGTAATTGATTAGACAAACATTTGTGAATATCCAAATACCGATTATTTCTTCACCGAATAATTTTACTCAAGCAATTCGAAATTCATAGGCCGTCTATGATGATTTTTTTTATTACTTAAGCTTAATTTTAAAATACACACAGAATTCGTAATACTTAGTAATTCTTTTTTTAAATTATTTTAACGGCCACAAATTTGAAAATATCCATTGTCAGAATATTTATCACGTTATATAAAATGATATGAGGTACGTGACGAAGCATATTAATATATTACATCTGCAAGGTTTACATGTATACTATATGCCTATGCAATAGTATGTCTTATATGTAGTTGCAATAACCATATTCAAAATTCAAAAGCTTGGCTGACAGACAGGTATGAGAATTTGTCTTTTTACACAAACATTGCTTTTTTCCAGGTTTTTACGTCTTATCATCCAAATAATGTGATAAAAGGTATACTCAAAATTCAAAATGTAAAATTTTAAGGAAAGCCCTATTCCTAATTTAAAAATCTGCGACCCTTAAATCAAAACCCATGTATATCGATTTTCATGAAAATCGCTTAAAACTGAAAATTTGAGATAACGATTTTGAAATTGTCAGAATAGTCTAAAGCGTACATGGGTTTGTTCAGCGTCCTCCAGAGTTTATTAAATTTTGAACGCAATTAGAGCAACTTTACGTAAAATATATTTGTGAATTTTTATAAAATGTTTAAAACCGAATGAGCTTATAAAGGGCAGATATTTTAAATGAAATCGATTCAATAGTTTAAAAGTTACAGCGGAATATATTGACCACCACCATCGATAAAGTGGCAAAACACAATTCCAAATACATTTAATTTGTTTATCTTACGGCGTTAAATGTAATGCTTCCGTATAGTGTCGGTTGTCTTTTTCTTAAAAGTATAACTTTCCGTGATAATTTAATAAACATTCTATGACCTTTCTTGCGGTAGACATTACCATCACACAATTTTTTTATAATTAAATCATCAAATTACGCCTCTGCCTGCACAAGTCAATTTAGTATGAACTTCCATTTTAGGTGCGGGAGCATTGTAGTGCTTCTATTGAGGGAAAGCAACAATTGTTTTAAATTCAAGCTTTGTATTAGTTTCGTAGATTTGACTTTGTATAAATCAAAATAATTCCCATATATGCAAACAAGGTTTTTTCTTAAAATGTTATGAAAGTTAATCGTCGTTTCACTTTAAATTAGCAACCGTACTTCGTAATTAACTTCCTATTAGTACTTCTGGTTGATTTTTATTTAAATTCAACAAAAATGTATGTATCCAGGTATTTACATAATTTTGTAAAGTTACTAGGGTTCGCATATTCTTAGTCTCATAAACAAGATAACATGAATGAATCTCTTAGCAATTCTTGTAAATTCTTCGCAAATAAATACCCTGGATTAAAAATTAAGACAAATTTTAAAGCCTTGGGATTTGGTGATGTCTAATGACTTACTCGGTTAAAGCTATTCTGTGTAGGATCAATGCTGAAATTTTTAGCTGATGAGAACACTGTCAACAAAAGACTCTAAACAAAACTGTGTTTATGAAATTTAGGCATACGTAAGTTGTTTCTGTTTTATTCAGAATACATGAAGTCAGAGGATGTCATTTAATTCGTTTTGAACTAAGAAATGATTTAAATATCTGAATTACTAACCTGAGTTACATGGCTACCTTTCTTGATTGTAAAAATCCCAGTAAGAATTAAATGTAACCGGTATTTAAATTCTCGCTTTTAATGCGCTTTAACTGTATGTTATGTTAAACTTATGTTGTTTATTCATCGGCTTGATCCTGAATTTTTCAATCATCAGCCCAATGTAACCAAATTGAAATCTGAGCTATGACGCTCTATTACCAGCCAATTCAATAAATGCCCCAGCTTGTGTTTTATGACTAGAAAATGTTTGTATTGACATGCTTTCTTGAATCTCAACTTACTAGAAAAGCCCTAATCAGTTGGAATGGCTGTGGGGGTCAGGAAGGCATCTGATCCCGTGTATAAAACCACATCTGAATGGAAGTATTATTAAACAACCAGTTCCCTGTACACTGTAGAGTGACAGCAATAGAATAAGTAGTCAGGGTCCTAACTTAAACCGGGTATCGCTTCTCTGGGCCAAATTATCGTTCTATCTTAATAAAACAAACATAACCTCCCGATAGCCTCCACAAAGTGTTTGGTGTGAGGTGTTTTTGAAAAGGATATAAATTATCACGGGTACAGCCTGTGCAACTTTTCCAACTTCTTCGTCACTCTGCATGATCTTTTTGATGCGTCCCTGCAATAAAATGCACTATTAATCAACAATTTCTCTGGGAAAGTGATAATTTTATAAAATATTTGCGCCGCACCAACACACGATATCATAATTACTTTTTTTGGGGGGGGCGGGCAAGATAAACATACCGCGGGGAATCTGGCATTATACTTTTTCTTCTTCGATGGCATTTCGGGTGTCGCTTAAATGTACGGCTATCTAATTTAGAGCAACACCTTACCGAATAAACAACAAATTAAAACTTCATCGAAAAGTGACATGGCATGCCTATTTATTGTTTGACTTTTGTAGAGACAAGGAGACTTTATTTGATTTTTACCACACAAGAACAGGAAATTGGAGAGTTTCTTATCATTGAAACTGCTCAATCGTTTCTTAAGCTCATCGATTTGAAGTCACACCGGATAGAAGATTGTCAAAAAGGGTTCGTGTGCAGAAGTCGATCTAGCTGGGTTTTTAGAAAAGTTTTATGTCTAGAAATAAAGATCCCTGCAAAGCAAACGCCTGCAAGATTCAAGCCTGTTTACGAGGTAAATTATATGTTTGGGTTTGAGATTGAAGCAATTGTTACATAACCACTACTTTCAGAAAATAATTTTCAAGAAAGTTCTTGCTTGGAGGCCTTGGAGGAAATGCGACAATGCTGTCTTAAATGGCATAAAATATCATTGTGCTGCTCAGGAATTAAATTAGAAAAAAATTATCTCGGTGAGGAGTCTAACAAACCTTCAACAAGGTAAACTTCTGATATAAAGCTTTCCTTCATTTATATAAAAATTACTTAAGAAATTAAATAAGACTGCAAAACATGTAAGCTTGAATTTCAATGTATAATTGCGAACACATACTCGACATTCTAAATTCCGTCTATTGTGTGTCAAGAGTGTAAACTTGTTTTACAATGTATGTACATATACATGTTTATTTTAAGGAAAGCAATTCATATTAACACAACTAGCTGAACGGTTAAAAAAACCCGTTTAAGAGATTTACATAAATTGCCGGTCGAGTAAAAATACCAGTTTAGACTTTTTGGTAGATATTTCTATGTTATTAATTAGAAATTTTAAATTGTTTCATAAATATATTTATTAGACAGTACCTGTCGTATAATTATAATTCACTTCCTCTTTTTGCTAGCTTATGAAATATTGGCAGCCATCAGCGAATAGTCTTCCATTTAAGCAACGGTTCACTGAAATGACCGCTGTTCCAAGAAAAAATCACTCCTTAAGATTGACACCACTTTTTGATAGAAGATTCGCTATTTCATTATTTTTTTCCATCCCCTAGGAATATTTGACTCTTGTGCGCTTCCGTGCATTTCCTTGTCAATAACAGAGATAATTTTTGGAAATACTCAAAATTTAGGATGATATACGAGGGGTATTTTAATGAGTTTTTATAGCGTGTGCTTATTAAGCAAAGTTAGAGTCCTAGCTTAAAATTCCCTCATTTTTAATTTATAAATCGGCAATCCATCTACATGTGAGCGCAGGGGCCGGTTAGGTGTTAAAACGATCTTGAAACCAACAAAAAATTCAAAACATTTGCTACATATGGTGACTGCTTTTAATTTTTTTTTTTTTTTGTTTTTCATAAATATAGATACATTTTATTACAGACTGTATTTTATGTTCCTCAGACAAATAACATTTGATATAAGAAGTCATAAATAATTCATTTTAAATACATGTAATAATTTATAGTGTACCACTGGTGGTCCACAACTAGTTTTCTTCGTCTGGCGCCGTTAATCACTGGTGGTTCACATATAATCACGTAAACAATCAGCGAATCAAACAAGCACCGTCAGGAGAATAAACAACTTTTCATATAGCTCTCGCCCATCATATACACATCGAAAAAGTGCGCCGGGTTGTACGTGTTAGCATATCTTCCGCTCTTAGCTGCTTTAGGTTTAGTTTGCCTGTGTGTTTACCCTTAGAAAAATTTATAAATGATTGTCTTGAGGCTGGGGCCTTTCCAACGTGCCTAAAAAAATGTATTATTATACCAATATATAAAAGAGGAGAAAACGACAATCCATCGAACTACAGACCAATTATAATAGTGAGTACAATTAGCAAAGTATTTGAGGGCATAATTTATAATTGCATAAAATAATTTATTACAACAACCGGGGGATTTGATCGGAATCAGTTCGGATTTTAGGAAAAAAGTAGTATGAATCAGCGGTGATAAATGTGATTAAGGCCATCAATGATGATCTCGATGAGGGATATTATTCCCTATCAATTTTCATAGATTTGCAAAAGGCATTCAACCCTGTAGACCATCATAGACCATTAACTATTAGCTTTTGGAACAAATAGGTATCAAAGCAATATGCAATAATCTAATTAGGGATAATCTGTAATCGCGAACAGAAAAAAGTAAACTTTATCAGTATCACAGCAAGGAAGAAATACAAAAATGTGGTGTTCTACAATGATCAATCTTGGAGCTGTTACTTTATCTGGTGTATATAAATAATATTCAGAATGTTCAACTAAAAGATAAATACAAGATATATGCTGATGACACTGTTTTAGTATACAGGGAAAGAACTGAAAGAGAACGTAAATGGAGATTTAGTAGAAATCAGTAGGTGCAAGGAAATGAGCTTACACTAAATATTGAAAAAACTAAATACATGATATTTAAGGTGAAAAATAAACAGGATATAAATCCACCCATTGAGGAAGGAAGCTTGAAAGAGTTTCTGATAAACTTCGTGGAACGCACCCACAAAGACTGTTTATGTCCTTCATGATAAATGGTGCGCAAACCTCCCTAACTTCTATCAATATCGACCCTTCTTCAATTGTCACTAAAATTTAGTGCACTTGTCGATGATTTCGACCTCGGCTCCGCTGGTACATCCGCAATTGTTCTAAAGAAATGTGCCGCCCATCTACTTCAGCCCCTCACTTCAGTCTCCATGCCCACCCAATCTAGTCATAGTAGGTATATTTAGTTAATTTAGTTTTTATTGTGATTGTTGTTATTTATCTATGTTGTTTGTATTAAGCGAAATTGTAAATTGGCAATGAAAGCCTGAGTCCTAATCTAGAATTGTATATAATACAACTTATCTCTATGGAAATTTTTACATATTTTGAAGAACAAGTTTTTCATGAGTGTACGCCTGCCATAGGAAAAAAGTAAGACTGACGAATAATACGAAATCTTAAATTTTTTTTTTGTTTTTTTATATTCCATAATAACATAAGATTTGAACAATATTATAAGTATCTGGATGGAAATAATTTGCCAATACTTTGGAGAAAAGTTGCTGTTGGCCAATGTAATTAAATATGTGTTTTATTATCATTCCATTAAATAAGAATACGATAAGGCATTATATTTCATTTCTTCTTAACATTGCATGTCCACAGGAGGAGGTATTTAAAAAGGTATAGGTTTTCTGAAATTCATGTGCAATATCTCGGAAAATGTTCATACTGCTGCTATATTGCTTCTCTTGAAGTAATATATAGTGTATGTATGAATCTTTGACCGAATTTTTACTCGCTTTAGGTCAAGGTTAAGGTAAAACGAAACTATATATTGAATTTGTATTTAAAATAATTGTACTTATAGCAACGAATTTACGTTAATAAAGCATGCATCCAATTGATTGTTCTCATTAATACCACTTTCCCAAAACTCAAAATCGTTACATAAATACAAAATTTAAATACGAGTTCAATTTATCGCTTCATGAACTTGTTCCTCTCCTAGAAGAATAGACATAACAGCAATAATAATAACAGTGATAAAAAAACATTTGTTTTACAAATAATCAAATAATTTCAATAAGAAAATAAATTTTTTATCCAGTGTTATTATTTTTTGTTGTAAAGTATCAGCAATTGCTTTTTCGTGTTTCGTGTTAAATGAATTGAATCAACATTTTAATTTGAATTAAACATTATTTATAAATATACAATAATAAATAATATTTTCCTTATTTATTTTATTTAAACTTAATAACAAAGTATAATATAATATTAAATAAGAGAGGATTTTGCAATAAAATTAATTATTAAAGTTCAGTTTGTTTTAACAAATATTAAACATAATTATATTATGCATTTATAGAAGATTTTTTTTTGTATTCTCAGTATTGGATATTCTTTCGTTGAATTCTCTACGGTTTAACTTTGTATGTTATGTTTGTTTGGTCCAAAAGTACTGTATCTTTGTTAATTGTGTTGCCATTAAAAATATAACATTTGGTGGATATGTTATTAAAAGTGTATGTAAATATAATTTAACACTTTGACTGTCAAACAACTTATCAGTCGCGTATTGAGCTAATGAATGTCACCCATATCTAGTATGTGTGGGGTAATTTATATATTTGGACACCTATAATGAGTTTTCTACTGAAGTTTTGGATAGTTTAATGTTCAGATAGTGTTCACACTTACAATTTTAAATAAAAATTCTTGATATACAGGACGTGATCCGTATATCTATTTGTAATTCATTGTAAGGATATTTCTTTAGTCACTTCAAGTTTTACAATATTTTTCCTGTTTTCCAGATAAAATAATGAAACAGCCACTACGTCGTCGTACTATAATACCCCCGAAAAGGAATTGGATCCAGAGAAATCCAAGGCTGTTTCAAATCAGCTTCATCACAGTTTCCCTGCTTACGCTCTACTCGAAGCCGCTTTACGACGCTTTTATAGCAGATACACCTCCAATTCAAGTCCCAAAACAATAACTTCGTCAACCACAAACAAGATAGATCAGTAAATATATGGAATCTGTTAAAAAAGCCCACAATAGATTTAGAAGCTATCCAGTCCTTTTAGGAAAGTGCGCAGAGCCTGCAAAGGTTTACGCTGCTTGTGTCACACGGGACTTAAATGTTAAGCAAGGAATTTGTGAGAAAGAGTTTATTGAATTCAAAAAGTGCTTGATGAAAGCTGCTAAATATATGAAAACGAAATTATGAATTTTGTAAACAAAGTGTTAAGTATTTCTTTTCGAAACCATCTCCTTCTAGGAATGGTCATTCGGCTGATACTGATTGTTTATGGTGAAATTCAGGATGAAATATCTCAAGTATCCTATACAGATATTGATTATAAAGTTGTAACAGATGGAGCAAGGCATATTCTTAAAGGTTCATCGCCTTTCAAGAGGCACACTTACAGGTATAGTCCACTACTGGCCATTCTTCTAATACCAAACATACTAGTACATAAATGTTTTGGAAAAATCCTCTTTTCCTTATTCGATATTCTAAGTGGAATTATAATAGAAAAGGTTGTCTACAATGAATTGAAGAACGAGTTTTTTGAACGTGTTGAAATATGCAAGGGCAAGGAGAAAGAAGATGACGAGGACGAAGAGGAGTTGGATATCGATAGTGAAAAATTGTACTTGAAGGCCAAGGAAAGGAACAGGACCGAGAAAAAGGAGATTGAGAAACTTCGTTTACCAGTCATGTATTCTAAGTGGGCGAAAAATGCTGCCCTATTTTGGCTTTACAATCCACTTCCAATAGTGATAGCAACTCGTGGCAACGGAGATTCAATTTCAAGCTTTTTTGTGCTAGCGATGGCCTACTTTATTCATAAGTTTAATGGTCAAAACAAAGATGTGTTTTTGGCAGGAATTTGTCTAGGAGTATCCATACATTTACGCATTTATCCAATTATTTTTTCCTTGCCCCTTTTCCTAACTTTATCAGACTTTAGTCCATTTGCTCTAATAAAACATTTTTCCGACAGATTCTATTTGCGAGTAGTCTGCGTAATTCAAGCAATCTTGTCTATAAATTTGCGGCAAAAATATTTAATTTTGGGGACACTTTTAAGTTTTGGTACCCTCACAGTTTCATTTTATCTGCTGTATGGCATGGAATACCTCTTTGAAGCTTATTTTTACCATTTAACCAGAACAGATATCAAACACAACTTTTCTCTATATTTTCTAATGCAGTACCTTGTTATGGACGTTAAACTCGAATATTGGGGTCCAGCACTAAAGGTTCTTCCGCGTTTAATTCTTCTGCTATATATAAGCATAACCTTCGGTTGGAACAAGAGAACACTATCGTTTTGCTTGTTTTGTCAGACATTCGTTATGGTTGTTTACAATCCAGTAATTACCTCTCAGTACTTTGTATGGTACTTATCGTTGCTTCCACTTTGCTTCAAAAATTTCCATCCATCGCCAAGTTGTCCTTCGCCTATTGCAATATTTATTTTATGGATACTTCCACAGGGACTTTGGCTTTTAAGCGCCTATGTCCTAGAATTTCACGGTTATAATACTTTTATTGAAATTGGAATAGGTTGCACCTTTTTCTTTATAACGCACATACTAATGTTTGTGCGCCTCGTTAATATGTTCGAACCTATTGATGTTAAGATTTTATAAATGATTAAACAAAATTGTGTTATATTGATAAGTTGCTAAAACAACAGTTCGCTTTCTCTATCTTTAAAAAATAAAATAAAATGTTTTCATAGTTGAAATAATTTTTAATGAGCGTTCTACTTTGATGAGTCAAGAACACAATTAACCTTTAGAGTTTATTTTGCGAACAAAATTTTAGATAAAATAATAAAAAAAGTTATATAATTATTATATATTTTTTTTTTTTTTATATAATTAAATCACATATTTTTGCCCTTTTGTAATTTGATAAAAATTAGGGCATCGTATTTCCTAAGTTTCTTCTCAAAAAGCGTTGAAACAGCGTGAGGAAATATTACAGAAAAAATAAAATGATAACTGTATGATTGAAAAAATTAGCACAACTATATTAAGTACGACCTCCTTGGCGCGCGAGTTTTGTTTATTTTAGAAAGGCCATAATTTTATGCTGCTTTGCAGCCATTAGTTAAAAGAAGAAATGAGCGAACAAATTGTGTCGAAGTAGAATAAGGTATACGACTTAATTCTTTCTCATTTTTACTTTCTAAGTTATATCTGTCGTCTTTTTTTATCACGAACCGTTGCTACTTAACATTCAAATTTTAGGTTTGTTCCTTAACTTTTTTGTAAAGCTCCCTCCCTTTCTTTAACCATTTTTAAGGTGAAATTTGTTTTCGGCGAGTGGTGCATTAATTTTAATAGTCTTAAGACCTATCAAGGAAATTTCAGAACCTCGTACTATAAAAACTAGGCAAGTGCAAATCTAAAATTTTTGAAGATTTACATTTATTCCTTATTTCTAAGAAAGAATTTAATTTTTAAAGGAAATCATCTTATTCATCTACGGATGAGATTACGTTTTGGTTTATACCAGACCAATCCTGATAAATTTAAAATTATATCGCATATTCAAAAAAAAAAGGAAAACAGGGTTTAAAAGAGCAAGGAAGAATGGCAAACAGAAGTAACATTTACCGCGTGATGTGACCCAATTCCGTAAGGAAAATTACCAATTTGCTGCGCAGAAAAGTTAGTATAGCTCAGGAACGCGTACGCTGATGATTTTGTGTAAGGTGTCATTTAACAGAGTTTGACAAGTACTATAAAATAATATTAAAAGTAAAAAAAAAAAACAAACTTTGAAAAAATGTTGAATTTGACCAAATTTTCTTTAAAATTTCAGAAAGGTCAAAATATATTCTTTAGAAATATAAGTGTTCTATATTAATCGTATATATCGTACTACTTGTACCATTGTCCTCTCTTCAGAAAAATTTTACAAATTAATCATTATTGTGATAAAATAAAAAATTAAAGACTTGCAAGTTTGGAGCGCTTTATTACTAACCCTACAACAAAATAAAGCATTCCGCCCCGATAACACTGGCTATGTAGGACCACTAATTATATACCACATAAAGAATTGCTTTGGAAATCTGTTCCTATTGTTTGAGTAATTTTTCATTCGCAAAGGGACCTCACATCAACTATGAAAATGGAGTAAACTGCTACTGCAGCAAGCCAAAACAAATTATAAAAACATCTTTTTGCCAGTGCATTGATTTTTAATATTTACCGTTTAAAAAATGAATGAATGAGATTGTACCAGTATCGTTACACAAAGACATAAAGATTAATCAGTTCTTTTTATAAGTTTGGAATATAGAAAAATTCTAGGAAGATCGGTGCTATACATTTCCAGGGCTAGTTTTTCTGATGGTTATAAATTAAAACATTGTGGGAATTTAGTTTACAATTTTTGAATTTGTTTAAGCTATCAGAAAAACATGGATTAGCTTGGTTGTTAGGAATAAATCATAAGGTATCTGAAGAAGTTTATATATTTATTTCTAAAGAACAGAGCTGTAAAAAAAGTATCTCTGGCAAAAGTGTAATAATTTTTTCTTCGGAACCAAATGTTTTCCCGTCGCATACTTTGTAATGATCTAAAGCTCGTTTTTTCTGTTGAGTTGAACACAAACATTTAATATATTTTTTTCGAAGATGTACCTAGTCTTGCCATAAATTCTGTTACACAATTTCTAATGCGCGCTTTCTCAGAAATTAGCCTGGAATTGTACCGTAATGTTGCACTTTGTAACAAATGAACTGTACGGCGTAATATTCCGATCAGTTTGGTGACAGTCTTTGACTCGTAATCATGGAGTGGGGAGTAAAAGAAAATCGTATCGCTGTAATAGCACTCCATAAGTGTGGAAAAAATGCTTCTGAAATTTTGAATTTGTTGAAACCGTTAAAAATAACAAAAAAATTCATTTATCGTGCCATAGAACGATTTAATGAAACCTTATGCATAGATGATAGAGCAAGGACCGGTCCACGGTCCACGTACCGTTAGAACAGTCAATGCCATCAAAACTGTCCGAGAGTGCATCCGTAGAAATCCACTGCGCAAACAAAAAATTTTGTCGAGGGAGTTGGAAATCTCCACAAGATCGATGAGTAGACTCATTCGAGATGATCTTCATATGAAGGCTTATCGTCGATCAACAGCCCACATGTTGACTCCACGGTTAAAGGAAATAAGATTGGAAAGATGCAAGAGTCTCTTGCTTTGGCACGCAACCAATGGCCATGAGAACATCCTCTTTACCGACGAAAACATTTTTATTGTGGAGCAAGTTTTTAATAAACAAAATGATAAGGTTTATGCAACATCATCAGAAGAAGCTAAAAAAACGGTTCCCAGGGTGCAACGAGGCCATCATCCAGCTTCTGTAATGGTTTGGTGGGGTGTGTCTCATAAAGGTGTCACAACACTCCATTTTTGCGAAAAAGGTGTCAAAACCGGTGCGGCGGTTTATCAAACCAACGTGCTGGAAGGTGTTGTGAAACCTTTATCGCAAACTCTTCGGTGGACAACATTTAGTCTTCCAGCAAGACTCTGCTCCTGCTCACAAAGCAAAAAACACACAGGAGTGGCTTCGCAACAACATTCCTAATTTTATTGCACAAGAAGATTGGCCATCCGGGAGCCCAGATTTAAATCCGCTGGATTATGCATTATGGACAGAGTTAGAGAACAAGGCCTGTAGAACTCCCCACCGCAATTTGGACAGTCTGAAAAAATCGTTGGTGAAAGCAGCAAATGAAATGTCGTTGAATACCGTGCGTGCCGCTATAGACCAGTGGCCACAACGTTTAAAAGCTTGTATAAAAGCTAAAGGAGGTCATTTCGAGTAAAGCTTTTATTAATTAATTAACAATATCTTATTAAAATAAATTTCGTTGGAATAAACATATTATTTTTTATTGTTTAGGTTTTATGCTTCTTTAAAGTTGTGACAGAATTTATGGCACGACTAGGTAGGATCTTGGTCAGGAGATTAATTTTGTTAATCGTACTATCAATATGTAGTTTGTAAGTTTGGGTTTTATCGAGGGTAATTCCAAGACATTTCACACTGTCACACCATAGTATTTCTAATCCACATAGTGCAAGATTAGAAGCTGGAAGGTAGGAAAATTTTCTGCGTCTAGTAAAAAACATAGCTTGGGTTTTAGCAGCATTCAACTTAATTTTCCACTTATGAAAATATTTTACTATGATTATTTTATTAGTATAATTGTTTCCATGACTCAAAATTTGTTTTATTTACAACTACGGTTTATTTTTATTCACATTACAAAATGTAGCATGTTAAAGTGAAGGTTTTCGCTAAAGTAAGTTTAAATAAAAAGACTCGTGGCAAAACTCTAAGTGAAGACATTACAAAAATTATTGTTAATGATTATAAAAAGGGAATATTTTTATCTCATATATCTGAAAGTTTGAGCATCGGGAATTATCATTCGAGATATAATAAAAGTATTTAGAAAAGGTGATACAAAAGAAAAAAAAACTGGGCGACATCCTATACGATACTTTAAATGTTCATGTACCAAAGCAAAAATGTAAAACACCAACGGCGAAAGAAATTACCACTCCGTGCTTTTTCTGAGGACAAGAGAAGAAGGATTTCGTGTAAAAATACGAAAATTGGACAATAAGAAAATAGCAGTCAAAGGTTAAAGAGGTAAAAGTGTCATGTATGTACAAAGTCAAAGAGGCGAAAGGGTCATGCAAAAGCCGGAATAAACCTTTCACCCATATTGTTTTAGAACTATGAATTCTCGGTTGCATTTGTGGCTTAATGTCATGCATGTCATCGTAGAGAGATGGACATCTTCATTTTGTTGACGATACTATCAACAATGTAGAACACGAAGTATCAAAATATCTTGCAGGAGGAAATTTTACCTTCGATTTCTTTGCTAGAATTTCCTGAAGATCAACATATTTTCCAGCAAGACGGCGCTTTCTGCCGTACTGATAAATCAGCAAAGGCGTGGCTAGCTCCAAATAACATTCATGTTATAGAATGATCTTCACCTAACACAATCACTTCGATTGAGTCCTCATGGGTAACAATGACAAAAAGGATACCCCAACCAAAGATCATGAATTACTAGATGGGACACTCTCTATACAAGCTTAAAGCTCTAACCCATATGCAACTTCTAAAACTGCCTGGGGTAAATTTTTCCATTAGAGAAAGTAGCAAAGAACTACTGCTTCCTATGCCTTATCTAAATTCCAATAAGAATGAAAAAGATAAGAATAAGCGGCCAAAAATTCTCATCTACAGCACTTACAGTGTAGGCAATAAAACGCATGCATTTTTAAAGGCGGGCCAATCTGTCGGGCTCGCTGTGTGCCTCTGCACGCATGATGTTAGTGCCGTCCCCAGGCAATGTTTCAGCATAGGGAAATCCTGAATTGAGAATGGGGAACAAGCAGGTAGCACACTCAGAGCATGTATACGGATGCGGGCTGCTTAGATTTTTTCACTGTGCATTTTTAAAGGCGAGCCAAACGTATTCGAATGTGTGCGCTGCTTTGGGTGGTGAAACGTGATTTTAATTTTCGTTCCGTCTCCCCCTAAATTTTTGTCTTTCTCTCACGCGTGAGCCCTTTATTACTATCCACTTTTAGCAAAATCTGCAAGGTCGGTGGACTAAGGGGACCAAGGTCGAAAAAAGATAAGGGAATACGTCACGAGAGTCCCATCAAGTAATTCATGATCTTTGACCCCAACAACCTATCATGAAGATGGAAGAATTGTGCTTTTAAATACAAAATATTTGAGATTTCATAGAGTCGGAAAATTGCCAACAGTTAGTAAGTAATATGCGCTAATACAAAATAAACGTTATGCTTCAAACTGGTGACAAACTAATTTCTAACATGGGCGAACTATTTTGCTTCATTTGCGTTTGTGTTTTTTGTTGTAAATGATGAATTTTTGCTGTTTTTTTTATTAATCATTAAAAAGTACATATAATAAGCTCAAAACTACGTACAATATTTTCTTTGTCATTATCTCAGAAAATACTATTTTTTGTTTTTTTTACAAATATTCAATAAATATCAGATGAACGAGCTATTTTGCATTTGTGGTAATCGGATTTCCTAAGAAAGAGAAGAATTGTTTCTTGGAGTTGTTCTTGTGTTACCATGTAGTGAGGCGGATTTGAACCCACAGTCTTTGGGACGGTAGACCGGCGCGTTAACATCTGGACTGCCAGAGGCCCCAATTGCCTGCTTAGTATAAATTAAAATGTTCAGGTTTAAAGTAAATGACGTGGAGATCTTAGCGGTTAAATTTAAAGCTAATAACGAAATTAAAATGGAATTTAACACTAGAACTATCGGCGCGCAAGTCTGTAATTTTAACAACTTTCTACACCTTTAATTTAATACGTTTTCAAATTTGAATAAATAATTATTAATGGAAAAAGGTTTTTGATTATGTCGTAATTCTCAATTCCATTAAACTTTGGCATAAATCAGAAGAGAATTACAAAAATTTTACAATTAAATGAAGGAAGGAATTGAATACCAGTCAAATTGACTGGTTTTGTTAGTTCTAGTGTTAAATTTTTTTGCGCCCATGTTTTTGGCATTGGACTGAATAATCAATTCATTCAAAAATTCCACCTAATGTTACTAGCACTTTATTCTTCTGAAAACGATAGTTCAGGACCCCAAATCGCATAAACACCAAACATAACCATTTTTTTTTAATCTTATACAAGTCCAAACTCTCGTACCAAAGAGTTGTGAGAATGTTTCTAGCGTCATGCTATAAAGTACGATAGAGAAAAATCTTTATTATTATTATTATTAAGTTTGACGCAGTATTAGTTTACAATTTTCGAACCGCCGACATCCTAATCTAAGCTTTTGTTTTATATCGCCCCCAGAGCATCTCGTGCCGCATGTCGGGCGGTTGGCAAGGCCCCTGGAGCAACAAGCACTTGTCAGAGAAAGCACGTGCTTCTTGAACTACCACACTCTTCCGGTCTCGCTCCCTCGCGAGCACTGTTCGTGACAGTGGCAGCCGCCGACTTCTATTTTTAAACTGTCAGCTGTTTTTGTTTTTGGGATGACGGCGACACATTTGCGCCACAGCGCCAACAATTGTTATAAATAAATTCATAATATCGGTTTAGCACTCTGGAAATTGCAGTGATTTGTTCGAAATTCGTTTTATTATTTAAATAAAATGTGCAAAATTGTGTAGTAAGTTGCTGAGGAGTGATTCCGCGACTAAATCGAGTTCCATGAGCCAGAAATATCCCGTCGTCAACTAAGTGCCCTCACATCGTTCGTTGCAAAAGAAAAAAAAAAGTCACAATGAATTCCGTTTATAAATTCATAAAAGAGAACCACATGCTTGCTGTAGTCGAAGTGGCATGCAATAGGAAGTCCTTCACGTTGAACCTATCCCGGTTTGAGATTACAGAGATCCCGGAAATCCTGACAACTTGCAATAGTCTGTTGAAGCTCTACTTGAATCACAATGAAATTTCCCGGGTAAGATTTCCAGTTTCAGAATTTTTATAAGACTATAATGAGATCTTAGCAAGTCGAAGACGCGCGAAATCACGTCACTTTCGATTTTGGAACGACCCTTGCGACTCCTAACTCAGTTGAGAACACCTTGCAATTTCTGCGGGACAGACATTTTTTTTAGACAGGTCTTTCCAGTTTCACCTTGGGCCGAGTAGTCTTAGCTTTGGTTGTTCAGAGAGGAATTCATGCATAAATTTCCGGCGAAAGATTGTGCATGATCTCGCAGAATTAACTTAAGAAAGCTGGCAAAAAGCGGATCTTGGATGGTCGTTAAGTGGACGTTCGATTTGTTAATTCATTTCTCAGATGGGTTTTAATAACAAATAATAAATTTTTATGGTGGATGTATACTGCCGTTATACGCCCTGTTCTCACCTACGGGTCACTTGTCTGGTGGCCCTGTCTTGACAAAGCGTGCATTAAATCGAAGTTGGCACAGTACAAAGAACTGCTAGCGTAGGCGCTTCTGGAGCCTTAAGGTCCTGTCCGACTGAGGCTCTTAATGTACTCCTACATCTTCTACTCATCGAGCTACACTCTAAGTACTTGACGGCTTGTAGTGCGATTAGGCTCAAGGAGTCAGGATGCTGGTATGCTAGGCCATATGGTCATAGCAAAATCCTTGACCTAGTGCTCAGAGAGCTGGCAATCAGACAAAAGGATTACATTGTCCCTAAGCAGCTCGTGGGGAACACCTTCACGGTGAAGTTACCCACTAGAGCGGAGGGGGATGAGGGCGATATAGTACAACCTTTCGACGTGACAATCTTTACAGACGGCTCCAAAGCAGAAAGAGGAGTTGGCGCAGGGGTCTGTTCTGAGTCGCTCCGTACTGATCACTCCAGCATTTTTCAGGCGGAGGTGCTGGCGATCATGAAGGCTCTGCCTTGGGAGGGGGCTGTTCTCTCAGACTTACTATCAAAGCGTCTGATCCAGCTACAGTGGTGGCTGGTGGAGGAGTGTCGTGTGCGACTCGAAAGTTTAGGAAATTGCATGTCCGTCGCTCTGCTCTGTTGTAGGTATGGTGAGATACAGGAAAGGATAATTGATCATCGATAGTAAAAAACAAAATATAAGTGGAAGAATAAAATTAATACAGCAAAAAGGCATTGATTAAAAAACAATTTAAATAAGAATATAAAAAAAGATTCTAATATTAATTATCAAACAAATATGACCTAAAAATCGAGGTCGATAAATTTGATCAAAACATATTGAGAAATCCGGTAGCTATAGCGAGACCAAAGTAATGCTTTGAAATGGCTGTAGCCCTTCACCCCCTTGATCTATTCTTCCCATTTACGAAGTTAATCTTAGTTTGGGGATATATATCTTGACAGAGAGTTGGGCATCTTCACTTTCTTAATGGTGTTTTCCACGCTGCCAAGTACCGCGAGAATTTTTACGTTCGTTGGAATTTCTTGTATGTGAATATATTTTCCAGCCAGATAACATATGCTGCTATATTCTTGAAACAATAAAGGCGGGGTTAGCTCCATATAATATTCCTCTTATGGGAAGAAATGCAAACAAAGATTCGGCAACAATCTATTAGGACGATGGAAGAATTGCGCTCTCAAATGCAAAATATTTGGGACTTCATAGAGTCGGAAAATTGTGAACAGTAAGTACTACGCCAGATCGAATTAACGCGCTAATAATAAATAACGAAGTGGTATCAATTCAATTTATAATTTCGGAACTATGAACTATTTTGCTTCGTTTTTTAAGAGACCTATATTTTGCTATGGTTTTTGTTGTAAATTATTAATTATTGTCTTTTTTTTTAATTAATCATTAAAGTGCATATAATAAGCTGAGTATAATATTTCATAGGATCACTCGTGTCTGTGTTTTTGTCTGCCAGCCAATTTACTTCGAATCTACTGGATCGGTTAAGTTGAAATTTGGTGCACATATGAATTTTTGTGACCCAAACACGGACGTGTAACGTAAATAAATGAATTTTGAATATGTGAGAATATGGGGGAAAGTTTTTCAAACTATATGTAGCGTGTAAAATAAAAAGGCTTGTTATGAGGGTCTCAAATATCTTTTTGTTAAAATTTTAGAATAAATAGTTTTAATCTTATTTAAGAAAATAGATTAAAATTGACTATTCTCGTAATCATAACTTCAGATTACTAAAGTCTAGTAGTGCAGGTTTTTTGCTTTTACATAAAATACCAAAAGAAGAGAGTAACTGGAAAGATTATGATAGAGAATGTATTATATTTGTAAAAGCGAATAAGCAACAGGAAATGTTAATATATTGGTTATAAAAAGAATATGCGAAAAATTAATAAAGTACTCATAATTCGTAGGTGATTTTTTTTAAAATAGTTGAAATAATACATATAAATAAATTAGTCAACGCAAACGTCTACAGTTTTCTTTTTTTCTTAGATTCCAGAAAGTATAGTGGCTTTGGACCGTCTGAGTTCCCTTACACTAGACTACAATAAATTAAGCGAATTTCCGCTTATAGTGTGCCAACTGACAACGCTTAGGTTTTTGAATTTGAGTTGCAACAACATTCGTATCCTGCCATCAGAAATCGAAAATCTAAAACACCTAGAGTCTCTCTGGCTGAATAATACAGGGCTTGAATACATTCCAGAGCAGATTGGAGGATGCGAGCAATTAGAAGTTTTTGGAGCTCGCGGAAATTGTATTCAAAGGTTACCAGAAAGTTTTGGCCTACTCTACAAATTAACATGGCTTACACTTGAGGAAAACAAGATTACGGAACTCCCGCAAGCATTTGTTGCACTGACTAAACTTATCCACTTAAATTTACGAAAAAATCGGTTATCGTCATTCCCGGATGTTGTCAACGATATTAAGAAAATTCGGTACTGTTTTTTGGAAGATAATTGTATCGAAACAATAACACCTGATCAAATTGAGTTATCCGCTTTCATGAAAGTCCTCGATATAACAAACAATCCAGCTGTTAGCAGTGAAGATCTTATTCCAATTTTCCCTGTAAGTGAAATTTAAGTAAAACTTATGTCTTGTACTCAAGTTTGTTTTGTATTTTAGAACTTTAAGCACGTTGTCCATAACAAATTGGACGGTGAACTTTTAGACCATTCTGAGAACGAGGATGAAACTGATTGGGAGAATAGTGTAGTAACGAGTGATCTCAATTCGACAGATGAAAGTGGAGATGAGCACGAAATTGAGGTAAATAGTAAAAAACGTATTTAAAATTATTGTAGCTGAAAAAAACATTCTTCCTCACAGCAGGATATATCACTCCTGATACCGGAATTGTCGCGATACATAACAACATTCAGCTAAGGAAATGAGGACATTTAGTTTCGAAACGATTTTTTTTTTTTTTGTTTTATTTAGTTTTTATTTTCAGTATTTCAACAAAAACATATAATTAAAAAACAAATTGTAAAAATCATTTGTTTCATTTTGTATGCACGAGAATTATAGGAGGCTACTTGTATTACACTACAGGTGAGGTGTCGTCGATCATTGAGCTGCTGCTACTTTTGCGCCTCTCCAGCCATCTTCTTCATTAGCTCGTCATCTTGCATGGACATAGCTGTAAGTTTCTTACCTATTCTTTCGTGGATGTCTAAATATTTTGCAACGCAGCGATCAATACATACTGATTCACCTTTACCTGTGGGAAAGGGAACTTTGTTTAAAATTTGCTGATATTTAAATTAAAAAAAAATAACAGCCATTCTGCGTTAAATAATAAACCTATGCACTTATATCATACACATAATATGGGGTAGTCTCCTCTGCAATTTTTAAAGAATGTGGTTCAGTGATTTTCGAGAAATTTTGGTGATTAGAAAAATTTGATAAGGTCGTCAATATGACAAAAACACATTTACTTTTTGTACAAGTCGCTGTTGATATGCTTATCATAGCAATACAAAACTTTAGTAAATAGAGTATTGAGTAAAATTAAATAAGTTTTCAAAAGGGGCGCTAATTTTAAAGCACTCATGCCACATGTAGCTAAAACGATGACTGATTCTCAAAATACATCAGTATTGTCTAGATAGAAAGTATTATGTTCGTAACAATAAAATTATAAATTTTTATTTAAAAGTATATTCCAAAACATCTGATGAATGAATCCGATACGCATCAAGTAAGCAAATCATGGTTGTAACGACCTTTTCTCAACTTCTTCGCAATTTCTGAACGTTTCAAAATAATAATTACAGCAGCCAATCGATGTATCATCCGTTCGTTTTATATTTTAGGTTGAGATGTGGTATTAGCTAATTTCTGACACTACTGGATGTAATCTGAAGGGATAAAATGGGCTTTCCACTTCGCTTCATTTTATTAATTTAACGCCTGACCGAATCCAAGTTTTCGTTTTGTTATGACTGTTCGTGACGACACATAGAGCTGATAGTAGTCTCTGATTCATTTCTATGTATGTTGTGAAGCCAACTGCTTAATTTGATGAACAAATCAAGGTTTGGGTTGAATTCATAAGATGGAATGAGGAAAAGCTGCAGGAGCGTTCCTTGAATACTGTAGAGTTATGCATTGGTTTTGCTTTAGTGTTAAATTAATTTCAGAGTTTTTTTGCTAGCTTTATCTTCGTTTTTATTGTTGTACTAGTTGAGCTTGTTTACTGACGACATAATGAGACGAAGAGTTGGTTTTGGACAGAGCCTTAATCTTAATGTATTTCATAGCAACCTGAAGAATACAATAGAGAAATATATATGTATTATGGAAATATTGTGTATATACCATGCATAGCGGTTAAAAGGCCTTATTGCAGAATCCGTCGGCGAGAATACTGTATAGTCATATATAATATCCAAATATCATATCTAAGCATATGCACATAAAGTGTCGCATCTAATCATATATGATTGGATTTAACCTTTTTTTTTCTCAGGGAGATTATTATATTTAATATATTATATATTAGACTCCTACAGCTTTTCTTCATCCCAACTCTTGCTTTAAGAGCACCTCCCCAAAAATAATACGTAAACGTAATTTTATTACCCTCTTATCTTCACCATTTCAGTTATCAATTATCATTTTTTTATTAATAATAATTTTATTGGCTGAAATTACACCAGATCAATAATCTTATAATAATACAGTTTAAAGTTCAGAAAACGAAGTACCAATTTGAAGTAATTTAAAATATAAAAATGCAAGCTAAACCAGAAGAAAAAAAACGAGGAAAGAGAAATTGTGGACGAAAAAGATAAAGAAACAAAAAAAAAAAAGTAAAGAAAGGAAAAGGTAAGACGAAATTCCTAATTCGTTACCTAAATCAGCTTAAAAAATTACTTAAACCTACTTCAAAAGAAATACTGATTTCGTTAAATAAACAGATGAATAATATTTTAAATATTTTACAAACAATGCTATTTAACAAAAATAGACAAAAGAAGCAAACGAAATTAGGACTTTAGGCAACAGAATAAATACATTGGCGTGTCTTTTTTTAATTCAGCCTCAAAGGACACGAAATATTAGCCAAATGATATATATTGGTTTTGTTTTACCTAACTTATTGCCGATTGGATGTTTCAATCGTGTGAAGATGAAGCCAACAAACAAATTCCATTTCGCATTTATAATAATAGGGATTAAAAAAACTATTGCAATTCCAAACAGATTAAAACAACTACAAGAATAACAGAGTAGGGAAGTAATTTTGAAATGTATGCAAATTGCAATAAAGGATTTAAGTATGATTCAATAGTTTTCGCACTTCTTTAAGTTTATGCCCTAAGATGTATACCCTTATTTATTTTTTTCTGCTTCAGCTCAGACACATGTAAAATTGTAGCAACCTCATTTCCCCCTAAATTTCGAAACAATGCGAATACATTATTGTTAGTCAGACTTTTCAAAAACCTTTCTATTACAGTTAAGCTAAAAACCAAAAATCATATTTTTATCCAGCTCTATGGCTGGCGGAAAAGCATAAGAAAATTAAAAGAGGCTTGTAGCTCAAAATTTTTGCAAACGCAGTTTTATGAAATACAAAAATTTATAATAGATATAAAGACAAAAAGAAGGAAGCACATACAAAATTTAGGCATTAGACTGGATCAGGATTTAAATTGGAAGATACATATATTAACGTCAATAAAAAAAAAAAAATTATGTCAATAATAGAAGCAAAAGGCAGATCTGCTAAATTAAATTACTTTATTGCCAGACTAGTATATAACACTCATAATCGGTGGCCCATTAAAATATCTAATAAACATTTGATCCCAAATATCACAGTATAATTTTGAACGAATGCAAAGATTAAGATTGGAGAAAGTAAGAACGGAAAGGAGTCGTACTTGATTTTTTACCAGCGCAAGTGATTTATAATAAACTTCTAGAAGTTACGATAGAAGATTTACACAGATTCACAAGTGCCATAATGGATCATGTTAGACAGGGAGCGAATGTAAATAAAATAAATTATTGCAATTTTAATTTTAGAGACCATTAAATTTCTTAGGCTGCTTTTATACGAGCGCCTAGTTGTTATAGCGGCTTTAGGGTAGATTAAGCTTGCACTTTTTATTGTGATTTAGGGTAAATGATTGCACTCACAGAGTTAAACTCTCGCACTTGTCAAGTACAGGGTTCGCTTTCCAGCTTCATGCTTTAAAATCAAATCAAAGAATGGGTTAATTTTACATAATTCGTTTTCTCCTTAAAAAATTAAATTATGCTTTAACCCAAACAAATAAGTTTTCAAGGATCCGATATCTATTTGCACTTTCCCTTAATTGCCCTTGGCGCCTTGAATTAAGAGGCACCGGCATTCTGCACGCTGTTTAGTTTTATGTAATCACCCGTGCCTTGAAAGACCCACTGATAATCATTTACTTACCTAATTCGGCTTCTCCATACTTCGGGGGAATACATTTCTTGTGACATGCTGTTGTCATTCTATTGTACAAATCGGACATCATTTCGATTTCCATTTCTTGCATCATTTGCAATTTTGCCTGATCGGCGGAGCTCATTTGTGCTGTGGCCATTTCTCCCTATTTCTTGATTGCTTACAAATGGAAAAGCTGGTGCTGCTTGCTTTTAATCAAACCGCCTCTCGGACTTTGTCTGGTATTCTCCGTAATTTGATTTTCGCATGCGTTCCCTAATTCGCATACTCTCAACACGCTTTTTGTCTACGGAATTTTTCGATAAAATGAAGGCGTACACTCCAGCAACTGTTATCACTGACCTATGGGATGGATTTTTGTATTATTATCGTTTTGGGAGCTACCAAATGTCTTATCCCTGCTTACCATCCAATTGCAATCTTTCCAAAATTTCCCAACTGCATGCTACTTAAAGCATTCGAATTCATAAAACCGGCCAAACACGAACTCTGGCTAATGCATTACTGCAAAGCGATAGAAGAGCTGTTGAGGTTATGATAGTTGAACTGTCAAAAGGTTCCTCGAAAATGTATGGTGTGGTAATGCCGGTATGGTTTGAATAGGATGTAATGGAAGGTGGGAGGACCATGGAGGAACAAATGAAAATGGAGAAGTTTTCAAGCATTTCTGAAAAAGAACGTTAACCTCTCTTCTTCATTATTCTTTCATTTTGAATTAAAATTTATGTTTCTACAAAGTTTTATCAAAATCTGGAAGGTAACTGGATTGTACACCCTGCTTCAATAAGCATTGTAAAGAAGACGAAGTCATATTTTAGCAATCTTTTCATCTTTTAATTATGAAAATCCATTAAAAATCTCATTTTAATTCATTCTCATTTTTTTAAAAAGGTACTTTAGTGCTTTAGACGCTTTGGCGAGGGAGGGCACAGATTCCCCACTCTGGGACCAGAGCGTATTGTTGGTGTCAACTCCGCAACGCTGAAAAATTGGATAACTCAACAAGTGTATTCAATCGGGCAGAGATCAAGTATATTAACTTGTAGATTCACTAAATGGTTACAAGGCATAACTGTAGCGGACCCAAATAAATTGTCTCTGCGTTGGCAAAGCAAACATTAAGTAGATTGAAGAATTGAGTGTATGTTGTTAGAGACGTCTAAAGGTCTAACACATATAACCCAAATAACGCTTAAAGACAAGAAAAAAAAATTATTGGTTTGAATCTAAACAGGAACACTGCGAAACTCTTAGGTTAGGTAGGAACAAAGATCATGTATTACATGATCTTTGGGTAGGAACGATTGCAGAATGTTGGAAGGGACGATTCCAGAACACATAGCAAGCACAATGACAATCTTAGGGATCATCAACGACCCAAAGTGGATGGAAGGTTTTATTTATATCTGATGTTCTTAAATTCATTAGGACAACAAAGAAATTCGGATAGAGAAGCTAATGAGTGCAACGGACAATGTCTTAGCGCTCGAGATTATTCTCAACTATAACAGCAATAATAATAATAATAGTTTAGGGCTCTAAATCCCACAAAACCAATTTAACATTTATCAATTAAAATAACAGTCTAACATTTATCAATTAAAATAATCGATTTCAAGCACCCTATTACATCATACTCGCTTTTTTTGATGGAGTATGTAACGAACATAAATAAAGATTAATAAAAATAATATAATTTTGATTAATTCTAAGTGTAAATAAAAAATTAATCTTGGTGACTGATCCCATGACATGTGACTTTATCTTCCTTTATGCTGTACTTGCTTTATTCTGTAATTTTTAATCTAGCTAAGTTTTTTGTCATTAAGTCTTATTTTAACATTTTTACCAGTCCTGATAATTATTACTACCCTACAAGAATTCTATAATTTGCCTATTGTGCCGTTGTGGTTGCAAATTAAACTTCCAAGTGTGTTATTTGAAAAAGCTTTTCTTATATCAAGTTTCTTTTCCAGCGGGGTCCGTTGGGAAAAAAGCTATTTATCTCGAAACAGCTGGAAAGTTTTTAAAGCATGCCCGCTCACTCATTTATCTGAAAAAAATCTGACCCTCATATATGAACTCTACGATAGCTACCACGGAACCACTCCGTAAGAGGAGCTTCTGGATAACGACAATAACAATTGCAAAAAAAGATGTCTTTTTCGTGTTATTAAATTTTAAATTTATGTTGTGACTGCAATGATTAAAAATATAAATAAAATTCTACTAAATAGAAATAGCTGAAACAAAATCTTCCTGTTCCAATTTTAAGATATCTCCAATTTTATAGATTTCGATAGTTAGAATACATGCAACTGTTGAAATTAAGATAACTATCAGAAATAAGATGCAAGAAAACGAATTATTATTAAACTGTTTATTATTTAAAACAAAATATTTTATTTGAAAATGTCTCCAATACATAACTTAACATTGACTGTGTTTCTCAGAAAGCAATTATATTTTAAATTAACCTTAAGGACTTAACAATAATGATATACATAAATATCTTTGATTTTTTTTCAGCGAAATAAAAAATTATGTTACTCAGAGAAGGGACTTCGTGATCGTTTTGCGGGTGGCTCATCTTCGTCCATACTGTCCATGTCTTTCATTGGTACTGTGGTTGTAGACTATAATTTAAATAAGATATTTCAAGAACTGTACAAAAGAAACTAATATTTTTCTTACATGTGGTTCTGGCTGATCAATGCCATTTTCTGAGATCTTTCGGGCTTTTTTCCTTTCACTATTTGCTGTTAGTGGGGCAAATGGTATAACAGGCTTCTTGTTCACTGGATGCATAAAATATGTGTCGAGCGGCACGTAAATTCGTGTGTTCAAAAAGTCATCCGGTTGTGACTTAAAATACATTGAAGGTATTCGAGCATCTAGTCGAAAATCCATCGTATCGTATGTTGTTGTTTTTACAGTAATTAGGTGTAAAGCAATATCACAAATAGCCCACATTTTCTGTAAATTGAATAGTTTAGTAATCGGAAATATTCAATTTTTCGCCATGCAATTTAAGGTCAATTATAACATTTTCTATACTTACAAAATTAATAGAAATGTCATCAGGTTTGAAGGCATCTTTGTGGTTTTTCATTCGATCAATAATATTTTTGTAAAAGCCATAGCAAAAGAATTCTTTATTTGTTATTAGTGGCCCTAATACAAACCACAAACACTTTTCGATTGCTTTCAGTTGTGAACGATCCTCATAACTTGTAAAGTTTGGATCGTGAGTTAAAACTGGTACGGCAAATACGAGCATATAGTCTGGTAAAATATGAGGTAATTGGCTCATCGCTCTTTCCACTGCAATTAATTTATCTTGTTTTTAGATAGTGCGCACCATATTGCCACTGTTTAATTATCTTACCTGTCGCAAACGTTTTCACATATTCTCTTCTCCGATTAACGTCAGTCTCAATGTAAGATTTAAGCATACCAGCTAATCTGAGAAATAAAACGAAATTATTAAATACAAACAGCATAAAATTTTTTCTCTTACGAAAATCTATTGGGTACCTCGTATAAATAAAGGCTACGCGTTAAAATTTCAACTTACTTTTTATCAGTCTCTCTCCCGCCTAGGGCATAGTATCCCATGAAGTCTAACGGTAGACATTTGTTTGGTATGCCCTTATTTAGTCCTTTGTGGAGTTTTCTCGCAAAAATTTCTCTCACTTCAGACACAGGATCGATCTAAGAAAAGTAAATTAATTAATTTGTGAAAATGAAAATGTTGTAAATCTATCGTAAATCGTAGGAACTGTGTGATATTTTGTTGATTACGAATTTTTTAATGCTCGATTCAGCGGCCCTAAAGTTTTTTGCAAATCAAAGTGATGTTGAAATGATGACGAAATTTCTAAGTTGAAACAAAATGTGGCAAGTTTATCAACCATTGGGTCCAAATTCAATATTAGATTTCCGGAGCCTGTCTAATTGACGGGTTTGTACAGCAGTCATATATATTATTTTTAGTAAAGAATGTTATTTTTAATTGATGCAATTATACAGACATATTTCTTTTGTGTATTTTCTACTTTTCGAGTTTCCCATTTCAAATAGAAATATGTTAAAAGCTTACTTTTCAAAATTTTTATCAATTATCGATAAATGTTTATAAATCTATAGTTAAATTGGCCCTATTGATACGTGAGAGAATATTTTTAGAAGTATTTACCTGCCAAGAAAAAAAAACCTTTACATTACACAAAGAATCGTCGAATTTGGCTTACAAATTAATATCAATAGAACTCTTATCCAAATTATCTCAACTTACCATTAATTGTGACAAATGGTAAAATTGCTCGGCTGTAAATTGATCTCCGACTCCTTTTTGCTCACAAATCTTAAGCATCGCTTTGCCGGCGGTCAATCGCAGCCAAGACATTTCAGCCGGTGAAAGTCTTCCCTGTGACAGCAAATCTCCATTGTGTTTTATGAAAGCATCAAGCATTCGGAATGTTTTTTGTGCAGAATTGACGTCGTTCTTTAAACCGAGCAACCATCTTGCCATCGTTTTCAGAGCTTCAACTTTACATTTAGTTTCTTCAGGCAATTCTGTCTCCTCACACCATTCACCGCTTGGTATATTATCCACTCGATTTTCAGCAACGTCCTTTATTAGTAGTTCTTTAACGACTTTCCGTGCGACAATATTTTTAATCTGTGCCAGGAACTTCTGTGGCATATTGTATGCTACATGTCCCAAACAGACTATTGCCGTCCGATAGCTTTCACTCTCCGGATTGAGACTCTGTTTGAACGATTCAACGATATCTGGGAAGATATCGATTGAACTGGGAATTGGCTCATCGTCCGTTCTTTGTGAGTTCACAAAAATGCACCGCACAGCATGTTTTGCTTGCTTCGGAGTACCCGAAATTGCAAAATCTTTACATATTGGTGCAAGTTCTTCGAGTACTGCTGGATGCGAGTCTATTAAGGGTCTATAACGACCCAAATACGTAAATGCTTTGAGGATATACGGTGCAGTATGTTCTGTATCAAAACTGAGCAAAGTTATCATATGGCGCAAGGTTGAGTCATATAGAAAATGTGCTGAGAATACATATGCTAGTACCTATAAACGTTCAAAACGCAATTTAAAAGTCTTCGTGTTAATTCATATTCATAATAATCAAGTAGAAAATTTTGTACTTACGCCCAATAATTTTAAGCCTCTAACCCCTGCAAGATCAGGTGGAAGACCTACTTCTGTAGCTGCTTCACCACCCCGTATACAATCTTCGACCAAACTGTAATTTTTAATTGCTTTGTTATTTACTTTAAACTATGAACTGAGTACCTATTTTGGCCAAAACGTTTGGTTATAGGTTTTTATCATTTCTTCGAATTTTGAAGATGTCATATATGAAGTTGTGACTATATATCTAAATATTAGTATGTATATTATATATGGGGAGTATTCCACGTTAACTTAACAGGTTCTAAATCCTGTTTTGCAAAATATATTTGTTTTTTAATCCCGGAATTTCTTAAAAAAGTATAAGTAATAGATTGAGTTTGAGGTTTCTTAAACGATTTTGATGAAATTTTATAGTAATTTCCCTATATTTAAAAATATGACAAATATGAAAACAATTGTCGTTGATCGTTTTCGAAATTTAAATTTAAAATTTCATTATTGATCAAAATCTAAAATTGTAAGACTCTGAGTTAGAATAGCATATTAAACCAAAAACTATATAGTCTTTTATTAAGTTATATGAACATGACCAATTTGAACTTTTCGGAGTGCATAATAAGCTTAAAAAAACAGGTGGTATCATTTGACCTGTATAAACCTGAGGTAAAATACGCATAAAAACAAAAATAAAACTAGGGGAATTTGGAAGAAAAATTAGCGGCAGTGTTTTGT
Organism: Philonicus albiceps; assembly: GCA_963969385.1. Taxonomy (NCBI): domain Eukaryota; kingdom Metazoa; phylum Arthropoda; class Insecta; order Diptera; family Asilidae; genus Philonicus; species Philonicus albiceps. The sequence goes on from OZ017773.1 coordinate 14,455,258, forward strand.
GGTAGACATAGGAATTTAAAATTTTTTTTTTGTCGTGGATATTTCAAATTTTTAGTGTATTTTATAATATACTATTTGTAATAAACGTATCTCACCCAACAAGAATCTCCACAGCATCTTTGTCCACCATAACAGACGCGATTCTCTCCAGTAACATTTTTATTGTATTATAGTACAAATTAGTCATAATTGGTTGGCCCAATTTCTTAAGTACTCCGGCCATTGTGTCTGCGCATTCTTTGCAAGTAACATCCTTCTTTAAAATTATATCCATCCCCCGAAGCAAAGTGCTGTCTTTTCTCATATGTGCACTGAATTTTGTCAAAAACTCTAGAGCTTTTATGGGATCTGGCAATTGCCTAAGATAATAATTGTAAAATAAAATTATCAATGAAACAAAATAAATCTCTTACTTTGAAATAACGACACATTTAGCATTTATTTCCTTCTGTAACTTTGGTGTGACCTCCTTGATCCGGTGAAGTTTTATCCAATCAGCTACACTTTTTCGGACTTTCAGCTGATTCTTTTGCACTTCAATAAATGCTCGTGTTGCATTTTCATCAATTGTACCGAGAAGCTGATACAGCTTTTTCATACGCTCATCCGCAGGCAGTTGGTAAGGAACCAAGCAAGTTATAAGCAACCTTTCGACAAGAAGTCTGTCCTCAGTGCCAGTCATATAATATCCATGCAAAATTTTGTCTTTGATCCAATTCACAGCCTTCTTAGTAGCTTCTGGGACGTCTGAGTCTGAAAGGTACTTTTTATATATCATTGCCAGTCCATTCATTGCTTCTTTCCTTATTTTGAATTTTTTATCAAGCGTTCTCTCTTTAACGATTTCCAACAAATTTTCCGATTCCGATACGATTTGAAAGTCTCTTTTAGCAGTTTCTACAATTGCCATCACTACCTCATATCGCACTGTTTCATCAGAATCATGAGATCTTGCTTTAAGTGTTTCAATGATATCTTTTCGGACATGCGGATGATTCAGGAGAAAATGCATTGTGTTTTGCACACATTTGATTCTTATAGGTACGGCAATATCATAAAAACGGCCTAAAAACTGACGCCATAGGGGCAAATGTTTCTTTGATAAATTTGAATTTTTCTCGGAAAACATTCTTGCAAGCAGAGCAACTGCCTCTGTAATTAAAAAAAAAAGTGTCGACTAGAATATGTAGTCGTTTTAATCAGACAAAATTACTTAGTCTTTCGGATTCTACAGATGACTTTAATTTACACTCTAGTTGTGGCAGCACAGAGCACAAGATGTTGGGATTGATTACGTTCAGCTCATAAATGAGATCGTAGACTTTGTAAGATATCGCGTAGGTTTTGTCGACTTTGTCTATGATTAAAACTTGGTTGAAAAACTGCGAATATAAAATATTAGAGATTCAAAATTGAAATGAAATGTTTTCTCAGATATAAGTACCAGCTTGATGTAGGTTTCCAGAGTGTCACTTGTTTTGAGAATTAAATCGCGCGCAAGTTGGTACGCATTTTTTTTCTGCGTCTTATGCGGTTCAACTATATTTATTAAAATTATATCAAGCAATTCTGTTGACACATTATCTGATTCAGTGATTAAAGGACAAAGGACGTCTAGCATGAAGTTTTTTACTTTACCGCTGTGTTCATCACTGAAAATATATATATAGTCGCAGATATGTTTATTATGAAATTTTCAATTTGTTTAACTTACTTTACAATCTTAAAAAATAAAGAAAACAAACTACAGAATATCTCCTGGGAATCTTCGATCTCGAAACACATGTTAAAGGATTTCACGTAAGCCAAATTTTCTAACAAATAGAAATATCGTTTGAAAGCTGGATCTTTGGGATCTTTCAGTCCGCCTAGTTGTTTTATTAAAAACATAAAAATTCCCTTAATTTGCTCCTGATCTTTGTATGGCGCTTCCGGAGCATAAACTCGGAGAACGTCTGCAATGCAGCACGCAACTAGAAGTTGAACATCTCGCGAAGAATGTGTTAAAAAGTGCTCGTCGACCAAATGTAAAGCTAGAGGGATGTACTGTTGGTACAAACCATCGTCTTGACCCATTGCTTGAAGTGTATGTGTCAGGGTCTAAGTTGGAAAGAGAATGATATCTCAGGCATAAATAAACCAAGATGATTTTAATTTACCTTCAGACGACGGATCAGTTCGTCTGGACCCAGGTCCTCGGTTAAAGGCTTACAGCCTTGTGGATAGACAATATCACTCATTTCTGTTCAGTTTGATAATCCTGTAATTATTAAAAATTATTTTTAAAAAAAAATATTAGGCTGTTTCATGTGATTATGTATTTCAAAATAAACAATTTATCTCTTATTTTACATTTTAAGGTTTCCTCATGAAGATATATGTATATTTCGTGGAAAAGTAAAAATATTGCTATCGATATCCAATATTGAACTTGTATCAGAAAATAAAAATGAGTTTTATTTTATTCTTGGATTAATCCGGCTGCTTTTAAACAGTCTAATTCTATAAATATTTTTTACTTTTTCACTACACAGATCATAAAATCAAAAAAAGAAAATGAAATAGTGACGGACGAACATTAAGCAAATAAATTTACTGGACAATGTTAGTAAAATCCTAAATTGCGTGAGATGCGTTTTATAGAACATCTTCTAGATGGTAAAAAAAAATGATACTCTAAAATACTGTAACACAAAGTCTTGGAAACATCATGGTGTGAGATGATGCTTCTCGACATATAGAATTGGCCTATTACATCCTATTTAATGGACAATGGATCGGTGTAAGAATATATTATATATCACTTTTCAAGCGCAGATTGTTAAAGAAAGTTATGTTTTTGTATAATAAGTGTAAACAAGTTGAGAAATATAAATAAATATTTAAAATTCTCACAACTCGAAAAATTTATTTAATTTTATTTAATGAAAATAACAGGTAGACTTCATCCAGCAGCCTAGCTGTCTGAGCGGCTTTAGGGTAGATTGATTAAGCTTGTATTCTTATTGTGATTTAGAACAATTGATTGAACTCACAGTTCTTTTGCACCGGTCAGGTACGGAGTTAGGTGAAAGTTCCCAGCTTCATGTTGAGAATTGCGATCTAAATGTAGTTCGCATATAATTTTTTTTCATTATTACTGTTATTTTTTGTGAACTAAAGCATGGCAAAAGGTGGGTTGGAACAAATCTTGCGATATCCGATCCTGAGCAAAGAATGACAAGCCATATATCCTCATTGTTTCTGAATTAAATTGTGCAAAATTCTGCAAATAGATTTTCAATGCTGTACAGCATTTAAAAAAAAACATTCAATAGCAGAAAAGGTTAATCGGAAGCCTAGGGCCCGGAAAAATAAATTTGATAATTCGCGACAGCAAAAGAAATTCGTGCAGCGCATTTCGGTAAAACTGATAATGGTCCTTCTTTAGATACTACTAAGATGCTGTATTCTCAGCAGAAATATCGGTGGTATGTCAAAGCCCCCTTCGTAAAATTGAAAGTTTTGTGGACAAATATCAATGTACGTTAATACTAAACGAGGTGATGCTTCCATATAGATGAAAATTTGCCTACAACTTGGATTTTACAGACAAACACACGGGGTCTTATACTAAAAAGTAATAAATAATTTCCCTCGAAAACAAAAATAGTCTGATCATCTATTCTAAAAGACGTTTGTGAAAAGCTGATTCGAATCTATGCCTTTCATTGGTAATCACGGATTTTTCAATACTTCAAACATTGCGTTAAAAGCACTATGATATATATTATGGTTTGTAGCTTGAAGCATTTATATGCGCGGATTTTTTACATGTTGTTGGCATGCAAGTGTAGTTTGGAAAATAACTATAAAACATGCAAGACATGATTCTGTGCACATTTAGTACAACTTTTGGCATCTATAATACAGAAAATGGTATTGTCGAGGAATAAAGTATTTGTAATTAAAGAATTTCTAATTATATGCAATGCATTTATTTTTTGGAATGGGAATACTTTCACATTTGACTGTAAAATATTAAAAGTGTTAAATTCAAAACTCTTTGGAATTTTTATGGTAAAGGATTCACTTTAACCCCATAATGTACTCGAGAAGATATATTAGGACCAGAAGTTTTAATTGCAGATACAGTCAATATGGCCTAGATGCCGGTGCCAAATAAATCATTTAAGTCCTTTAGGATAGTACTAAAAAAAGTAACATCAATTTATGGACATAATAAATTATGTTATTGAAAACAGTTAACGAAAAACTCGAATCTGTGCTGGTTTTCCTCACCAGTACCGTATAAAATCAAAGCAAATTGCTTTTACAAGAATATGAATATAACTATAATGTGAATAAAAGAATATTAAACGAACTTCCTGTATGTAGGTATGCAGTAGTAGATAGTTTAAAACCCATTTGCCTCTAATAGCAAAATGTAATAAAGTTCTGCGTTTTTTTTGGCGAGACTTTTAAGTCACTTAAGTCACGTCTAACGTACAGAACGAAGTTATGGTTCTGATGATAAAGAAAATTCTGTTAAAATGACATGAAATTGTAATTAATTTAAGTGAACGCCGTTTTCGGCATTCTATTTGAGAACTTTACTGATGCTTTACATTAGCAGTTTAATGCACATATCTTTCGCATTATCGTCGAAGAACGAACTTTGATTTTTAAAGTTAAATTTGTAAGATTTTCACTTAATTTGTCCCAGCGTCCATCCGATTTTCAACAGAATTTCCGTCAACAAGTAAATACCTGTCGTTGACAGATCGCAGCCTGCTGACATTATGCCCTGTTGCCCCGTTTCTATAATGCAGAAAGTACCACAAAACAGCTTTAAAAAAAAAAAAAAAACTTGCAATTCCCGCACAAAACTAAACTAGTTTGATTGCATGCCGCATCCAATGAGTGATAATCGCAAGCACAACTCAACTAACATAATTTCCTGTCACTACTACTACGCTCAATTTCGGGTCGGGGAAGTAAACAAAAAATAAACAAACCAGCAAACCTTTCCCGGGGCAATAGTTTTCTCGCTGCGCTTTCAGATGAACACAATTTTCCTTTTAATTTTTGCGGCTTCCACGACCACGACGGTGCTTGAATGGTTCACGCTTCTTCATTAATGAAATTTTGCTTTGATTTGGTAGTAAATTCGACTAATTTACTACCGGCTGTCTTGCGAAATTTTTGTTTTTCTTCTAACAAGCTTTGACTTTCTTTATGGCTGGCGTGGTGTTTTTGTCACTCAATACGCCATCTTTTGAGGCGTCGGTCCTTCTACAGATGTTTCGTAATGTTTCGGCTTCCGGCTTAGATGGCGCGACATGTCATTTGGGACATTTTTCACTATCAGATGGCACACTGGTTCTGTGCTTTTAATCTAATTTTATATCCAAGAGGCGGGTGAAGATGAGCTGGATACAACCGATGATTGATTTCTTATTAAAAGTAAGGCACTATTAAATAGTTTTAAATTTTAAAATATAGACAAACTTAACAACTTTTTAACCATCTTTTACCTGTTTATAATTAAATTCGAAAACTAAAGCAAGTTCATAGCACATTCCGGCAAAATTTGATGAAATTCCAAAACCTCATAGAGGCTTTTGGTATAGTTTTTCAAGGCTTTTGGTGTGCTGTGCTGCTAAGAATTACATGAGGTTTTCGCGATATTCTAATCTAAGGGTGTAAAAAAGGCTTTTCGCTTTATTCGGGAGTATATTACACCGCGAAATAAATTGTCTTCATAAAACTAGTTGCGCATATGAAAGTAGTACCCTCCCCCTTCAAAATAGATACAGTGGCGAGCAAAACTGGAAACCAAATATTAAAAATCAGGTTTGGGGCTTAAAACAAGAAAATTCAACATGGTTGTTAATTGAACAATATTTTTTTTAAGGACAACTTTAATTTTTAATTTTTTGCCAGACTGTCTGTACCCGTGTCCAAAGCTCGTTCAAATTTATAGGAGGATTTTCGTAGTGAAGCAGCTGCCTTTTTACAATGGTCTACAAATTTTCGATTGGATTAAGATCCGAGCTTTGTGCAGCCCATTGCATTATCAAAAATGACGAAGCCATTCGTTAACGATTTTTGCGGTATGCTTGGGATCACCATCCTGCTGGAAGACAATCTCATCTTCCGGATAAGCACATTTCTCTACAAAATCGGTCAAATTGGTCTTCAAAATATTAAGGTATTGCTACTTTTTCATAATTCCATTAATTTTAATTAATAGCTCAACATGCTACAAAGTGAAACACCCCCAGACCATCAGGTTGCCTCCTCCGTGCTTTAAGGTTTCTTTGACTTGATGTTTTTGAAGCTTTTCGTTAGGCCGGTGCCAATAGTATGCCTTGCCATCAGATTGGTACCTGTTGATTTTTGTCTCGTCCAACCCAATAACCCGCTTCCAATCTTCAACTGTCCAAATTTTCTGGTCTTTACAAAATTTCAGTTGAGCTTTAAAATGTTTTTCTGATAAAGCAGGCTTTTTATATTTTATAGACGCTACTATGGTAGACCAATTCTTCTAACTGCTCGTCGGACAGTCCATTCGCTGACGTCTTTTCTTTATAGCCTTTGGGTGTCCTTGCTTCTCTGGATTTGATCATCCGTTCTATTACACAAGCATCGCCATCTAACATCATTCTTGGTCGTTCACTAGTATTTCTTGCAGGATTGGATTGTCTTCTCTTTTGTACTAATAGAACTGTTCTATGACAAACCTTTAAGCGTTCTGCAATTTTTCTTGAGCTCTATCCTATCCTACTACTAAATAAAACAGAACTAATCGACCACCGTTTACAAAACTAAGCCTGACTGCTGCGCAAATGGAACTAAACTAAAAACGTGCCAAACTGGATACCAACACTCTCCATAGTATTCATAATTTTTCTAGTGAAAAAAAAACATTTAGTTCAGTAATTTCTTAGAATATGATCGCAAAGACTCTTTCAAAGAAAATTAAAAGGAAGCATATTGTTATTGGGCAATACTTTTCGTTTTATTGATAACACTGTATACTTTTACGTTTAAGTTTTGTATCCAGTTTTGCTTACATACAGTGGGTACCTATATTTTATATATTTTGTAGGAGAAATTAATTAGTATGGCGTTTTCGTTACAAAAAAGAAAAAAAAACTTGGTCCGACAGGCGAGAGTAGTATAATTTATAATTTTTAGAACGAAGGATCCGAAATCGTTGACGGTTTAGCATGTTCAACCCAGCGCACTTTTTAGACGTCTATATGATGGGCGAAAACGATATGATAAGCTTTTCAACCCCTACGTAGCCAAATCCCTTTACATCACGTTCGTCCGGCCTCTCCTTGAATACACCAGCCAAGTTTGGTCTCCCTCTCAATCCACGACCATCAGTTGTATTGAAACAGTCCAGCGTAGATTTCTCCGCTTTGCGCTACGTCTGCTCCCCTGGTCTGATCGCCAGCATCTCCCTCCTTATGAAGACCGCCTGATGCTGATTGACCTACAGCCCTTGCGGAAACGGCGTGACATTGCTGATGTCATCTTTATCCATCAGCTCCTCTCCGGTGTGATTGACAGCCCTTCTCTTCTTCAACGAGTTTCCTTTTACACCAACCCCCGTAACCCAAGAGCAGCCCCTCTCTTTTGCCCAATTTTCCACCGCACCAACTATGGTTTTTCCGAACTCCTCACCCGTATGCTTCGTATTGCCAATTCCCTCCTTTCTTTTGACTTCCACGTGAGCAATCTCTTCTGTTGACTTCCACGTGAGCAAATCATCTCTGAGGTCTGAGCTCAACCGTCTCACGTGATTTCCCCTCTTCCATCCCCTGCTCCCTTAGCCCCTACACCTATTTGCCTTTAAGTTAATGGCTTGAAACTTTGTGATGTCAGCGACATCGACAAATAAATATAAAGATAGCCTACATCTAGCAACAGAAGTGCGACCAACATTTTCTAATGCCTTCACCCAAAGATCATGAATTACTAGATGTGACACTCGTGACGTAGTCTCTTGTCTTTTTTCGACCTTGGTCCCGTTAGCCCATCGGCCTTGCAGATTTTGCTAAAAGTAGATAGTAATAAAGGGCTCACCCGTGAGAGAAAGACAAAAATTTAGGGGCAGGCGGAACGAAAATTAAAATCACGTTTCACCACCCAGAGCAGCGCACACGTTCGAATACGTTTGGCTCGCCTTTAAAAATGCACAGTGGAAAAATGTAAGCAGCCCGCATCCGTATACATGCTTTGAGTGTGCTACCTGCCTGTTCCCCATTCTCAATTCAGGAATTCCCTATGCTGGAACATTGCCTGGGGACGGCACTAACACTATGCATGCAGAGGCACACAGCGAGCCCGACAGATTGGCCCGCCTTTAAAAATGCGTGATAAAAAAACGCTACGCTGCATTTTATTGCCTACACTGTAAGTGCTGTAAATGCATATGGTTTAGAGCTTTAAGCTTGTATAGAGAGAGTGTCCCATCTAGTATTTTATGATCTTTGGCCTTCACCTTCCGTTGCAACACCAGCAAGCAACCCATAGAAGTTAGGGCGCGCAATGCTTTCTTTAGGAGCGTTATAAAATACTGCATTACTTTATAATATATTCTGCGCGACATTACCATTGCAAGTACTGCAAAAACAATAAGTTCCAGTACCATTACTTGTATTACTCGGCATTATTTATCATTACTTGCCATTACTAAAAGTAATTGCGCATTACGAAATATTTTGGAAATAAACCTTCAAGCAAAAGTAAGAGTCATCATTATTTAATTGAAATTTTCAATAGTATACACCGAAAATAATTTATCCTAGAGCACAAAAACATTAATGGATGAATATACTCAACTTCCAGCTCTAACTATAAGTTCCTTATTGTATATATAATGCTTATATATCATCTTTGAAATATATTTCTATTCTATTGTATATATTTCATTCATACAAAATGGTTATTGGCTTTCGAGAGTATCAATTTTTCAAAATTAGAGTCAAAAATGCGTGCCTCATTGGCGTTGAAACAAGCCCAGCGAGAGAAAGTAACGATTCCACTGACCCATCTTTAAAACTAAAGCAAAGAGTGAATTATAAGCACTTTTTGACTCATTACTATAAACAATAATTACAATAAACATTTTTTCTTTGTTATGCGGCTTTTAGTTCAATATTGTGTACATTTAAAAAAAATACCTTTGTGAGCTTGTCGGTAAGAGTTAGATTTTAAACCAAAAGGAAAAGTTTTTGAATTTTAGCAGATGTGGTTACCGTTGTGGTAAGTATTTTATTACTACACAAAAGGATTCCAACAGTCAACGAAAAAAAAAATTTTTTGAGTCTTTATACCAAGTACTATTTTATGATGCTTTGTATCTCAAAATAACCAAAACCTTCGTTTGTTCTATTTCTATATACAAAAAAAGAAATATACTTAAAATCAGTTATTTCATAATTTTTTTTAATTAATAACGTATCATCATAATTTATAGAAGAAATATACATATATAATTATTAATACTATAAAGAAATAAATTTGATTAAATAGCATTTTCTCTATCGTGGATAATTTATAACCAATTTTTAACTGTGAAATTTGAAGTTTTAAAACGAAATATATAAAAACCCGGCAAGTTCGAATAGAGTAAGTAAATACTTCGCAGAGCACAGTAATTTTGAGTGATAGCTGTGTAATATTCAGTAATGGTGAGTAATAGTAAGTAATGAAAATTAATGCGGAGTAATGGTGAGTAATGCTGAGTAATGATGAATAATGCTCACATAACTTTACATGTAATGGTATTTATTTTGTACGGTAATGGTAATGTCTTTTTTTTGAATTACCATTGAAAGTAATGGTATTGGTACTTATTTTTTTGCTGTTTGTAATGGTATGGTTTTTTTACAGCTTTGACTGTGGTGCCCCGAGGATGCGTCGACGAACCTGTGGCTGAAGGCATCGGCTCGGTACTCGACAGATAGATTTCTAGGAAAGAGCTGGAGTCAGGTGGATATTAATTCATACTTGTTTGCTTATAAAGAAATCGGTTTAATCGAGGCGGATTTTTGAATTTTGTATTGTAGGTGTAGTAGTTGTTAAAAAATTTGGGGAATGAGGTGCGTTATGCCCTGCAACGCAAGGTGGAGGCATCAGAAAACTTTGGTCGCCCTTCTGTTATATTTATTTGTCTATGGTGATATATATAAATGGACTACTCACCTTATAGAAAATGCCTTGCTCATACTATTAAAGGATTTTGGGCAAACAGTTGTGAGTTTAAAATATTGCCAAATACATTTTTAGAACATTTCTCAATTTTAATGATGTAATCACAAGAAATAATTCATCAATAATTTGCATCTTTTAGTCTTTTAAAAGGAATTTTAACATTTTAAAAATTAAATTTGACCAGTGATCCTGAAAACGTAGGTAAAAATTCTTTTCACCGACACCAAGACGGTCGGGACGGGACAGTACTTTGAAATCCAATAAAATCTCTATTTTAGTTTAGTTTTTTAAATTAAAAATAAACACAAGTAAAAGCGATGACTCTTGGGTAAAGATGTCAAATATTTGAAATTAATCATTTATATGGGATATGACTAAACTTAAATTTAGCACAATACTGTAACGATAAATGGAGTAATTTTTAATGGGCAGAGCGGAATGTGGTTACCTTTTTTTATGTTGTACGGTGCAACAAAATTCTTCGGTTTGCTTAATTAATGGGATATATTCTACAACTATAGCATTCATTTGATAATTCTCAAAAAAATCAAATAATCGTTGAAAAGCAAAATAATTGATAAAATTAATCGATTATTGCAGTTATTTATATAATAGATCTTATTCTAGTTTGCAATAAAAAAATGTATATACTTCTTCAAATACAATAAATCGGAAATTAACCCACTTTACTCACTTACTCACTCAAGTAGAAATTGTACTCGTTTGACTTTCAAACTCATTTACAAAAAAAAATCCATATTAACTTAACAGATATTATTTCTCGCGAAATCATTAAAATAATTTATTTCAGGTATTAAAGTTTAAGCGTGTATCAGGCGTTTTGATAGTTAAGGGGAGGTTCTAATCTAGAATCTTGAAATTTTCGATTTTTTTTTATTTCATATTATTAAAGTTTAATATGTCTAGAATGTTCCTTTAAAATATTTTGTTGATCCGAGCACTAGAAGGGATTCTACAGCCCATTGATTGTCGCGGTGTCATGATCGCAGCGGGGCGCTCTTAGCCTGTGCCGCGCGGAGTCGGGTCTCGGGCGCGGCGCTCGGCATAGGTAAAAGACTTATTGTCCGAAGGAAGCCAAATTGAATAGATGATTTTAGTTCCCTAAATTTTATAGTAACCTCAGATTTAGATTCAGCGACCCCAAAAACCTATATATACGCAATCCCAAAACGAAAAAATCGTTTATATTCGAAAAATTGTCGACGAAAAGTTACTTAAACTTCAAACGCGATTATCTCAGAACTTTGTTTTTTAAGATTTTACAAATTTGTGTACAAGATAACTCAAAAACGGTTCAACCAATCAACTTCTAGTTTCGTGCATATTAAAGTAAACAATTTTCTTCATAGAAAGAGTGGAGCACATTTTGCAAATTTTAACATTAACTCCTTTTTGTTAGTCATAAACTATGAAAAAAAAACAGCCAAAAACGGCACAAAAATTTCAAAATCGCGCCATTCCGTCAATTTTAAAATTTTTTTGAAAGTCGTTCACTCTTTCTGAGACAAATTTATTCTAGTTTACAATAATGTCATCATTATTTGATTTCAGGCTAATTTGCGACCCCTAGATTGTGCACAGCTGGGCAATTTTCGAAAAACATGCCTTAGGAGAAGCTGAATAACGGGCGCCATTTTGTTTTTTTTTGCATAAAAAAATTTTTTTGTACAGATAAATGTACAATAAAAGATACTGCCAAATATCATTTACCTATGTCTTGTCATTTTCCTTCAAATAAATCACGAACTTTACCTACTTTTTAGCGCGCTAGATGAGAACCTCCTCTTAAAATATAAATTTGTTTTGCGTACGTTTACCAGCAATTATTTAAAACAGAAGGTTTTTTGAACTGAGCGTTACCTCATGTGTCGTACTTAAAGCTTTAGACAAAAAAAAAAGGGAGAACAATGTTAAAAATTCAATATTGACATGAAAAAATCGTTTTGTATGAAATAAGGAAAATTTTGAAAATTAAGAAAAATCATTACAAACTTTAAAAACTATATTTGATAAACTATTAATTTCCAGAATAGCTTCCTCGCATAAAGTGTGTAAGTAAAAACTAATATCGAAATGGGTCAGATTTAAAGAGCATATATTAAATAAAATACTTTATTTTCAACATCATGATGAACATAAGAGTATTAAATATTTTTTGTTTTTTTTTTAGCTTTTGTGGTTGTAAAACTATAATTAAAAATGAGGTAAAAGGGACAAACTATTACGTCTATGTCTTTTAGCATTTAGCCTCTTGGGACACCTAATCCTAAGTTGTAAAAGTAAAGCTATAATAAGGGCGATTGCTAACCATAGTATGTAAAGTTTTAAAAATACAAAACGACTATAGTTCCACAACACCGTATAATCTAGAATTTCGTTATCTGAAAAAACAAAAAGGTGAGCTTAATTTTTTATTTAGTTATACGGAAGGTATTTACCAATAACAGCAAAACCGTATCCGATTTTATATGTTCCCATTCGGTAGGATGATGTTGGCACCATGATCTCTAAGTACTCGTGATCAGCCTTTAATTTTCCTAAATTAAACCTTTGAATTCCATTCTCATAAAATTGAACAGAAGTTGTCGATGGAAATCTAAATATTCGAGATTCATGCCAATGTGCCGAAAATATAACGTGGGGATCGATTTCGGCCATAATATTCCTGAGTAATGGTCCACCAGCAATTAAAACTGGCATATGCGATACTCCAATACGAAGCTTGTCTTTATTGCTTTCCTTTTCGGGATTCATAAAATCCAGTAGCATACGATTGATTTTGAAAAATCTGAGATTTTTCGAATAGTCAAAAATGTCGTTGTTTGTGAATTCAATTTCGAACCGGCGAATATTCGCATTTGATATGTACTCTCCATTTTCGCCTCCAATATCGTTGTCACCAGGTACGTGGATGCGCTATATTCAGTTTAAATTTATTTATTGAAGTTTATTAAATTATAATACAAGTACCTTAACATCCTGTTTTACATAGAAAATGTTGCGGAATCGGTCTACATACTTTTTATAATCCTCCGGAGACGCTGCACTGCCCTCATCTAGTAAATCACCGAGAAAACATATTATATGGGGTTCAGAGAAACCTACGGCTCGAGCAAACGTCTTTTTTAAGTATCTGAAATAAGAAAGTACTATAGGAAGAAAAAACTACACCTCGATATTTGGTTTTTGTAATTTTTATCAAGTACAAAAGTCTTAAAAATATTCTCTGGTGCTGATTCCATTAAATTGTTTGGTTTACAATGGATACTGTATTTCAAACATTCAACGCATTTTTGTCAAAACAACGCCTTCAAAATTAGTGACCACTGCTTTTTACAAATCGCTCAAATGATCCATACCAAATTTTGTCTACATCTAATTTATATCTATTGAAGACTAGAGCTTACGTAATTGATACTTTGATTTTCACCATACGTTACTTTTTTAAAAACTTAAATTAAGCACTAAATAAATGCTTGTTTTATTTTCTAAAGGAATAACATAATTAATGTTTTGCAAAGTTTATTCGTATATGTAAATAGGGTATTCAATAATATTCCAGTCCTATCGAAACAAGCATCCATTACTTTTTAGAAATTTTTGTTTTCAAGTTATGAGTTTTTGAATTTTTTTCTTCAAATGCTTATAACTTTTAAATTAAAGATGACATCCATTTAAATCAGGTGATATTTTTGTTAAAGCGAACTTTCAAGTAAAATTCCTCAATATATTTTCGAAATTTATTTTTATGATATTTTTTTATAATTTAAGCAAAAAACATTTTGTTCTTTAAATCACACAAGTGCGATTTTTTATTTTTTAAATTCTAGATAAAGCAAAATTTTTAAGCCCAAATCCAAGAGGTGAAACCGAACTTGATTAATTTTTATTAAAAAAACATTTATTGCGAGTATGACCTGTTCAATTATTTTCTTGAAATTCTTAATTCTTACTCGTAACTGGCCAACAACGTTTGGGCATGAAAACACGAGTTAACTCATGACCGGTCTTGTTGTTAATATATGTACATATTTTTCGAAATTTTTGCGCTAATTTTAGAATAACGAATTTTTGCGTCTGTGCCAAAAATAGAATTTTGAAAAGTCAATAAAAAATTTGAGAAATTTTCCTTCTTGAAAATGAACTTTGCTTTGATTTCGAGAATAAAATTCCCAAATTCAAGAAAAAATTAAAAATAAATTTCAATCGTATCTAAAAAAATACATATACAGTTAAAATTAAGCCATTTTTCGAGTGGCGTTTAAAAGAAAGTTCACCTCCGAGAATTTTTGCGAATTAAAAATGGGAATCGAAAGTTGTGTGCGATTTGAAAAAAAAAACATGTCGCTATAAATTTGGAAACAAATCATCAAACTAAGATTCAACAATTGATTAAGTATTTTTTCTGAAAAGCTCGTTTTAAGAAGAATAAAAGATCACCTGATTTAAATCGATAATATCTTTCATTTAAAAGTTTTAAGGATTTTGAAGAAAGCAAATTTCGAAGACATGTAGTCCAAAATATCCAAAAAATAATGGATGCTCCATTTCAGAATACAGGCTGATCTAGTTGACTTGGATTATTTCTACATATACATACATATAGGATAATTCAGAAAGCCGGATTCCAAGATATACTACTTCTTTGCCGTGTCCTGGCCATCAATGAATCAAACCTTGGTCAGGACGCTTCATAGAATCGACTCGCATATAAAATTGGAGCATGTTTTTTTTTTTTAAATTACCACAAGTATATTAATAATGTTGGTCGATATAAAGTTTTTTCCTGAACAAAAGATATATTACTCAGGATTTTTTTCGGTAGATTACGAATTCACAACCAAAAATGTCTCATCGCGTAAAATTTTCGAGAAAAATAGGTTTAAATTGTACAAAAAGTTTATGTATGAAATTTTTAAAAATTAATTAGAAAATGAATAAAATAGTAGCTTGCAATATAGCTTAAATAAAAGTTTGAGTAGTGAACGTAGATCTTAATTTTCTTAATCTTTCGTTTTTCAACAATACTCCATATTTTTAGGTAAGAATATGTTTCAAATAAATGATGTGATGGAGCATTTTTGATTGCGATTTCGTGATTTACTGAAAAGATAAAATTATGAATGGAATTTATTAAAAAATTCAACATTTGCGATCTAAGACATGAGAGGTGGAGAGCAAGTAAGTTATGGTACTGAATAGTCAACAATTTTTACAAATTTTTATTGTCGATAAAGTTTATATATTTTTTAATTTTAATGTATTTATTTAATTTAAAGTAATATGGTACTAAGTTGAACATGACGAGCAGAAAAGAGGACTATACTTCACTTACCTATCTGAATCTGTAATAGCAAATCCACTGTAGAAGGATACGTCAAAGCTATGGCCCAATAGTTGAGGATCAGCTACCAGAAGTATCCGTGTACAATTTTCTACCAATAAAAGATTTTAAGTTGCCAAATAAACATTTCTTTGAGGCTTGTCTTGAGTCTTGTTTTTCTTCACCTGTCTTGCATGTAAGTGGGCTCCAGAACTGCTGGTTTATGAAGTAAATAAAAAACTCGTTGAGTATTACAAGTAAAAACGTGCCGCATAATAAAGCTCTCAACATAAATCTTTAAGAGAAAAACATTATTTTAGAAAAAATGTAATAATAATTTACATATCATTTTTATTATAAGATATAAATTTTTGGGCGATGTATCGCTCGAAATAATATAATACAATAGCAAAATTAATAAAATTAATAAATAAATAACGAAGTACAGCCAAAGTTTATTCGAAATTTATCCATTTTATCCGGCTTTTGACGATTTCGATTTCAATACCCTGAAAGAAAAACTTAAGACAACTTTTATACTTGTTTTTCTAGCAACAGTTTTGATTCTTATTCTTCTAAAATTTATAGATAGCAACTGTAAATATTGTGCAAATCTAAATGTAAGACGATCGGTGAAATAGAGCATAGGATTGGTCTTTTGTCACTATATTTTATATTGCCGCCTATAAAAGCTCGTTTTTTTGTTTCTAGATAGTTAAGGGCGTCAAAGTTAGGTATTTATTTGTTCTTTAAGTTATTTTTTTAAAAGTATTATTAAAGAGAATTTAAGTCATATGATCGATCATTTGGGAAGATTTGCTTTAGGATTGGACATATACCCTAAAACGTGCGCCCCCTTATCTCCAAAGTTGAAAGAATTCGAAATTGAATAATAAAAATGTTTTCACCTTATAAACGGAATAGGGAAGTTTTGTGATAGACATAAGATTCTTTAATTATGCTTATTGTATACTGATAGAGTGATGATAGTTGAAATATTTAAATTAACGACAGCAGAAGGAATTTCGAATGTAATTTTGTGTTATTCGTAGAATTGAGTCAAAACTCAATACTTAATTGACACGGTTGAGACCGACAATCAAAATAAAATTGACGATATTAGCCTGAAGAAATATATTATTTTTAAGGGGTTAAAATTTCTTTGAAAAAGATTAAGAAATGCAGGAGTATTGTGCATACAACAATGGCACACGGAAAATAGAAACCGTCACCGCTTTGACCAATTGGTTAAATTTCCAAACTTAATTGAGGTATTTACATATATCTCCGCCATTTGTGATCCGATTTTATTTATTCTTTTCGTTTAAAAAATTATACTTTCAATACCATATACCAAGTGTTATATTAATTTGGCCTATCATTGAAATCTCTTTAAAAAATGAAAGTACATTCTTTCTTTTACAACCATGTAAGTTAAATTTACGATATGGAACTTTTGGAATTCAAATTACACTCGCCTTTGACGCACTTTTTACGTTTGCTTGAAAGTCGAAAAAATGCACAATTCGCAGAGAATCACTTCCTGAGAAATTCTTTTCATAAGTTAAATGTGTTCTGACAAGTTTGAAAAATCGTCTATTGTTGCAGGGTATGAATTTTTTTATACTAGAGAAGATAAAGAAATAAAATATTTAATGGGATGAAATAATTAATCTTCTATTTAAGTTATAACCTTTTAAATCTCAATGAATGTAAACATGCGATTCGCTGACACATTTTTTTTTTATTTTATAGGTGACACGGTTGGAAAGAGTAAAGACCAGAATAAATACTTGTTTTATAAATTTTTAATTTAAAAGAGAAACAAACTTGACGCGAACATTAAAGTTACTATTAAACAAATTCTCAAATTGTAAGAACATTGAACATTAGGTGCAAATCTTTTCAAGGCAAGATAAACACATTTAAATTTAAGTTATACTCATCACAGTGGGAATAAGGAGTTCTCGCAAAATAAAAAAAAATATGTTTTTATCAATATGTACGTACCTTATCAAAACGCAATCAATTTTTCGATACATATAACCAAAAAAAAAAGGAGTTTTATTAAGTTATCTTATCTCTTGTATTATAAGAGCAACGCTTTCCGTTTAAACTTCTTCATACATTTAAAATAAGTGTAATAAAGTTGAAAATATTTCGTTTATACCTCGGACAATGATCAGCACGGAAAATCTTGTGAGTGATCTTTGAAATGCTAATATTTCAAGAAAACATAAATATTTGCAAATTAATGTGGAAATATCGGCTTTCAGTCGAACTACTCTGAATTTATCGGGTTTAATTCTTCATTGCCTGCTGATGTTCTTTGAAATTCTTAAGTAGTGTTGCAATTCAATAGTTTGGCTACAACAGCAAAAAACTGGAAATATCTGGGCTTTAGTCGAAATATGTTTCACGACTGATTTAGTTTAATAATTATCGATTTCTGTGATTAAATTTAAATATTAAATAGAATTGTCATAGGGAATGTCCTATATTTCAATTTTCTGATTTCATTTAGTATTTTATTTGCAGTAACACATTTAATTTGTGATGCGATATATTCCCGATTAAAAACAGTAAATTATCTGATTATCTTAACACTTATTCTACAATAGTAGAGGTTGACTAAAAAATCTTATCGAAATAAACCGATTTTTTCTGGATATAATTGATTAAAGAAAAGTATCGTTAATATAGCCTTATTTTATCGTTTCCATCACACTTTAACAATAGTTGAATATTTTGAATGAGTATAATTAGTGGGGCAATTATTATCTCTTTGCAGGGAGTTGCGTACGTTTCGTAATAAGTTTACCATGAAAGTGTACGCGCAGATCACAGCATAGGTGTTGTCTAGGGCAATTACTTTGGCATAATTTTGATCTTTTCTGAACCATAACCAGAATCTTTTGTATGAAGTTAATTTTTTAAACAAAACTTCCGCTTTTATTATACACGCCGTGGATACAAGTGCCGGGTAAAATTTATTACACTCTTACCATATCTGTATCGACTTTGGAAGTTTTGTTTTTGTTTTTAATGTACTTAATGTAGTACATACAGGGTATAAAGCCGCAAACATATTAACTTAGCACATGAATTTCTGAATATTGTGCGTGATAACAAGTACGCAATTAATTTGATCTGATTAATTAAATAATCATATGCTATTATTATTCATCGATTGTTTTGAGAAATATTGAACGAATATATTGTATATTTAGTAAGAAGGTATATGCGATATATGTATATATGGATAGGCTATAACGTGTAAAAATCTGTACGTAAGAAAAACATTTTTGGTTGATGGGAACAGGGTAAAGGGGATAACACCTTTTTTTGATATATCTCGATTTCGCCATGTTGTTTTATGTGCCATACTTAAGTTTTTCGGTAGTGTTCTAAACATATAAGTATTGTGAAGTACTAAAAAATTAGGATTAGTAGAGAAAGAAGCTATCTTTGCTGTAGTGCAAGAAAAATTTAACATTGGTTCCCCTTTAATAGAATTGTACTGTGATGGGTCGATGGGTTTTTTTTTGCATTTCTCTAACGCATATATACCCAATAATATGTACACAAAAGTTTTAAGTTGAATTTCCGAAAATTTACTGAGATACAATCGATTTACGGTGCCCGGCGGCACGTTCCGAGATCTTTCACAAAGCAGGACCACGATCTGTTGGCTCTGATCTATTTCGAGAAAAACGCTGATGTCCTTATCAGCGAATAGTACCGGGACGGTGACATGCCAACATGTAATCGAGATGCCATTGGCACGGCGACAATTTGGGATCCGAATCTACGACGCTTCGACATCATGGATCAAGGGTTTCGTTTGTTAAAGAGTGAAGACGTTAATAACATCAGCTGCTACCCAACCCTAAACGAGATGATAACTGGCTTCTAGATTAAATTAAATGGTGTGGAGGGCACGGCACGCGGCATAGATGGGGAGCTGGTAGTGGTTGGAAATTTTAACGTGAATGCCTTAGCGTGGATCGAATCTAAGCTTGAATTGCGGGGAGGACGCGTACTGAAAAACCATATAAAGATGTGACGCTTGTTATGTTTTGCTTATCTTTTTTCGAACTTGGTCGCGTTCGCGGACCGACCTTGAAGGTTTTGCTAAAAGCACATAATAATAAAAAGGTCATGTGTAAGGAAATATAAAAATTTAGAGGAAGACGAAACGAGAATTGAAACTCTTCTACAAGATTCCCCCATTTCGTTACTTGCCCAAATGTTGTTACAACCAACTAAATTTTTATAATTAAGATCATAGCAAGAAACGCATGTTCTTATTTAAGAATTAATTTCTCAAATTATAAAACTTTACGAATTGACTTTTCAAATTGTAAAACTTTTCCAAATATATCAAAAGCACCTGGCAAATTTCGCCAGCCAGAGCCACACACAACATACAAGACTTTATCGCGCCTTTAAAGATGGAACCAGCCCACATCCGTATATATGCTCTGTTTGTGTGCTGTCTACCTTATCCCCAATCTCGATTCAGAATTTCCCTATGCCTCAACATTGCGTGGGTACGGCACTAATACCATGCATGCATAGGTACACTCAGCGTTTGAGACTTTATCGCGCCCATGTTAAGAAAAACGCTGCAGATTATTCCCTACACTATAAGTGCTGTATATGAGAATATACTATATATGTATATACTACTCTTTCGTTTTTATTGGAATTTAGATAAGACATGGAAAGCAGTGGTTTTTTGCTGCATTATCTAAACGGAAAATTTTCTCGATGCCATTTTAAAAATCGCATATGGGTTAGAGATTTGGATTTGCAAAGAGAGTGTTACATTTTTTTATTTAGATCATCTTTGGTCCTGAACTTCGTGTCCAGGGTCACGTTGGTGATACGAGTATTATACACCTCCAGGGTACAAGGAGGAGATGATTGTTGACGTCTCCTTGGCGCCGGAGAGTGTGGCTGTACGTGTGCAGGACTGTCAGGTGATCGAGGACTATGCAATCAGCGGTTGTTAATTTATCATGTCCATCAAGCATGGCATAGCGACAGTGCTGAACGATGGAGGACGGAAAGAAAGACTGGCAGCATAACCCCGAATAATATAGTAGGTGCTATGCTGCACGTATGGGATTTCTGGCGAAGGATTGCCCTTTTTGTGAAGGGGATCCTTTGACACTAAGAGTGAGCGCTGTTTAGCTTAGGCAGGCGAATATTCTGAGGTCAGAATGATAAGAGGAACGGAAAAATATTACTCCACCCCGAAGTAATGCCTCGCAGACGTTTCTTGGATGGGGCACTGCACTAAGAACCGGGAAGAGCTCTTCCATTTATGAACACTCCAATCCAGATATACTTTCGTGAATTCCAATCTAACTCTCTTGCTCCTTTCTGAATTTAAAGGCTTCCTTGAAGGTCTATGACTAAATAAATCGGCCTATATTATTCTTCTGATTGGAAGAAATTATAGGGTTACTTATTATTCTTCTTTTTCTTTAATTAAAGTCTTTTGATTGCAAAGTTTTACGAGACCTTCCAGCAGAATGTACAAGAGAATCACGACCCATCATCTCATACTTTTCAATTAGCCGCGATATATCTCTATTTATCTATTGATGAAATATTTTTCACTAATTTCATCCAGCGATAAAGCTTGTTTTCAATCGCTTATGATACAATATTATATTTTATTAAACAATGGATTTTTATTTTATTTTGACAAGAACAATTTCGCACAAATTTTGCAGTAGTGATGAAATTGTAGCTAAGCCAAAAAAAGGCATTTGTGATGAAATTATAGTTTAAATGCAACAATCTAGTATAACTTTGGATTCTTGAGTTTTAGCAGGATAAAAATAAATTACGTCGGATGTTAATAAAAATACAAACTTGTCGTTTAGCCATGTCTGCTACTAGCAGTTTAAAGCTTTAATAGGTCGTTTTCAGTTGTAAAATAAGGTTCTATCGCCAGAATAATAAAATATACCTAGTCTTGTCATAAATTCTGTCACACAATTTCTAATGCGCGCTTTCTCAGAAATTAGCCTGGAATTGTACCGTTATGTTGCACTTTGTAACAAATGACCTGTACGGCGTAATATTCCGATCAGTTTGGTGACAGTCTTTGACTCGTAATCATGGAGTGGGGAGTAAAAGAAAATCGTATCGCTGTAATAGCACTCCATAAGTGTGGAAAAAATGCTTCTGAAATTTTGAATTTGTTGAAACCGCTAAAAATAACAAAAAGATTCATTTATCGTGCCATAGAACGATTTAATGAAACCTTAGGCATAGATGATAGAGCAAGGACCGGTCGTCAACGTACCGTTAGAACAGTCAGTGCCATCAAAACTGTCCGAGAGCGCATCCGTAGACATCCACTGCGCAAACAAAAAATTTTGTCGAGGGAGTTGGAAATCTCTACAAGATCGATGAGTAGACTCATTCGAGATGATCTTCATATGAAGGCTTATCGTCGGTCAACAGCCCACATGTTGACTTCACGGTTAAAGAAAATAAGATTGGAAAGATGCAAGAGTCTCTTGCTTTGGCACGCAACCAATGGTCATGAGAACATCCTCTTTACCGACGAAAAAATTTTTACTGTGGAGTAAGTTTTTAATAAACAAAATTATAAGGTTTATGCAACATCATCAGAAGAAGCTAAAAAAACGGTTTCCAGGGTGCAACGAGGCCATCATCCAGCTTCTGTAATGGTTTGGTGGGGTGTATCCCATAAAGGTGTCACAACACTCCATTTTTGCGAAAAAGGTGTCAAAACCGGTGCGGCGGTTTATCAAACCAACGTGCTGGAAGGTGTTGTGAAACCTTTATCGCAAACTCTCTTCGGTGGACAACATTGGGTCTTCCAGCAAGACTCTGCTCCTGCTCACAAAGCAAAAAGCACACAGGAGTGGCTTCGCAACAACATTCCTGATTTTATTGCACAAGAAGATTGGCGATCCGGGAGCCCAGATTTTAATCCGCTGGATTATGCATTATGGACAGGGTTAGAGAACAAGGCCTGTAGAACTCCCCACCGCAATTTGGACAGTCTGAAAAAATCGTTGGTGAAAGCAGCAAATGAAATGTCGTTGAATACCGCGCGTGCCGCTATAGACCAGTGGCCACAACGTTTAAAAGCTTGTATAAAAGCTAAAGGAGGTCATTTCGAGTAAAGCTTTTATTAATTAACTAACAATATCTTATTAAAATAAATTTCGTTGGAATAACCATATTATCTTTTATTGTCTAGATTTTATGATTCTTTAAAGTTGTGACAGAATTTATGGCACGACTAGGTATAGTTACAATTTTGTGTTCTTTCTGATGCATTTTGCCATTAAATGGTTACTATTACAAGATAAAATCCTAAAAATGGTATACGAAGGCATCAAATATGATAACAGGTTAATTATAGTGTTGTAAAATCAGATATTTTTTCGATTTGTATAATTTTAATTTGTGAGAAGCAATAATTAATATTATAAGAATTAATTTATGTATTGTAATTCAAATTTCGGAATGGGGTCTTAGGTGGCATAGCTGCTTGAGCTGTTTGGCTGTGATGTAAAAATATGCCATTCCGAGGTTGTGAGTTCAATTCCCATATGACTTGGTTGAAAAGTAAAAATAATAGAAGCTATAAATATCAAACAAATAAAAAAAAACTAATAAAGAATAACAACGCGCAGAAAGTGCGAGAGTAGAATAAATGGAAAAAACAAAATTCCGACAAAATATTTTTCAGATCCATAAGTTCAATCTTATGTATGTATTTAATTAAGGGTTTAAAATCTGAATTTTTGTAAATACTTTTTATTTTCTTCTTTCAAAGACTAGAAGTATCATTGATCTGAATAAAAGTTGGTAACCCTACCTATTGGTGTCTTTCTTTGGCTTCTCTAAATTTACGCGCTCTTTGACAAATTATTGAAAACGAAAAGAAATAAAAGAATCGTCCATGGTACATCGGTTAGGCGTTCGTTGCTAGAGCACTAAGGTAATTGCTAATTGAATTGTAATAAGCTTCTTTGGTAGGGTAGTTGGATGGAATACTAAACCAAGAAAAAATTCTGAATCATTCATTAGTTTAATAAGTTTAACGAATTTGGAGATTTGGAGATAAGCAGCTTTAAAATTGATTTTCTGGATGATTCCCAATACTCCTCAGTAAAGAACTTTATGCGGACAATAAATTTGACTCATTGACCCAAACCCAGTTACGCCTGGGGCACAAACAAGGCATCGATTTTAGTTCTATTTAAAAATGCACTCAAGAAAGCCTTCCTCGAACCACTCGTTCTTCAAGATGCGAAGGGGGCGCGCGGATGATTTCTATTTTGAGGAGTTTGGTCGCTGCCATAAATTAAACTCGTTTTTTGGCGTTCTAGAACTGAAAAGGTGAATTAGTAACCGGTTTTATGTTGCCACAAGGGAACGGGGAGGGAACTTCTGTGCTAGCGCTTTGCTCTGATCTCATGAGCCTCCCGTTCACGGAATTGGCACAGTACACCGAGTTAGATCAAAATTACACCTTATTTTTATAAATAGCCCCTCGCAGGACACAATTGGGCAGGTACTTCGAAATTGCATCTATTTTTATGCGGATCTGGTTGAGTGGAATGGATTGATACAGGATGCAGCTCTGCACCCCGCTGGATAAGGTTGGGGTCATTGCGTCAGTTAATTATGTGCCAAACAAAGCTAAGAACGTTACCTGTGCACACTCCTAGACGAAAGCATCATTTGAATTCTTTGCCATGTCACGGCTCACACCCGTTAAATTGCTCACAACACCGGCGATTGTCTCGCGCGTGCCATCTTCAATTGGCCAAACTACACTGCTGCCGTGTTGTGCTCTATGCGGATGGGGCACATATCGCGGTGGAGCTAAATCCGATTATGTTTGCACCATCGACGGCGGACGTAATTCGATTAGCAGCACATTGTCTCGGCGAGCGGGCGGGAGGTTCTGTTTTGTTTACATTTTCAGAATCCAGTCTTTTGACAAGCAATAGGATGACGTCTTCCAGGATAGAGCGTATTTCAGCATTTAGTTTGAGTCGAAGTAGAGTTAAAATATAAATGGTAATAGAGCAAAAGCGTCCCTGCTTAGTTTTGACGTATAGATGGACGGAGCTTTATCTAGTGTAGATAGAGGTGAACAGGTTGTTGACTTTGGATTGAGTGGAACTTGTTTGATGTAAAAAGCTGCGCAATAAAGCAACGTTTACAATGCAGCGTAAAAGGACATATATAAGGACGGCATGATGAAGGATGACTTCGACAATTTTAGCATTTTGTGCAATAAAAACTTTCTTGAGCTTAATGTCTCCAAATGTCAATCCTCCTTACTCCCGTAGTCGCCCCTCTTCTCCTCCCAGAGTATATCGGCTATCGTATCCTCTCTTCGCGATCTAGATGTCATTTGTGACAGCGAACTTAACTTTCGTGAACACATTGACAGCGTGATTGCTAGACCCAACTCTGTGCTTGGCTTTGTGAAGCGTTGGTCCTACGAGTTCCTTGATACCTACGTATCCAAATCCCTTTTTGTTACCTTCGCAGGCCTCTCCTTAAATATGCTTGCCAAATGTGGTCTCCATTTTTATTTAATAGCATCAATAGAATTGAGGCTGTCCAGCGGATGTTCCTTCGCTTCGCTTTACGTGACCTCCCCTGGTCTCACCATCAAAACCTTCCCTTCTAGGAAAACCGCCTCTTGCTGATCAACTTGCAGACCCTGTGGAAGCGGCGGGACCTTGCTGATATTACCTTCATTCATCAGTTACTTACCGGTGAGATTGACTGTCCTTCCCTACTCCAGCGGATCTCCATCTATACCAATCCTCGTAACCTCCGTTCAGCACCTCTCTTTCGCCATGCTTATCACTGTACCAACTATGGACTTTCTGAGCCTCTCACCCGAATGCTTCGGAAACCCTACTCCCACCCCTTTTTTGACTTCCACCTGAGTAAATCTTCTCTCATCAATGCCTTTAATTCTCCCTCCTAATGATGCCTGTTCTTTTTCTTTTTCCTTTTTTTTTCTTAATTTGTTATTGTTTTCTAATTTATTATATTATTTATGTAAACTTTTTGTTTTGTTAGTAGCTTGTATTAAGCGATTAATAAATAAATAAATGGACTACTCATCTCCTCTGACATAGAAATGGACTAGTCAATTTTCCGTCTCAAATAGTGTTCGACTTTACTACTTTAACTAACTGCTTTAACTTTAATTATTGAGGTATATAGGTATGACTTCCTAGGTGACACTAGACGTTTCAAAAATAAAATATGGTGGCTGTATGATGCCAGTGCTCACCCAATGATGAATGATAAAATAAAAT
Source organism: Philonicus albiceps (assembly GCA_963969385.1). Taxonomy (NCBI): domain Eukaryota; kingdom Metazoa; phylum Arthropoda; class Insecta; order Diptera; family Asilidae; genus Philonicus; species Philonicus albiceps. The sequence continues at coordinate 14,481,169 of OZ017773.1, forward strand.
GGACTGCTTATGTACATGATTTGCTTAGAAGTGGACAGTGCGATTTTTGTTCCCTCTCTTTTAACTCGGGCAGTAAGAGTCACTATGTGCGTTTGGAAATTGTGATGGATTTTGCACTGTTGCTAATAACTTTATTCTTTTTGAAAAGAAAATTTACAGTAGAGATCATATTTTAATTTGTCCTATCTTTGCAATGCGAAAAAAATAGGCGGCGATAGCGCTGATCAAATACATCATCTTTCATCTTTCTCTATGAGTTGGTTTTCAAATTGGCGGACGTTTGTGTCAAAATGATGCACTTTTCGTTCGCTCTTGTTCACAATTGAGCATTCAATTGTGAGTTTGAATTATTGTCAAATGTATGTTTTGAGCATTTCTCAATTTGAATGATCAATGCACATGAAGTACAATAATTACAACGAAAACTATTAAATAATATGTTTTGCATCTTAAGTCCTTTAAAAGGAATGTAAAAATGTAATTACCTTACTTTGAGACACATTTGAATTGCACACAATTTCTTAAGTTTTTGGCAGAAATTTTAGTATTAAATAATGGGAATTGGTTGGTCTTTTAGTATCCCATAGTACAAATTTTCATATTTTATGTTTCTCAAACCTAAGGGGTATACCATAATGTGATTTATTATTTACAATTATCTTCTTTTATTATAACTAAACTTAATTGAAGGTTATAACATAAACCCAAAAGTTACCTCTTTTGACTGCGTAAAACTGTTATTTAATGATTACACTGCATTTCCAGCAGTTAACTTTTGCCGTTTCGCTAGGAATTTATGCTGTTATTCCGTAAACTTTCTTTTATGCAATTAGTTTAGAAACTTTATTATCTTTAAGATATTATTTTGCATTCTTTGAAGTTTATTACTATGGATTTTAACACAGTCGGCCTAAACTGGAGCGCCATAGAGTAGAACGGCTTTGAAAATAACTTTATATATAATTAATTTATTTTCCACACTTAAATTCTAATTCCGATTAATAAAAGGGCATAGAGATTTATCAAATTTGTTATGTATTTTTCAAGAAGTTAACCGCTATACTCGATGGGCTTAGAAGATTGTCAACAATTTTGGATGGTTCTGGGTCAAATGCATAAATGTTATACAGCAAAGGAACCAGAATGGATTCTTGCGGAACTTCGGCTGAGATTTTACGCGGAAAAGACATTTCACTACCGTTGGATACTCTAAAGCATCTGTCAGTTAAAAAGTTGTTGATAATTTTAGTGAAATAGATTGGTAATTTGAATTTATTGAGTTTATAAATTGAACCTTTATTACAAGCCTTTTTTATGTCTAAAGCAAAGAAACATATTTTTTGATTTTATAAGCCCGATGTTTAGTGGAATGGCTTGGACATAAACCAAATTGTCCATTAGGAAAAATATTACTTTCAGCTACATATACGAATGTTCAACGAATTAGATGCACGTACAGACTTTTAAAAAAGAATTTACTCTCATGGTATGATTGTTTTTTGGAAATATAAATAGCCGGGATATCCAATATGTACTCGTTAGCTTGTAAGATGTGAGGCTATAAAGAAAATATCCCTTTTTTTCTGCTTCATTTGGCTCTCAATTGTTGAAGCGTAAAGTTAATTTAAAGTAATAGTATCTATTAATTAATTAATTAGTTGCTTTAAAGCTGCAATTCTTCTGTAGTGGTTAAAAACATTTGATAAATGTGAAATAAAAAATTTAAATAAACAAAAGAGTGTTAGAAAAGTTTTGAATTTATCATGTAACGGTTAAAAGATATTAGTAATGGAAAAAAAGCAATAATTGCTCTATTGGATACTAAAATATATTTTCACCGAGAAATCTATCTGGAAGAAGTCAATGGAAAAATTTTCATAGAAAAACGAAAACTTCTTAAAGAGTGTACCGAAAGCATTACAACAATGTAAAGCGTCTGCTCGAACTATTTTAAAAGAGTTGAACGACCAAGGAGTAACGATATCCAAGATGACATTACGACTGAGGTTATATGAAGCTCATATAAATTGTAGACACCCAACCAACATTTACTAAAGTAATGAAAGAAAAACAATTAATCTGTACAAAGTTTCAGGGGCAGGATTATGCCCCATAGATTACCTACAACAAGATGTGACACTCTCTATATAAGCGCAAATCTCTAACCCATATGCAATTTCTATACTGGTGTGGGGAAAATTTTTCTATTATATAAAGTAGCAAAGAACTACTGTTTTCCATGCCTTATCTAAATTCCAAAAAGAGCGAAAGGGATAAGAATAGGCAGCCAAATATTCTCATTTACAGCACTTATAGTACAGTGTAGAGAATAATGTGCAGCGTTTTTTTATCACGCATTTTTAAAAGCGCGATAAAGTCTCTGCTGCGTTGTGTGCCCCTACATGCATGGTGTTGATGCTGGTCGCACAATGTTGCAGCATAGGGAATTTGGGGAAGAGGCAGGCAGCACACACAGAGCATATATACGGATGCGGGCTGTTTACATTTTTTACTGTGCATTTTTAAAGGTGCTCCAAAGTCTCGTGTATGGTTCTAGCTGTTGACATTCTTGGAAACGTATTATAATTTGAGGAATGTATTCAAAAAATTTGATAATTTGAGAAATTAATTCTTTAATATGTACGTGCGTGTCTTGTTATATTCTTAATAATTAAAATTTAGTTTGTTTTAACAGCATTTGGGTTAGTAACGATATGTGGGGAAATTGTAAAATATAAAGAGGCATCCTGCGGAAGTGTTTCAATTTCCTCTCACACATGAGCCCTTTATTACTATCTACTTTTAGCAAAATCTGAGAGGTCGTTTGACTAAGGGAACCAAGATACCGAAAAACATCACGAGTATCACATCTCATAATTTAGTTCCTAGGATATGCCATTACCTGAAGTCTACGCAGACGGGGTCGCGGATACACCGAAATTTATTTAATGGGCCATTGATTTCGAATCTATATTATATACATATGTATAAATAATATAATAATAAAACTGTAAAAACGGCGTGGCTGTACATAGAAAATATTTATCAAAAACTGTTTGGGAGTAACATAGAAAGCCTAACAGAATATGAAAAGAGCACTTTTAAAAATTTTCCCTGTCTGTTTGTCTGTTTGTAGAAATTACTTTATACTAGGTAGACCCAATTATTGAATTTTACGTACACCGTGCGAAGTCGGGTTAATCAGTTAGTTGCTAAATAATTTCAGAGTATAGTTCAAAATGCCAATCTTATTCACCCTATTGACAACCTTAATACTACTAAAAAATAATTTTAATAGAAGGGTGACGACTAGTTAAAATTGTAGATAAACACAGAGATTTAGATTCCGATTTTTATGCTTTATTATAACGTGGTATTAGTTTTTGCAATAATTTTTTAAAACAAACTAAATAATTTACCTCGATAGTGAGTTTTTTCTAAAGTAATTTTATTAGGCCATGTAGAAAAACATTTATTTAGCCTAACCTAATTGTAACAAATGTTCACGTAATTTTGTAACAATATGTTTTATTTTATTTATAAATATATTTTAATTAATTTTCAAATATAATAGCTTAAAAATGGTTTGATGGTGGGATCTTACAATGCAAGATTTTGAACATCTGTTGACTGTAATATCCAAAATGCAAAACAAATGGGAATTCATAAAAACAACATATATGACGCAAATACAATTTCCTATTAGTTGAAAACAAAAGCAGTTGTCCACATAATTGATACAATTGAATTTACTCAGTTTTCAATGTATTATAATTGTTGTTTTGCCCTAATTTGCGTAATCTTTTGTCAAAAAGTGGAATAAAAGCCAAAACTCCACATAGACCTCAATTAGTGTTCAGAATCTTTCCACTGCTAGAAATGAATTTGTTTTTGCTGAAATGTTTAGGAGCTTGTGCTTTCTTAAGCGTTGCAGTAGCGTTAATTGGTGGAGAGGATGTGTCAAGTATTGCGGAATTTCCCTACTTAATTGCTATTCTTAAAAATGGATTCAACATTTGCGGCGGATCCTTAATAAGGCTAAATGTTGTCTTGACGGCAGCGCATTGCGTCTACCAATTACCAAAAACAATTCTTAAAGTAAGGGCGGCTGCGTTACAACGGATCGACAATGGACCAAGCGTGAAACTACTAGATGTCGCTGAAAGCATAGTTCACCAAAAATATAATACAGATAATACGAAGAACGACATTGCCCTACTCAAAACTAAGGGCAAATTCCTAAAAAGCAGTCTGATCGATACTATCGATCTACCTGCGCAAGGAATAAGTTACAATCTTGTAGTAGGTACTGTGATGGGATGGGGAGATAAATTGAATGAAGAAGCCTCAGTACTACAGAAAACAACTTTGGCAATATTGGGTTATGAAACTTGCCTCAAATTATACGAAGATGACACTGTATTCACCACAAATATTTGCACGTACGACAATAATAAACCCCAAACCAAGGCTTTGTGTAATGGAGATTCTGGAGGTCCAGTTGCGATTCACTTTAAAACTAAACGCGACGTTATTGCTGGCATAAATTCCTGGACTGATGAAAAAGATGAAAAATGCAGTGCTGAGTATCCTTCGGTGGCTACAAATGTAGAAAAGTATTTAAATTGGATTAATCAATATTTGAATGAATTTGATGACGCAACTGACCAAAGGCCTGGTTCTGCTACTAAACCTCGAAATAGTAGACCTGGTTCTGCTACTAATTCTCAAAATATTAGACCTGGTTCTGCTACTAATTCTCAAAATATTAGACCTGGTTCTGCTACTAATCCTCAAAATATTAGACCTGGTTCTGCTACTAATCATCAAAATATTAGACCTGGTTCTGCTACTAATCCTCAAAATATTAGATCTGGTTCTGCTACTAATTCTCAAAATATTAGACCTGGTTCTGCTACTAATCCTCAAAATATTAGATCTGGTTCTGCTACTAATTCTCAAAATATTAGACCTGGTTCTGCTACTAATCCTCAAAATATTAGACCTGGTTCTGCTACTAATCCTCAAAATATTAGATCTAGTTCTTCCACTAAATCTCAAAATTTTAGACCTTCTTCAACAGGTACCACGCAAAATAATAAACCTTCTTCTAATATATCGAAAAAGACTAAAAACGGTCGTTAATAATATTTGTTTCAAGAGTTATTTAGCAGAAGTTTCGACTATTTTAATATAATTGTTGACATTTTTAATATTTCTGAATCTAATATAATAAACTGTGAATTTTATTAAGAATTTTACAAATATCTCGCTTTCTAATAATGGTATATGAATAATTTAAAAACTATCTTTTAGATCTTGAAATTATATGTACACTTTAAAAGCTTTCAACTGGGTTTTGAACTATTATTCTACCTCTATTTGTCGTTAAATCGAAATAGTTTTTTTTAGTTTTATTAATTTGTATTTTTACTTATTTTTTGAAAAAATAATTTAGTTTGTAAGGAGTTATATTTGGAACTTTTAGGGTATTTTAATAAATAACGAAAATTGTGCAATAGAATTGTTAACTAACAATACAAAATGACGAAGAGGATGACAATGACGACAATTATGAAATATGTATTAGTAAAAATTTATTAATTAATTTATTAGTTATTTTTTTTAAAATCCAGGGTGGTGAATACGAAATGTTAATTAGATCTATTGGGAAAAACACGATAACACTTATCACACGGATCACGTAAATTTACATTTTTCTATTGTAACTTCTTAGGATGGACCGCGTAGATTTTCGGTTTTGCCTTTTATGCACATTGTGCCTCTTTGGCTTGGTACCACTAGACATGTAAATAAATGACTTTGGAAAATATTATAAGAAATGGTCTTGATTTAATAAAACTACAACGCTTTCAAAACATACATAAGAGCACATGGTTTCATATAATATAATCTGCATAGTTTTGCTTACTTGTAATTCCACGACAGGTATTATTTAGTTAGTTTAGGCGTATAGAAAGTCGAACATGTAAATACATACTAGCGATGACTTTTTTTAAACCTTCAGTTTTGTATTACAAAGTGTATGTGAAAATGTTCTTTTAGATCTTCTACACTAAGTGTATTATTCAACTTGAAAGGTAGTTGAAGGTAGTTACTGTTTGCAAATATCTGGATGTCTGTTAGTAGTACTTAGTCATTACAACACTTGTTTATTAGAAAGTTGTCTATAATAAACGTTATTACACATTGTAAACATGACAAATAGTTAGGCAAGAAAAATAAAGTACGACCATAATTTGTGTAGAACCAGTAGAAAGTGATATAATCATAAAAAAAAATGTTTCAATCTAAACCGTTGGAGAGTATGCTATGCAAATCACTATTTTATTTTTATCTTTTGATGAACTAAACGTAGCGACATCCAACTTGCGCCAAAAATCTGCATACTAATATTCTATCCAAAGATGTCAATAATGTTTACGGGTGCACTCACTTCCAAAAGTGTAAAAATGTTTCTCATTTTTCTAAAATTCAGTGTATCCTCACATTTTCTACGAAATTTATGTAATTATTAATATATAGTACCTATATATTATTTTTATAAATTACGTATTTTATAACCTTACTAACAAGATACAAGTAGAGAAAAAATATAGAGATTTATTCATGGAAAACTTTTCCTGGTAAATTACAAAAAATGGAATTTGAAAAAAATTAAATAAAAATTAACATCAAAATATTTTTTTAATTAAAACCCATTTAAGTTAATGCTAATATCTTACAAAATCTGCTTAAAATGTCCTCAATCACTTGCGATGCATGCCAATAACGTTTTTCTACCTCTCTGTTTAAAGTGTATTGTAGCCAGCCTCTCCCGTATTTTCGTCGCTGCAGCCTCAATTCTGCTAATTAATTCCGTTCTGGTTTTAAGAAGACTTGAATAAACTTCATCCTTCAGCGTTATCCATAAGAAAAAGTTCAATTAAGTAAGGTCTGGAGATCCAGCAGGCCAAGGAATCGGTCCACCTCGTCTAATTCATCTCTCAGGAAATTTTTATCATTTAATTTTACCGTTTCAATATTACCAGTATGTACTGGTGTTCTATCGTGTTGGTAAAGCATTGACCTAAAATTATCTAAAGAGATGTCTTCAATTTGTTCTGGCAGTGTATTCTTCAAAAAGTCTGAAGTAATTTGGCTATTAAGCACTTCCGGTAAAATGAATGTTCCTATTAAATGATTGCTGATGACACCAGTCCAAACATTGACACTGAATATATACTGAAATGATGTCCTCTGTGGGTTAGTATCTGAAGATATGAAGGTTGTGGAAGTTTGTGATACCATCATTAGTGGATTACGATTCATCCGTCTACAGAATTCGGTCTAGAAACGCCCTGTTCTCTATATCGCATTCTAAGTGCAAAATTCCAAACTGCACTTGGAATCTCCTTTCAGAAGTTCATTTTCTGGCATATGATGATATAGATGCAACCTTTATCGATGAAGAAACTTCCAAACTGTATATGAAGACACTCCTAATTATCTTGTGAATTGTCTCGTTCTCGTTTCAGGGGTTTGTCCTACGATGTTGATTATTTGCTGTTCGACTTCTGGAAAGTCCGGGAAAATATCCTTCTTGGGGAAGGGAAATTTTGGGAATCTCTTTTGGTATTCCCCGATAGCCTCTCTTCCGCTTCCGTCTACTACACTGTAAATGTAAAATTAATTCTGCCATTCTTTTGAATATTTAGCTTAGAATATCCGTAGTTCTCGTTTGGTTTCAACTATCATCGATGTTCATTCTAACTGACCTAACTGAAGCTAATTACGGCAATAAAATAAATTCCATTAACCTTGTTATGACATTTCTGCAGCAATATTTAAATCATCATCATGACATCTTTCGAAAGGACATTGGTATAGTAAATTTTTGGTGTAAGTTGGATGTCGCTGCGTTGAGTTGATCAAAAGATAAAAATAAAATAGTGATATGCTTACTTCAGAAAATTGGAATTTATATAACCCTGTTATTCCCAAATGGGAAATTGACCCCCTTCCATACAATTTTTTTATTCAGGTTAGATCTTTTAATCCACACATTTTGGCATACCCACTAGAAAGCATTCTGTATAAGTGACCTCGAAGGAAGTATAAGTGTCCGTGTCCTCGAAGGAATTTTAAGTTTCGGATATAAACTAATAATAAAACACAGTTTTATCAATGAAAACTACAATCACAGGTATTTATTACAACAAAACAAAAAATTATCCTTATATTCAAACTAATCAACGATTATTTGTACGCCTCGCAGGCGTAGATAAGGTTAAAGTTGATTATTTTAATTTAAGCAATATTTAAAAGGTATTCACTTCCATCTAACCATATATTTTGAATTACTTTAAATTTGACTTTAATATAGAATGTTTAGTTTCGCCAATTTTTAGCATAATTTGTGTTGAGTTAACCAATCTCATTAATCCGTGATTAAATTCCATTAATTTAATCAGTCTACCTGCAGAAAAATTTTTAATATTAACAGGAACACAAGAGTGCTGAAGCTCGCTGCTTTTCTATATTTAGTGGATCGAGCAATGCTATCAAACGATAAGAGACCAATAACAACGTGCAGTGCAGTAAGGGCAATTAATTTTCCACTAGCACTGCACAGCTACCGAAGTGCAACTGATAAGTAGCATTGAAAGTGTGATAACGTATATGCGTATGTATATAGGAGCATTACTACTTACTACTCGCAGGTATCACCTAACCGAAAATTTATGTAAGCATTATATATAAGGACTTTAATTACGAGTTCGTTTGGCGGTGGCTCCATTAGGGGGATAATCCTTTAAAACGTAATGACTTTAATAAACTTGAGTCGACTTAACGACGTCCGTTAGTGCATCGTCATTATATAATAGTTGGTGGTATCGATAACCTAGATTGCAGTCGAATTTGAGGGCGGTGAGATGGGGGTGAAATATGAAAATGGTCATATCATCGGGATAATCACAAATGTATAGTTGCGGCATTGTTTTCATAAAACAATAAACAGGGTAATGGCTGAAGCAATATCCAGTGATAGTAGCCGTCTGCCGGAATAGCAGGAGTCAATTACAAAATCAAATTTACCACTGGACACAGTTCCGCCATTTCTACTTGATCGGAGACGGGATTAGGTGTGATTTAGAGCGGCACGATGATGGCATCTCCCTGCGTACTATACCATCCCCTGCATCCAAATGGGCAAATATCTTAATGGGGCAGCGTGAAGTAGGTGCCTGATAGTGTTTCAGGACTAGGGTGAGGCTGGGACCTGGACCTATATGCACATTGCACATATTTGTGCACGTCGGCGTTACATTCGTTTACTAGGGAACTCAATCAATCAGGGACAGGGAAGCAGGGAAAAATTTGTGAATGAGGAGGAATGCTTTATCACTCAATTGATAAATACGCGTTTGGCGCTCCGGCCGGAACCGTAGTCTGGGATTAAATGTTAATAAGATAACGACACGGTATCCAGGATGTCTAGGTCAGTCCTGAACGGTAAGCCTACAATTCCTCTGGTTTATCTCGCAAGAACCATTAAACAATTTGCAAATATATAAATCCCGCTATAATGATGGGCGACAGGAAATTTGTACTGTTTGGCCAGTCGTTCGTGTCCCCAAAGATATTTGCATGGAAGCGGATAGGCGGATAGCAGGCCAAACATAACGTTCAGTTCTCGGACTAGCCGAGTACTGGCCGGCTAGACTGCATTCTACTTAACAAACAAATAAATTGTTTTCAAATCAACTTTTGCACACCCCCACAAGTAAAGCTGAGCCCCTCTCTCAGCTTAGTCAGTTGGGTAGAGGAGGAAGGTTTCTAGTCTGCTACTGTTGGGTGTCGCATGAACTCATTAAATTAATGATGCAATCCTGGTGCGTAAAATACTACGGGTTTTGCATGTTTGCACAACTGGTTGACTACACCGGGGGATTAATAATAGATTGCATATAACCAATTTTGCTGAAGCTGATCTGAGACCAGCGCTCACATGAGAAACAAGCGGTATATTTGCTGCTGCGCTGGTCCAGCTCATCTCTACTCTACAGCCTCCTCTATAGGAGACCTTTATGTGTGCACCCGCCTCACTAGTACCACGTCCGGTTTATCTCGCCGCATAGATGTGCCTACACACGCTGGAGAACCGCCAGATTGGATATACAAGATTAGATCAATGGACCGATTTTAATCTATAGGAATTGGTTTGTGATTCAGCCGCTGTGATTCTGTCGGGCTGACCATAATAGGCACATCAAATGACTTGTTTGCACAGAGGTGGACTCCACCAGTCTGCGCATACCGCACACATCTCTACATCCTATATTATTCCTTTCCCGGCCAAGACACAATATAATGCTTTTCGTAATATCGCCTGGTCCAGTCATCCATATTATAAGCCGATATGCATCCACCCCCGCTGCTAGCGAGGAGATTGACTTTTCTAAAGGAATAGACCACCTACATAACCGCGAAGCCTTTGTTCACCGGTGTGCTACTCCATACGTAGTGCTGAAGGGCAGTTTTTTTTTAATTTTTTTTTTTATTTATTTACTTTTTTTTCGAAAATAGCATGCAAATAATGAAATTGGAAATTTGTTGTTACGGACATGAATTTCCCGTGCGGTAGCAGAGTATGCTTTATTTGACTAAATTGAAAATTCCATGAATGTGATGGATTTAAAGGCGATTGTATCACTCGTCATTGACAAAAGCATATGCTCATCCTGTATCTAGAATGCAGGACATGTATCAATATTTTATTATTTGCGAAATATTTTTCTAAATAAAAATGTGCAGAATGTACCATTTTTAATAAGGCTAATTTTTGGATCGTTTGAATATTTTACGTTCTAAAATATGTAGTAAAAATATCTTATGCAAAAATTATAAGTTCGATAGCTGACTTTGACTATCAGTTTTCTTATTAATTGTCATAATAGAAACGTATTTTAAGCAGTTTTAAAATATATAACTAAAATGTAATATTGAAAATGGCATTTCAGACATCTTGCCTCGCTTATTGGGGGGTGGGAGGTGTTAGTAATGTAATTATAAAACATTATTTTTAAATTGAATCTAAAGATGCCACAGTCATTTGTTCCTGTCACAAACCAAAAAAGTGGACAATACGTGAGGTTATCAACACGATTGTCATAAAACCGGTGGACGTTATATCAACTCGCCTGGAAACCATCTTCTTAGTCTTGACAGTCTTGGTGGGAATTTCGCTTGTCTACTAACTCTATAAGGACTACAGACGCAGCATCTAGAAAAAGTATTTAAACGAAAACCTTGCTAACTCCGCCTAGCAACCTCAACCTGACTGGGTTCTCCATATTATAGGGCCCAACACCTGCGTAGACGGTACAAGACTGGAACAATAAACTCGTGGCAGCACTGGCTACGGGTGTAAAATTTTTACTTAGTTATAAGTATTGAAATAATGTAAGCTAGAAATCGGGCTAATGATCTAATCCTTATGTAAATCAACTAAAGTGTCAATAAAAAAAAAATTGTTCCTATGAGTCACGATTTAGTAGCAAACTGAGAGTAAGTGCTTCAAGAAATTGTGTAAAGCAGCTTTTCAAGTAATGGAAGAGGGCTTGTCGTTGCTTTTTAATTAATAGATATTGCATTAGTGGTGATACTTCGGAAATTATAAATGCTTTTAAAATTCCCCGCATCTTTCACATAAGGGAAAAAGAGAAAATTACTAAGATAAAGTAGTTGCAGTTTTAATATGTTTCACAAATATTTACTCAAAAATATATTCTTACAAAAGTAAAACAAATATAAAAATAAAAATTTTAGAAAGAAGTTTAAATTAAATCAACTAAATATAGTTTTAAAATCTTAAAAATAAAACTATCCAGTTTTCTTCAAACGGAAATAAAAGGATACAGCTTTCTTCATTTGGTACCTATATATGTATCTTTTAGTATTTATTTGGAATTTGTACCACTGGAGAGATAAGATTAGGGAAAAAAGCAGTAGGTTTTATGTTCGTTTTAAAGCATAAGGGCCGATAATAATAATTCATTATTTACAACAAAATTCATTAAAAACAGACTCAAAGCAAAATAGTTGGCCAATCTTAAAAACGAAGCAAAGTAGTTCGCCAACTTTTTATAATCCACGATACTATAATATAAACAAAGTCACTGGAATCGACTGGATGGCTTCTTACCAAATTTTTATGTAAGGGGAAGAAAGGAAGACAGCCCGCTCTATCCACTCCAGGTTTTAAGGTAGTAAAACACCCAAAAGCACGAGTATTTTGGGAAAACTAGTGTATATAACAGTTCAAAAGCAGTTGATATTTTAAGTAAATCAACTATAAAATGTTGTTATTTTGTCTGATGTTTATTATAACAATAAAATATTAGAGTCCTATAATTATTTTGTTGGAGGAGAGGAAAATTATTAGTTACTTAAAGAAATTTGCCGTAGTTATCCAAGTCATTAGAAATATTTGTTACGGCAATTTAATAAATTTATTTGATGCCTTTCACTGAACAATTTAATAATTTTTGAGTTGGATCACTAGAACTCTCTTCCAATACAACTATGGTTTAATTTTGGCTAAAGTAAATTTAAATAAAAGCTAGTGCCAAAACTCTAAGTGTTAATAAAACTTACTTTTTGAACAGACCTCGTACATATGTCTCGTAATAATTTCTGCGCTCCCCGAAGTTACGACGTTGGGGTTCAGAGACTGCCGTGGAAGAAATTTTATAAGCATTTTGTTGATAAAAAAGCGGAGCTTATTATGACATAAAAATGCCATCGCTCAAACTATGCTTTTTATTTAAAAATAAGATAATGTTCGCAATTCGTGATATATTATACATATAATGTAAATGGTAAACCAGCATGCAAATGTTTGTGCTTGGCTAATTATGGCGCTTAACCGAACAAAAGTTCTCTGCGAACAAAATATGTATTTAAACTGACCGCCAATCTGAATCACCGACCTCGTTGCCATAAACTGCAAAATTTATGGAATACAAAAAAAAAAGCAAATCATGTTGTTTGTCGTGTGCATCGAGTGAAATTAGGTTGTAAATCGATCAGAGTAACTACAGCTTTTGTCTACTCTTCATGATTGGAATGGGGCATGGAACCTCGCCGGAAGTATCTTAAGAGGGGCTGCTGTTTCAAGTACTTAGTGATAGAGCCCGAATTATTATTTTAAAATGCGGCCTATTCCGAAAGCTTTATGCTCCGACCGCATAATATCTGGGAATAAATTTAAATTGTGGCACCCGTCGGTCATTAGTGCGGACACAACAACCAAAAATATCGATCAAACAATTAACGGCTTTCAATTTAGAGCTGAACCGCCACAATTACCGAAACATCCGACGGACAGGGAGTCGTGGGCGTGTTTGAGTTTCCCAGGTCCTAGGAGTCCCCATCTCCGGGTAATTCAGGTTTATATCCGGGTCCAGGTATGGTATGCCCGGCTGTATATATACACATAGTCAAGATTGCAGCATTCGGTATCATTTAATGGCCGCTCGAAATGGTGATGGATTAAAAATTAATAATATCAGCGACGTGACGAAACATCACTTGAAAGAATTAAGTTCGCACACATTTCAGTTTAATCTGCAAATTATTTCGTGAAATTCGGCTTAATTGGCGAAAACAATCAGCTGCGCGTTTGCAATTGAAATCATCTGGTCGAAATGACGATGTTGAATGTACCACAGCAAAACTGTACAGGAGATATCCGAGGAGAAATTTAATGAGTCCTTAGGGGTGGTTTTTTGCATCCTTTATGTTTATTTAATAAGGTCGCTCGCCTTCGATTTCGCCTAATGAAGTATCTCACCTGATTGCGCGCGGCTTACACAGATTTCTGGCATTCCAAGTGGGTTAACTTAAGATCCTTTGATTCGGCAGCTGCATTCCTAAATTGGACAGAATAGGTGGCAGTGTGGTCTGGAGCTGGGCGGCGGGTGCTGTAATATTTCGAACCTAAATAATTAAATGGGGGCACAGTAATTGCAAAATTAATGAGCATGCGGGTGTTCCAAGGTGAAATTAATATTTAACTGAATTGTCCTGGGCATTCCGGCTTCCGGCAGTGCAGCAAATATTTCCATTTTCCAGTGGGTTAATCTGAGCAGTTGTGAGCTTACCTGGCTACGTAAAACCAATTAACCACAATTTGGGTCATTTTTTATTTTGACTAGGGTATGTACAAAGTTATTCGCTTGTAAGAAATAAAATAGTATCGATTTGTTATTTTTGGTAAACAACTGAAAAACAGTAGTCAATTTCGGGGTGGAGAGAATTCGTAATTGGAATGTGCAGTAGTGCATGTGTGAGTCGCATGCTAATCTTGTGGATTTTCACATATTTCGAGATACATTAGTGTGCAAAACATTAGCACTTTCCGCGTACTTTTTAATATAGTCACACGTTAATTGCAAACATCACGTGGTACAATTATGAGTAACACATGGCTTTATGTTCTTATGCTCTACTTGATATAAAAACCAGAAGATTTTACTTGTTCTTTTACAAGTTATAATACAAACTAAATGTTTCTAAAAACCCGTAAAACATCTGTTCGTGCATTTGGTCTTCAATCTCTTAATTGCTGTTTTAAAAATTGTTGTTTATTTTGTTGATATATCTAAAGAATTTTCACATTTTCTGCATATGGTAATCTATTTCTTTAGGTGCTTCATCAAAATGAGTTGGCGAATGATTGGGTTCAAGAAAAACGACTTCTTGACACACATTCACCAAACTTAAACCTAATGGAGTATTTGTGGGATATTATTCTGCAGAAATTAAGCGGTAGGCAGTTCCACAGTAAATTTGTTGTTTGAATCTATTAAAAGAAAGTGGGAGAAAGTACCAAGGGATCTTACTAATAAATTAGTAGATTATATACCACATAGGTAGATATGTTAATCCTTGTGTAATCCCGGGTACCTGTGGGCCCACCCTATTATATTTTCATGAAAAAAACTGAAAAAAATGAGAATTTGATATTGAGCTTCCGGATTCTCGTTATTTAGCTCAAAAGCGAGAAAATCATGAATTTAATTTTTTGTTTTTATTTGTTATTTTTTTAATTATATTAAACTTAAACATTTATTGTTAGTTTATAACACATATGACAGGATCCCGTGACTTTTATTCTTCCCGTTCTGTCCCGTTTATCTAATGGACTAGGATTTTGTGTTATAGCTGCTATTTCACGACCATGATACTTTCAATGGCAATTTTTGTTGTATAATTGCGCATTACTTGAGGATTCGTCGTTCGTTTTTCAATCATTGGCTTGGCAAGTTCTTCACTTAGTTTGCCCATAAAAGACGTCGTTATCTTGAACAGCGCCACTGAATTGTATATCTTCTGAGCCTTTGGTCCATAGTGTTAGCATTGTCGGTATTAGAATTACTGCTTTATTTCTTTTAGGTACGTAAGAACACATCGTAACTTTCTCATGAAAACCGAAAACTGTCGATTATTGCGTTCGTGATTTATTTGCTGCCATGATACTGGGGATAAATGGTTTATTTTTTTGTTTTGTGCCAACAATGGTAAGATTCCACGATAGTAAGTGTTTTGTAACGTGTAGAAAAATTGTTTTGTAAGGGTTAAAAATATTTCTTCCACTTCCTCGGTACGGAGACGTTAATTATTTTACCACACTTCCTGTAAAGGATACGTGTTTTCAGCATCGCAAATCCATCAGATTTTTACACCATACTTAGTCAGCTTTGAAGGTATATGTTGAGTAAATCGTGTACAATCTCGGGAAGAATATAATTGTTCATCAATAGCTAAATTTTTCGTAGGCTAATACATCTGAGATAAAGTGGCATTAAGCATTGTCTACAAATCACGAATTGGAGCTGCCTTATCTTCTTTCTTGCGTTGACTGCGAGTATTCCTGTCATTAAATCTTAAAAAACACATAATGTTGTGAAATCTATTCCTATTGTCACGCCATTCAGTGGATGCAAGTTGGAATGCCACATGTCAAAAGTATGGTCAGTATTAGAATTATTAACACTAGCACAAATGAAAACAGTAACTGTTGGGCTGGAAAGTTCGTATCGTTTTATAGAAAAACACATTTTTTTGGCAAAATTCGATTTTATTATTCAACATAGTTGCTATCGAGGGCGATACACCGAATATAGCGATTTTCCAACTTTTCAATACCATTTTTGTAGTGCGATTTGTTTTTAGGCTTATAATATGCCTCTGTTTCGGCGATTACTTCCTCATCGGCTTTAAATTTCTAGCTAGCATTCTCTTGAGATCTGAGAACAGGAAAAAGTCGCTGGGGGCCAAATCTGGAGAATACGGTGGATGCGGAAGCAATTCGAAGCCCAATTCACGCAATTTTGCCATCGTTTTCATCGATTTGTGACACGGCGTATTGTCTTGATGAAACAGCACTTTCTTCTTCTTCAAATGGGGCCGTTTTTTCGGGATTTCGTCCTTCAAACGCTCCAATAACGCTATATAATAGTAACTGTTGATGGTTTTTCCCTTTCCAAGATAGTCGATGAAAATTATTCCATGTGCATCCTAAAATACGGACGCCATAACCTTACCGGCCGACTGTTGAGTTTTTCCATGCTTTGGATTCGGTTCATCACGTGCAGTCTACTCAGATGACTGCCGACTGGACTCCGGAGTGTAGTGATGGATCCATGTTTCATCCATTGTCACATATCGACGCAAAAATTCACTTCTATTGCGGTTGAACAGCAATGTTTTCGGAGTCGTTATCCGAAACTGGAAATTTTGAAATGGCCTACGGTACCCAGTCAATCAGACAGTCCACTTGAATCAGAATCGTCATTATTGAAAATTGCTTTCAAATAAATTATAAATTATTGTATTATTTTATTTATTAAATCGATTATTTTATTATTAAATCGATGTAGGGAGCAGCAACATTTGAACAATTGAAATCGTGTCTACTACTCAAGGTGACCTAAACTAGTTTGTGATGTTATTTATATTTCTATAGTATTTTTTCTTCTTAAACTTACTTCGATACTCAATAGCAAAGTATATTTGAAAAAAAATTTTAAGAACAGTTTTTCTTGAGTTGAAAGATTAAAAATTTGAAGATTACATTAAATGGGTATCTGGGTACCTGTCTGTAAAGTGTGGTATTAATACAAGGGTTAAGGTGATTAAAAACAGGGTACACTACACAAATTATTAAAGAATTTTGAATACCGTGCTATTCTTTTACATATGTATATAAGTGTTTTACGGACTTCTAAAGCAATTTTGTTTATAACTCGCAAATGAAGGAATGATATGTTTTAATTTTTTTTGCTAATTAGAAAGTAAAAGGATAAATAAAGTCGTATATTGCTTATAATTATATCACATATAATTTTCAATTGACAAGTGACTGTAGTGGATGAATTTTATCATTTATTTCATTCAAAGTAGAGTTGTCAATAAGGTACTAAATTACATTTCTGATATCTGTGCAAATATTCCTCTAACATATGATAATATTATTCACTTTGTTACAGATTTTGTACATGTAGTTTTCCACTTAAGTTAAATGTAGTAAGAAGTGAATGTTTCATGTAGATCACAGTCACATTTATGAAGTTAATTTGTGTCTATATATAAAAATTGTTTTTTACATTAATACATGAAATTGAACATAATTTTCTGTATAAAACAATGCAGATGATTTTATCAGGTCGTCAAGTATAAAATTTGTATAAAAATAGGCAAAGTTTGCTGATAATTTATAAACACAAGAAACGATTTTACTCATCAAATTGTTAACACATTGTTGCCATTTAAGCGGCAGGTTGTTCAGCCCGGTGGTATAAAAACCTGGTGGATGAGAGTCTATGAATTGGAAGGCCAATTTTACTGCATTATCGGAATTGAAATTTTTTCCTATCAAGAAGTTGTCCAAATTACGAAAGAAGTGGTAGTCTGTGGGAGCTAGATCTGGTGAGTATGGAGGATGATGAAGAAGTTTCAACTTCGATTCCTGTAGTTTTGCCACGGTCATTTGCGCAGTGTAGGAGTCGATCTGTTGACCAATCTAGGCTGTTTTTTTAAGGTCTAGCATCATTTTGTCTAGTTGCTTACAGTATATTTCTGCTGTAATCGATGAGCCTGGTTTCATGAACTCGTAATGAATCACACCTGCACTAGTCCACCAAACACTGACCATCAACTTCTTCTGATGCGTAGTATTCATGTTGTACGGAGTATGTTTTGGAGATTCGTTCTTGTCTAACCACTGCGCCGAATGCTTGCGATTGTCATATTGAATCCATTTCTCATCACAAGTGATTATTCGATTCAAAAATGGATCAGATTTGTGGCGAGAAAGCAACATCAAACAAGCTTCCAAACGCTTTTGTTTCTGGTTTTCGTTCAGTTCATGAGGAAACCACTATCTCACTTTTTCACTTTCCCGATTTGAGCTAAATGAGTTAATATTGTTTGTTTGCTTACACGGAACTTTAATGATAATTCATAAGCACTTTGAGATGGATCAGACTCAACGGTGACCTTTAGTACGTCATTATTGACCTTTGATTCTGGGCGACCGCGTGGATCATTGGTGAGGTCAAAGTTAGCACTCCGAAATTTTGGCAAACCATTTTGATACTGTTTGCTGCGTAGTTACACTAGAACAGTTTTTTAAAAAAGTTAATAATATTTGTTTGTATTATAAGGTACTCACGTTAAGGAATAATACTGACAAATAACGGAGTAGAAATTGGAAATTGTCTTTTAGAAGAATTCTAATATAAAATTAAGCGGAAATTATTGTTTGCACTCAAAACGACATTGAGACACGGAAATATTTTTTCAATCGGTAAAGAGACTGAAAACATCTTAATGATATGTTTTGACATTTTTGGACGGAGAATATTTTTTCGCTATAACATTTCCGGCTGAAACAGATTAAAACATTTATTAAATTTTTTTTGTATTAATTTCCGATAACAATTTTCAATCTGTACTTATATACATATTTCAACTAGTTCTTTTTTTTGCTTTTTCAATCAAATTTATAACTCCTTTTGTTTATTTTTTTTTATTATAAGATGGTGCATGATGATATTATAAGATGTTAATATTGAACTAATAAACAAGTTAATAAATTAATAAAATAAACCAATTATCACAAGTTTCCCCTATATTTGTGCTTAATTTATTGTACTTAGATAGGTACTCTATATGAAATGAAACTTCCCGTGGCAACACCATTATTTCCTTATATGTTTATTTAAACACGTGTTGTATATAAAATTGAGAGTTATTTAAACTGTTAAAACAATTGTCGTTACAGGTAACAGTTTCGAGTTACCTGCGACGTATAAAAGAACAATAGAACAGTACCATTGAACATTGTCGACGATAAATTCAAAATGATACGTGTTTTTATACTAATCTTGGTCATTGGATCTACCTTTTCTCTAGAAAGGAAATTTCGAGTGTTGAACGGTGCTCTAGTACATTCCGGAAATTTAACATTTATTACTCATCTGGATATCAAGATCATTAGGACGATAGGAAGAACCACTTTTCGAAGAAACATGATTTGCGGCGGAAGTCTTATTAAGAAAGATGTGATCGTTACAGCAGGTCATTGTGTTAGATTTATTGAACCAGAAAACATTCAAGTCAAGTTTGGGACTTTGAGTCCATACGAAAAGAATATTCAAACCGCCTCTGTGAAAAATATTGTGATTCATGAGGACTACAACCATCCCTCGATTTACAATAATGACATTGCGCTTATATTTTTGGATGAAGCAGTAATCACAGGTGAATTTGTATCACTAATAGAATTATCTCCCCTCCAAGAATTTAATGTGAATATCACTGCAACGGCAGCTGGTTGGGGTGTTGACGAAAATGGTGATTACCCCAAACACTTGCAAAGAGCGGAATTTTCTTTCGTTGCAAATGATTTTTGCCAAAACTTAACCGGTAGCATAGTGACGGAGAATATGTTATGTGCTACTGGTAGGAATAATTCGACGACTTGCTTAGGTGATTCAGGAGGACCACTTGTTGTTGAAAACCGTCTTGTAGGAATTATGTCGTGGTCGATGGAATTTGTTACTTTGCCAACTCGCCGTCAAACTTGTAGGAGTGATCTACCATCGGTTTTTGTTCGAGTTGATAGATATGCTGACTGGATTAGGAGGAAAATAGCCGAACAAATTTAAATATGTAGCTGGAAATTATGACTGGGATCATATTTTCTTTAAATTCTGTTTAGTTTTGAAGATGTATGATTATTTTAGCAGTAAATAGGTTTACTACACTTAAAGGTTAAAAACTACAATATTTTATTACCTATTTATCTATGAATATTTAATTTTTCATTTTAATTTTGTTCTTAGTTGTTAACACAGATAGTCAAAATACGCATTTCCAAATTATTGATGAGTGATGTGAACATTTAGAGCATTTTTGGATAATCAAGCTATTTTAAAAATACAAATTATCTGTCTGATCCGAAAACTGTGCCAAAGTTAGGTTTTGGTAGTATTATAACAGAAATTTTTATTTGAATTTTAAAGAATCGTGCTAAAACACTAATATTTCAAAAACATATGAACAGTTGTCGCAAATAATAAAAACACATTTTATTTACATTCAAGTTATTGTTCACTCACCTTGGCACAATTCCCTGTCCTGATCCTTTACAGATTTTAAACATTTGCAACAAGGTATTAGTTCATCTTTAGAAGTTAAACTTGTTAACATTCAAGCTATATTATATTTATGTGCGTATTATATGAGGTTGTTGCATATAAAATGTTAGATTTT
This sequence comes from Philonicus albiceps, assembly GCA_963969385.1. Taxonomy (NCBI): domain Eukaryota; kingdom Metazoa; phylum Arthropoda; class Insecta; order Diptera; family Asilidae; genus Philonicus; species Philonicus albiceps. The sequence continues at coordinate 14,502,016 of OZ017773.1, forward strand.
CTATACATGTGAACGTTTGCCTTTCTGCTTTTGTTTTTCACATAACCTCTTTTTGTGTTTACCATTACCAGAGTTAAATTTTAACAAAAAAGAATTGTTCAAAAGTGTGCCCTTTTGTTATCTCTTTTGAATTTTGTACGGATATGAATTCGAAGGACATTCGTGTAATTTTTTTATATGAGTATAAACTTGGCAATAATGCTGCAAAAGCTACACGAAATGTAAACCAGGCGTTTGGTTGCAGCGTTGGTTCGAAAAATGTCGGTCTGGTAATTTTTCTCTAAAAAGCAACCGCGTGGAAGACCCAAAACGTCTGTTCTGATGTTCTGAAAGCATTCGTGGAAACGAATCCAACTGTGTCTACAAGAGAACTTGCTATCAGAATCAAAGTGTACCATACAATAGTATGGAAATACTACTTTCTGAAATTGGCAAGGTATATTCACTTAAAAATCCAACATTTCATACGCAACCCTAATATGTTTTATAATTTAAGTTTTTTTAAGAAGGTGTCGAACAAACAACATTTTATAGTGCATTCAACTGCCCAACAAAATTTCTAGATTCTAAAGATTGGTTTTGTCTTTTTAGTTATTTATGCTGTTGGGTTTTAGATACACAGCACAGTTAAAATATTCTAAGGTATTAAGTATTATTATAAGTATTAAGTAAATAAGTTGTACGGTAAGGTTTACGGAATAGAGTTTCTAGACGATAAGAAGATCTACTTTGATTGCATTTTCGTAAAGTTTGTTCGGTTAAACTATTGAGTCGATTTGAATGCAAATTGGCAGAGAAATGGCTTGAAATCCAAGAATTAATTATATATATTTATATATTGTATTTGAAAATGAAAGTCACAGGCTAGTACCGAGGTATTTTGTTTAAAAATATATATTATTTGTTGAATACATTTATTACATATATATATAGATGTACCATATGTATATTTAAATTCGTTTCATTAAACCCGGCGAGAACATATGTATGTACATACCTAATATTCATAAAAACGAAAAACTCTTGTGTCTTCCTTATACAAGCAAAAATTAATTTTTTGAAAATTGAGGATGCTCAAATAAGCGGTGTGCTTTGATCGAGGAAACGAGCCGATTTTATTAAAATATTTGCTTAATACTTACAATTTTAAAGTAAGTCATAAGTGGAATTGTTTGTTTCGGGTATCTCTGTCAGGGACAAAGAGTCATAGCTGCACTAAGATCGGCTCGTTTTTTCGACTGAAACACTGGACTCATTAATTTTTTAAAACTTGCTTATTTAAATTGAGCTGCATCCTCAAAGAAGTTTTTTCTATTTATATGAATAAGACACAAGAGTTTTTTCTTCTTTATTATCTACTAAAACTCTCTTTCAAAGCTATAGATGCACCATGTGGTGGTATGATATATCATCTTGAGAGGAAAACAATGCGATTCTAAAATACATCCTATTCTTTCCTGACACCGAAAATGTAAAAGTATTTACCATTTGATTGGTACTTGTCGAGTAAATCGATATAGGTCGTGAGAAGGTGCAAAATTAGGGATTCATTGCTATAGATGCAAATTACTTTTCTTAACTTAACTGTCGAAAAAATGCACAAAAATCGATAAACCATGTTTAATAATCAATAGTACTGTCATTGTCTACCACAATACCAAGAAGCCTTTTTCATATAAATTTGACGTATGATTGATGATTAGAAAAGGTGTTTCAAAGACGATTCTAAGCTCATTAGTGGTGATTTATGGTATCTACTTGGCTTCTTTATTAACTGTTCCAATTAGCCATGCACTAGCCGGTGTAGAATGTTGATGTTGTGCCTCAAGAGCCACTTTTTTATAGGGTTGTTTAACTTAATCATGGCGCTGTTCTATTAAAAAATTATTCTGTAGGCTATGTGCAATACAACGCATAGATCATCAATGAGAGTGGCTCAGTGAGCTAACTCTTAACAAGGCTTCAAAGGCTTGTGCAAAACAAAGCGTGGTGAGTGCGCATGCGTTTTATGCATAATTGTTTTACTTACTTGATGATTTTAACTACTTAGAAATTTTCTCCTATTGTTTGTCCAACACATATCGGTTATGATGACTTTTCCAATTTGATCCCAAACAGCACGTCAATTAAAAATCTTCCATATTAGTATTTCTATATTGAGTTCCATATTGTACAGTAGATTAAACGTTTTATAAATGCACGACGACGTATAGATTATTCCTACAGCACACACATTAAATCAGATTCGCAAAAGAGCCGTGCGCTGACAGATTTCTGTTTAGAGTTCCTTATAATAACAACGCGCTGTATTGCTCGAATGTAAGTGATGAATCGGTATGCGTTATTCGCACTTATATTTAAAAGATTGTTGGAGTTTTATAAGTGCGTATGGTATGTGTGGATCTTTTCTCATCGATGTTCTATTCGTTGTATTGCACGTAGCCTTATGGTAGATAACGTGCTACATAAGTAAGGAATTTTTGTCTAAGAATTTCCTGATAGTCAATGTTATTCACACGGCAAGAAGAAGTATTTTCTACGGACTCTGTTAGTCCCGGGTCATAAAACAGTTCTCCGGTATCTCTAGTATCGCCTTTGCATTATTTTTATATATTGTGTACCATATACATACATACGTGCGGTTGTTAAGGGTTTTCGTCGGCTTATTTTCTCGTTCGATACAGTACGAGAGGAATGTTGGTCCAACTTTAATTTCCAATAAATTTTAAATTTTCAAGTAAATTTTAAAAATTTTTACTTTAAAATTTTTTTCTACATATCTTAAATATGTAATTACATTAAAATACCACTTAACACGAGAGGTACGTCCCACAGTGTTAAGTGGAGCTGGGTAGATCGGGGTTTTCCTGTACTTTAAAGAAATGCAACCCCTTATAGTCGCATTCCCCTTAATTTCTTTAGTTATAACCCTTGGATTACTAAAGAGGTGGGATCGAAAATTAGAAGATATCTGCGAAATATGAGATTGCATCGGATACTTGACCTTCATTGGCATTATCGATTTTGTTTTTTAAAGGGATAGCATACTGAAAAAATCTTCATTCTGATAATCTGCGAAGTCCGTTGAGTAAACTTTGCCGTGCGTTCACCAGTTAAATATTTTTGTAGTTTCTGTTTGCAATTTCTTAAAGCACTTCCGTGAAAAGTGGACCAACAGTTTCCCAAAAAAAACAAAGATTCAAAAGAGCAAAAACTTACCAGCCCACTTGACACGTGAACTTTACCTCTGTATCCCCGGGGGATACTATTCCCCAAATCGAAGTCGTGAATATTGGAGGTGCTAGAATCCACCTCTATCACTCAACCTGCCCGCATCTTTCCAGACACGCCTCCCATGCAACCAGCCGCCGGCTGGCTACACCCGTCCAACAGCTTTTTAAGCGGAAACCTAAAATGAGATTATCGAAAAGTTCTGAATAGTTGGAGTCCCATCTCGGGCCAGTGGATAAATGGTCCTCGGGGTGGTGGGTAGTGCCGCCCGTTTATAACGGTGAAATGCCAAATTGAAGTTTGACCGAACTAACCGCAATGAGTTCTGAAACAAAATGCCAAAAATAACGTGAAATTTCGATGGTCCGCCCAAATTGGACTAATTTCGGAAAGTTTTCGCGGCGCGGGCGGATCAGTCGGCTGAACGTTGGACTGGTGGGCGGCCCGGAATGCATCCGTGTTTTGTTATGTTCGGGCCAGCCAGCACCCCGCCGCCAACATTCCCTCACCCTTTAGCATTGGCTACTCGTGCCAAATTAGTTTGTCCGTCCAGATGTGATTCGGTGGCTTTTTGTTCTTAATTCGGTTAGCAATATTTGCATTTTAAAACCGCCAGTGCGCGTTGCATACTTGTGCAATTAATTTGGTTTGCGCCAGGTGAGTCCTGAGCAGTCGACGGTCGCTCCCAGCCCTCGTTTTGGCGCCCACCGCCCACGCTTGTTCGGCAAAATTTTATAATCCAACCGTGGTTCCCCGGCCGAGCTCCTTCGCCCGCTTGTCACGTTCGATGGCTGCGTAAGGGCTGTGCAGGGTGTGGGGATTTCTGTCAGCGCGAAACATTTTCTGAATGGTAGGTACAAACGGCTACAGGCTGCGTTAATTGCATTGTTCCACGGGGTACTGATTGACCCAGAAAGGAACTTGTTGCCGTGCCTGCTGCCACTTCGGATCCCGTCGCCCTGTGCACACTGCAGGCCAGATCCTGCTGAATCGCTTCCCCATCACTCTTAAAATTTACTTAATTCCAGGAGTGTATGTGGAATACTCACGAACTGTCCTGGTAGAGTAGTTTTCTGTATTCGTGGGACATGCCCATCCCCATTCAAGTAAACACACAAAAAAAAAAAAAAACAATTGTAGTAGGCAGATTACAATAAATGTTTTATTATCATTATAGAAACCAAAATATTTTGTAGTAATTCAAGCTGTAATTAAAAATATAATTGAATTTAACTAATGCTTCTATAAATTTAGTTAAATGAAATTACAATAATAAAAAGCGTACATATATTCCTATCATATTGGTAAAATAATGAATTATTAGGTCTACCGGAAAGTTCTGTCCGTTTTTGAAGAGGAAGAAAATGATACAATTTTTATTATATTTAACTAGATTTATTGTACGATATAATTTCCATCATTATGACTTCTTCCCAGCAGGATGGCAATTTATAAAACATATTTTTGAAGGTTGTGAAGGTGAATCTTTGGATTCGAAAAACTATAGCAGCACTACTGTAAACGTAAACGTTTTCTTTATTTTTTAATTTTGTTCTCATCAAATAATTTTGTAAAGAAAGGAATAGGTAAAAATCTGATGGTTAAAGTCTGGGGAGTATGGTCGATGTGAAAGAATTTCCCATCCTAGCTGTGAGATTTTCTGGCGAGTCGCCAAAGCAGCATGTGGTCTAGCATTATCGTGATGCAGTATGATTTCCTTCCTATTGAATCTTGTCAGCCTTTTTGCTTGGAGTACTTTGTTAACTCTTCCATTTGTTGACTGTATTTCTACGAATTTAGCTTTTTCTTGGGTTCCTTGGACCTTGCATGTCCCACCATATACACAGTATTCTCTTTTTAAAGCTCAAGCTCGGTATAGAGGTGAAGAGGTCATGTTTTCCGGGTTCACATTGAAACAGATTCATGTAGATTAAATTACTGTTAATTTCATCAGCAATGAGTGCAGTAAGATCAGTTGCTGTAAATATTGTTGATATTTGGTCTGTTGGTCGAGGAGTTTTCGAGGAGGATAAATATTGGGTACATGAAAGTGGTTGAAAAGTTTCCGTCTTAAAGATGAAGATGGCAGTACTCGATAGAGAAACTTGGATAATGTGTTTTAGCACGTTTTGAAAGTACTCACCAAAATTTCAGCCATTTTGGACGCGCAGTTATTGTTTGAGTAAATCGATATGAGTGTTTTTGTGAAAATGGAAAAAATCGAGTTTAGAGCTGATATTAAATATTTATTTTTAAAAGGAAATACTTCTACGCAAATCAAAGTTGAGTTGGCCGCTGAGTAATGGGGACTTTGCACCATCATTTATCAGCGTGAAATTTTGCGCAACTAAATTTATACATGGCTTGGGTCATGATGAACGTTCGGGACATCTAAAAACTGCAATCAATGACGATAACGTTGAAGTTCACCAAATGGTAACCGTCAAATTAAAGTTGGAGAAATAGCAGTGACTACGAGCATGTCCAAAGAATGTTTGTCACATATTGAATCAAGATTTAGCTACGAGAAAGCCCCCGAAACATTGTTCGAATGAACATTTCCAACGCTCAGGCACAGTTTAATTGCAATAAATTAAAGTTTTTACGCCGAATATTTACTATAGTTGAAACCTAGATACACCATTATACTCAAGAAAGAAAAATACAGCCAAAACAGTGGACTTCGAAGGGGAATTGCCTCTGTTTCTTGAGCTGGGAAAGTCATAACGAGTGCTTTTTTAATCATGGAGTTATCTTAATCGATTATCTTTAAAAAGGAAAAGCTATCACAGGAGCATACTACACATCATTGCTTGACAAAATGAAGGCAGAAATTGGGGTAAAACTGCCACATTTGCAGAAACAATTTTTTTCACAAAGATAATGCCCCGTCTCACATCTCAGTGGTTTCCATGGCGAAAACACATGTATTACGATTTGATCTCTTGACCAACCTTCTTACTCATCAGATCTAGCCACAAGCGAGGTTTTTTTTGATCCTTAAGATAAAAGTATTTTGGAAATAGACTGAATACGAGTTAAAGAGATGGGAGTATCGCTTCGAGAAGTATATAGATTTACAAGAAGAGTATTTAGAAAAAAACAACAACTTTGAAGAAAAAATGTCATATCTTTGTTAGGTCGGAAAATTTACAGTAATTTATAAAACAGGGGAGCAACTAAGTGTTAATTTTTTGATAGCGGTAGAAAAAGTGATATTTCACATCTATATAAGGTGTTTGGATTCTACGTAGGAAATGTTTTACCAATCGATTCGGTTACTTCGTTGAAACCTGTATTAGTAGTAACAATAACAAAATATAACTGTCATATAATAAGCGAAAGGAACTTCATCCGCTCCTAACCCTTTATACTGAATCGACTTCTTGATCGTGTATGGAAATGGTCTGATTTGGACGGGGTAGAGCATGTTTTTCCGAAAAGGAATAGTGTTATCTATTTCTATAAAAATTACTTACTTACCACTCTTCTCGCACTCGTTAAGTGGTTGCGATCAAACTATCAACGCAATATGATACTCATGGAACTGCGATGAATCTAATGACACTGGCTTCATACGGTTGAAGAAAAATGTTTACCATATTTGAGTCACAATAACCTTGATAAAAAATAACTCACTGCAAAATTCGGAAAAGAAACTCATATTACAATACAACTTTTAGCGAGTTGTTTGAGCTGAAATAAAAGCTATAAGAAAATCGAATGAAATAAATACGCAAGGAAGAACATTCTCCGCCGTTTGGACTAACGTCCTAGTTTTCAAATATATTATAATTTTGATTCAAGGAATGTATATGCAAAATTTGATTTAAATGTGGAAGTTATCGTATTCACAAGAACGATACAGAAGAACGTTCAGACTCTCTTCCCTCCCTTTGACCAATTGTTTGCATTTTTTAACTCGACTGACCTCATTAATGCATAAATAAAATTTGATTAACATCTCCTCTCTTTCAATGATCACATTGAAATCTGCCTCTTCCTTCTGGCTGCGGTCGAAAAGTCTTTTTTCAATAGGCTGTGAAAAGAGCCTACAAAAGAAAGATTGAAAGAGGAAAAATATCAGTTTTGCTACAAAAGAAGCGGTAGAAAAGACATGCGTACAGACAACATGAAGAAATAGTAATAAATATACTAACCCTAGATATAAGAAATAATCTCATTATGGGGTAAGTCGTTACAATGAATTTACATATTAATAATACATAGAATATTTCTTGTGTTTAATATAAGTGAATATTACTTAGGGACATGAGCTGTATGTCATCACTATGTTTATCAATTGAAACTTCAATAAATAATTTAATTAAATTAAAATTGTAACAATCAACTCCGGTCTTCACTACTGTATTTTTTTCACTTAAAAATTGTTTTAACTTACCAATGGAAAATCGTAACCTAATCGAATTAAGTTAATTTGAAAAAAAAAATGAATTAATTTTTTATCTGTCATTATATTAGGTCTACCGGAAAGTTCTGTCCGTTTTTGAAGAGGAAGAAAATGATACAATTTTTAACATATTTAACTCGATTTATTGTACGCTATATTTTCCATCGTTCCTTATGACTTCTTCCCAGCAGGATGGCAATTTATAAAACCTTTTTTTGAAGAAAATCTTTGGATGCGAAAAACTACAGCAGCACTACTGTAAACGTAAACGTTTTCTTCATTTTTTAATTTTTTTCTCATCAAATAATTTTGTAAAGAAAGTAATAGGTGAAAATCTGATGGTTAAGGTCTGGGGAGTATGGTCGATGCGAAAGAATTTCCCATCCTAGCTCTGAGATTTTCTGGCGAGTCGCCAAAGCAGCATGTGGTCTAGCATTATCGTGATGCAGTATGATTTCCTTCCTATTGAATCTTGTCAGCCTTTTTGCTTGGAGTACTTTGTTAACTCTTCCATTTGTTGACTGTATTTCTACGAATTTAGCTTTTTCTTGGGTTCCAAAAGCTCTTAATGGATTGGACCTTGCATGTCCCACCATATACACAGTATTCTCTTTTTAAAGCTCAAGCTCGGTATAGAGGTGAAGGTTTTCCGGGTTCACGCTGTTTTCATATGTAATCCATTTTTCATCATTTCATCTATCATGGTGTTAAAAATATCGTCATCAACCACAAATGGCCGCCCAGAGCGTGGCTTATCACTAAGGCCGAAATCACCTGCTTTAAGTTTTTCGGACCATCTCCTACACGTTCTGTCTGCAACAGCATCTTCACCAAAAACTTTTAACAAATTTCGACACGCTGACAATAACATGAGTTATCTTTGTCGTAGTTAATTTCGAAGGGCACATAATAAATGGAATTATAAAGATATACAGCCACATATAACTCAAACGAACATATCCAAATATATTCAAACTTGAACCGAAATTATAGGACAGAACTTTCCGGTAGACCTAATATTATTGCAATAATTAAAATATTTAGAGTTTGCTGAAAGAAAATGTGATTAAAAAATAAATAATTTGAAAAATAAATAAAAATTTATACACAAAGGCAAGGGGAGACTATCAAAATATGGACTATATGCATATATAGTTTTTATTACCGTAAAAAGCTAAAGTTGAGTATCTCTGGTAAATAAATTTATAAAAAAAAACAACAATATTTTCTACTACACTTATGAAGCTGTAACTCATTTTAGTGAAGTAACCGAGTACAAAAGCAAGTGTAACAGATTGACGATCATTTCATTAGTTTAATTATCTTTATTGCTTTTGTCGGGTCGATTTCTTGTATTTTGAATTTTCTATATAAAATTTCTTTTTAGAGAAATTTGGCCACAGTATTCTTTCTGATTTGGAGTGTTTCTTTAACCACTTTCGTTGGGTAAAATAAAATTCTATTATAGTAAATCATAATTTTTGCCTTCAGAAATAATTAAAAAAATAATTAAAATGCAATTTAACTTAACATTAAATTGATATTAATTATTATTTTATTATTATAATAGCCCTTGGCAGCTCCTTACTCTGCTTATTAAGTAATCTGGCACTGAATGCAATTGGTGCTGTCTTCAGCTTCGAGACTTTAGACCAATTTCCATGCTCTGCTTTATTCGTATATAATAAATTAAATTCCCTATCGATAACGTAAATATTAAAAATTAACAACATTAACACTTCTAAAATGTCAACAAAAAATATATATAATAAAAATAATAACAACAAGAAAATTATATCAAAAAATTAAAGTTCAGATGAGAATGATTTTTAAAATTCGGTAGGCGATTTTGATTCAAGACTTAATTTTCGTTACATTCATTAATTTTGGAAAATTGTTAAAGTGAGAGAGAGAAGGAGTTTTCTCAGATCGATTGATTTCCTTGGTATTAATAATTCTTCGGGTCATAGTCCGAGAATTTACCTTGGTGTGAATTTTCGCAATAATGGCTCATATTTTGAAAAACTGAGTAAGAGTTTAAATTCGATTTATGGATAAAAAGTGGAGTTCTAAATCCTAATTGGATCTGAATTGGACTGGGGTCTTTTAAGGAAGATTGAGCTTTGACTCACTTTTTTAACATATGCAATTTGAAATCCATTTTGAATAATGTGATAATACTCTGATTTGTTCTAGGAGAAGTGATACGAGTCACTTTATTAAAGTGCAGATATTTCGACAGTGAAAGCTTATGAAATATTTTATTTTTTAATTTTGAATGGGCCTCCCCAAAAATCGTGTGGTGTAGTATTGCTTGAAAGGACAACTTTTAGGGATTAAAAAGTCCATTAATTTTGGTGAATCGGTTATCGGCTTTTATGTCTTTTTCTAGTTAAATTTAGTAGACTGGAAGTCATATGTTATATGTCTCTAAATTAGGATTTAAAAAGTCCCATCCTGGTTCTGTTGAGCCCTCAGGAATGCAACCATAATGATTCAGAATGAATGCACTTTTCTTTAGTTTTCAGATTCTTCTCGAGACATCTTCAACTGATGATTGTTAATAGAATTTGAAACAGAACGCGAAAAGTCATTTCCGGAAGGGCAAAGACATTCTGATGCTGGTACGTTGCTGGAGTTTTGGCAAAGTTGCAAAATGTTCTCTATCTGAAGAAGCCGGCTTTTTCGACGGCGTAGAGCGGAGCAGCCAAAAGAGTTCCTATCAAGCAATGTCTATTTTGCAAGGACGGATGACAACGGAGTTATAGTAATTATCCGCAACTGCATAAATTCGCAAACAGAGACTTATCGTAAATCCGCCTTTAGCATCTCACGTAGAGCAATTTTCGCTTTCGTGTCGGATGGGCTGAATGGCTTGAGGAACCGAGCCAAGGAGGTGTCTCCTGGTGGCTCCACTGGCTGCTAGCTTCTCTCTATGCGATCTATCCTCCCAACATGTGTTCGAGCAAATGGGTGACAGAATGAAAAAAGCTCGCCTAATGGCAAGAACCTGATGAAATTGCAGCTGGCTTAATGGAATTCGTCGGGATGTGTCGGATACGATGACCTAAATTGCTGAGAAGTAGTCAAATACTGGAGACCTGCTTCAGGATCCACCATAAAATGGTGTATATAGACGTCGAAGTGTTAGCGGGTGCGGGGGTTAAGACAAAACAATAGGACGCATCATTCTCGGCCAAATCCAGAGAGAGTGAGGTTCCCCTGAAGGCAAATAGAAATAAGTCATTCTAAGGGATAAGATTTAAGATGCTTGGCCATTTGGCGGGCATCCAAATAGGAATAGACGGGCATGGCGGGAAGCGATTTTGCGATGGTGGTATTTTGTCGATATAGTAAGAAATTTCTCTAGTACCAGAGTTTCCCCTTTCTACTAAACCCAATCATTGCCTTTCAATACCTACGGGATACTTCCATTAAATAGATTTTCTTAGTTGCATCATTGCAAATTCCGATCGACTCCCTTTGTTCTCCTCTCCTGAATGCGGTGGGCCAGGGGAATTACGTAAGGGGCTTGGTGACCCAGATTCCGCTGACCGCAAGCATTCAGGATTTGCGATTCGGTCGCTGTGTTTTGAGGCGAACACCGGCATAATTCACTCAGGGAATAATATATGGATGAGGCTGGGAAAGGTTTCGCCTGCCAAGAGTATCTGATTGGAACATATTTGTGATATTTTATGCACATTTACGGCTTCCTTTCCGGTTGAGTGCTTATTGAAGAAGGAATATTAATTTTAGTTGCCACTGGCGCGTCTGCCAAGTTGTTGCACATTCCGTGGCTGTCTCCCATATCTGCTGTTATGCACTATTTGTGATCGACAACCTCTTAAGTCCCACTATTATGCATGTGTTGAGAATATGGCCTACTTATATATACGAGAACTCTTAAGGCGTTTTTAGAAACAATGGTATCTATCTGTTTTCATTGGGTGGAGCCGGTTTTGTGTGTCTGACCAATTTATAAAATTTTAAATTTTAGATGTATATGGTAGGTGTAGTGATAAGGAACGCAAACGTAATTGTGTATGCATAAAACAAGATATAATACTAATAATACTACTCAAATCCAAAATAGTTCGCTCATCTGCTTTTTAATGAGTATTGATTCGTTAAATGCTGGTCTAAGGAATTCTCTGACCTTTACGTCACTAAAGTTGTCTACATCGTCTTTGTTAGAGTTTGCCCGCCAGGTTTGGTCACCCTCCCAATCTACGCTTATTAACAGGATAGAATCAGTTTAACGTAGATTCATCCGCTTCGCGCTGCGTGACCTTCCCTGGACTGACGATCTCAATCTACCCCCCCCCCCCCCCCCCTTACGGAAATCGTCAAAAACTGATTAACCTTCAGCCTCTTGTTTTGCGTCGTGATGTCGCTGATATAACCTTCGTCCACCAAGTCCTTATTGGTTCCATCAACTGTCCTGAGTTCTTACACAACATTTCTCTTAATACTAACCCCCATAACGTCAGATCCTTTTCTACTCTTCGTCTCGATATACATCGCACTAATTATGGTCACTTTGAGCCATATACTAGAATGCTACGGAGGGTCAACGACTCAGCCGCCTTCGACTTTTATATTGACAAAACCTCGCTCAAGCATGCCCTCTACATGCCCAACCCCTTTCTTTGTTTGTTGTTGTTGTTATAAAAACAAAGTAAAGTTTGTTTCAAATGAAATTAAATTAAGAGTAATAAGCTTGTCTCGAAAAAGGAAGTCCTCCAGAGATATTGCTAAATATCACCATATTATTAAGTAATTATTCCTAATTTAGTTTTTCTTAGGTAATTTGGTTAGATGAATCTAAATTTTGCCGATATGAATCCATTGGAAGGTCTTGGTATTGGAACCATCTAACAAAAGCATTCAATCCCTTAAGTCTAAAGCCCGCTATGAAGCACGGTGGGAGTTACTTATGGTTTGGCGTTGCATAATTCCTAACAGTGTTGTTCGTTTGGTTCGAATCGAAGAAAACCTCAGAAAGGAAAAATATTTAGAAATTTTGAGGCAGAATTTGTCTTTTGCTATACAGCAGTGTGGAATTTGCCCATTAAATGCGATATTCCAGCAGGACGGAGATACCAAACACACAAAATTGTTTAGCACTGGCTTCAAAACCAAATTTTTTCACTTTTACAGTGGCTTGCTTCAATCCGGTTGAGCAAGTCTTGGCTTATATGAAAAGGAGTTTAAGTGAACGTTTTAGTGAACGACCTGGTGGACTAAATAACCTATGAGAACGAGTTCAGCACAGCTGGACTTCTATTCCAGCTTGTTTTATTTCAAAGCTTTATGAATCTATGCTTTTTGGTATTCAGGCCGTGAAAGAAAGCTACTGAACAAAATACTGGGGTGCATAAGTGGAATAATGCACTTTTTTTTACAATTAATTTAATTTTTTTATATATTTTGATAACTAAAAAAAAATTACGTTATTTTTGTAATCACAAAGTCTAAAGTTAATAAAATAGATAAAGAAGATTTAGAAAAGTGGATTATTGTTCTTAGTAAATAATTTCAAATATAAATTAATATAAAAGAAAGTCCCTTAATGAAAAGTGAAACAAAGGATAAAGGTTTTAAATAAAAATTAATTCTCATCAAAAACTATAACGCCGAATGGACTTCGAAAAAGGTTAAATCACCACTTCTAACACAACCCCACAACTGGTGTACAATACTATAAAGCAAATTTTTCTTACTTTAATTATGCGTAAGGAAGATCTTTTACGTAACAAACAACACTTAATGGACCTTTTTTCAAATTCTAATTCATCATTACATAAATTATAAAATCTGGCACCTGAAGTGGTGCAATCTTGCCATTCCTCTTAACTTATAATAATATGTGTAGTTTCCTAAATCGTTTATAATTCAAAATGAGTACTCTATTACCATTCTTGCTGAGCTAAGACGTTTATTAAATATTTTTCGACTTTGCGTTAAATTTCCATATTACCCTTATTAAAACATTTGAACTAATTTACACATAATTTCATTAAATTTCGAAAATTGTTGGTTCTCACATTGAGTCCGCTATTTTAAATTCTATTATGGATTCGCAATCAGGATTTCCAAAAACCCCTTTAGTATCAATTCCATAGCATTTCCTTGATTTGTTTGCTCCATCTTAGGTCCACCTTGTTAAAGCTAACGAATAAACGGTATTTTACGTCTTATTTCAGATTATACTCTTACCTATGTACCAAATTTTTTTTAAATTCATTGAGCCGCTCTAGCGTGTTTGAAAGACAATCATCCAAACACACAAACTTTCGCATTTATGGTATAATGTGTAAGGCAGAAAAAAAAATGTAAATAGCAAGCAAAATAAATATTGAATCTTTAGCCCAGAACGTTTTGCGTAATTAGTTTTAGGCTCCGATGATTTCATCATTTCCCTGAAATCCTTCGCGTGCCTGGGTTTTATGGCCTTTACCCGGCTCGAGACCGTCGGTCTTATGAGGGTGCGCGCCTTTGATCCGTTTGGTTTGGTGTTCTGAGCACACTGCGCTGGAACCCGAAATGCATTTGCGGACTAGGGTTTAGTATGATGCGCCTCATGATGATATAAGTTAACCCACAGCATCTAAAATTCCTCTCAAAATTCCTTTCCCACGTAAAAAGCTTACGTAGCTTTTTACTCTAGAAACCCAGACGCTCCCACGATCAGTTTTCACGCAATCCGGAAAGAAGACGACACCTCACGTGGCCGGGACACCTGTTTTACCCCAAGTGCGGAGCCTGGATCTTCAGCGACGATTGCTCTTCATTTTAGTCTTAAGTTATCTGTAATCGCGTTAAGAGCGAGAAATAAAGCTTTTTTTAAGCAAAACCTGCAAGGTGTTTCTTAACTTATATTATTGAGGGGCACTGTTTTGTTTACCAATCTGTGTACCTTTGCACGGGTACATTTGTATCGTTCGCTGGGGAATAAGTTTTGGCCATAGTTTGCCCATATCGTCACTTTCAAAATGTCTATCCAAAGTGAAGGTTGTGTCTCGGAGAATTTGGTGTAAAAATAAAGAAGAAATTGGGAGTGTATAAGCAGGTCGAGTTGAAAGCGGATTGATTCGATTCGATTACGGTTTGCTGGCTGGATCGAGTTGAAATGAGGGATGTAAATGGCTTGTATACGCGGATTGAGGAATCGAGTTGACATTTGATGACTTAGGTTTGTTTGTTGTTTTGGTTTCGCGTAGGGTGTGCTATTGGAAATTTGTTGTGTTGTGTGTTGTGTTTAATTATTTTTAGTTATTTAGTGAAAACTAATTTTGTTAAAAACAATGTCAAAAAGAAATGTGTGGGAACATGAAGAGACGAAGGTAATGCTGAGCATCATGGAAGAACAGAATGCCACAAAGCTTTTTGACGGCAAAGTTTATAGGAATGCGGAAATATACAAAAAAATTGAAAGAGAATTAATAAAAAGAGGTTATACAACGAAAAACAATAAACAAATTGAAATACGCTGGAAGAATTTAAAAAGAAATTATATTAATGCGAAGAAAATGAATAATAAAAGTGGCAATAATCGCGAATTGTGTCCCTTTATTACACTTTGTGCTCTATTACTGATTTTTGAAAAAACCGTGAAGTATTTATATGGGCTTAAATATAAAAAAATATGGCTTAAACATGTTGATAATACTAAGAGGTTTATATTAAAAGACTGAGGATTATGAAATATTTTATTTATAGAGGAAATAAAATTATGTTTTTATCCCTACGTAAGTTTATTAATGAGTTCTTTCTCTATAAATTTATAATGCTTAGTTATGTGCGAAGTATTGCGTATATGAAAATATCATTATCGAAGGGGTTGCCTCGAATTTTTAAACTGATATTGATTGTTCACCGATGACTTCCAAAATTTACTGCCGCTTCGAGTACATTACACTTTTGTCTTCCCTTTTATGAAAAACTAGGAAATACTACTTTTCATCAGAAATCTTCTCTAATCCTTGAGATCGAAGCGATAATAGCTTTAACAACTGTGAAGTATGATGGTATCATAAAAAAACACTCTGGGCATTACCAGCAACACATAACTAATTTGCTAGAAAGGACTCTTGTCATAT
Source organism: Philonicus albiceps (assembly GCA_963969385.1). Classification (NCBI taxonomy): domain Eukaryota; kingdom Metazoa; phylum Arthropoda; class Insecta; order Diptera; family Asilidae; genus Philonicus; species Philonicus albiceps. The sequence goes on from OZ017773.1 coordinate 14,517,763, forward strand.
ATAAAGTCCTTACTAACAACTTAGTAGCGGATTATTGGTACGGAACCCTATATATGTGCAATTTTAATCTTTATTTTGTGATATGGTCTTCAATGAAACAAAGCAATGTTTTTACTACAATTTATTATTGTTGGTAAGCTATTGCTTGTAAATTTAAAATTAAATGGTTCAGTAAACCCAAAGAATTTGAAAAGAAAAAAAAAGATGATTTTTGCTCTAGTTGCTAATGTCTTTTACTTTGAATTATAGGAAATTTATCCACCATATATTCTTTTAAATGGTTCCTAATTTCATCAGCTTGTAGACTAGATATATTGTTAACAGATGAAGGCTGTAAGTATATGCTTTCTGACAACGCAACGCTTTCATTCCATGTTTCTCTATATGGTGATTTTCTGCGTTCAAGGATATTATGCAGGATGCAGCAAGTGGCAACAACATTCGGAACGAAGTTTACATCGATGTCAATTCTCTTCTGTAAAGTTCTCCACCTTCCCTTAAGGCGACCAAATGCATTCTCTACTACAATTCTGGCTTTGTTTAAATAAGCATTAAATGAATCTTCTTCTGTTGACAAAGTACCAGAATATCCCTTCATTATCCAGGGTAGAAGTGGATACGCTGGATCACCAACGAAAAAGGCGGATATTTCCATCCCATTGACAGTTTCTTTGGGCTAATAAAGAATAATAATTATTTTAAGAATTTTAAACTAACATTTCTTAATACCAATTGTAGCTGCTCAATATTCCTACACAGGAATGAGTCCTTTAAAACTGATGCATCGTGAGTACAACCAGGATGTTTGCATGTAATGTCCATGAACCTGTTTACATAACTTTTTTTATTATAATACGTGGCTAAAAGGGAATAAATCTTACATGTAGTTGCAATCTACCACTGCTTGCAAAATAACAGATGGCCACCCTTTCCTATTAATATAGTCTGCGCATCCATCTGATGGTGGTGTTACGGGTATGTGGGTACCGTCTATTGCGCCTAGAATTTGCGGTATACCGCTTTTTTCTTGAAAACCATGTATGATCTGGTTTGCATCACTGCCGCTAGGTAATTTTATTTCTTCTTTTAACAGAACTTTCAACATAGCATTACAGAAATCGTATAAGCACTTTTTAACGGTACTTTTATGTACACCAAATTGATTGGCTACTACCCTGTACTCAGCACATGATGCTAATTTATATATTGCAATGGCAACCTTCATGTTTACAGGAATAGCTGCACGTACAGGTCGGGGATGAGGCGATAATTCTGGTGATAGTTTTTCACAAATATAATTAAATGAATCCCTATCCATACGAAAATTCTCAACCATTTGGTCATCAAACGTTTCACTATTACTATTGAATACCACCAGTGTCTGCTTCTGTTCTTCATTCACACCTTTCGCTCTTTCTTTTTCGGGATATTGGCAACAAATTTGTCCAACACAAATCTCATATTTCTCACATGATTTGCACAATTTTGTTTTAAACGTCGTGACAAGTTTTTCATAAATCTCTGCCTCATCTTCACAATTCTGTGTCTACGTAACTGCATCCGGGTTATTAATTGTCTTTGCATCACATTTATGTAACTCGCACAAGCAGATAAAATAATTTTTTCCCTAGTTGAACCCATTTCCAAATGTGTATATTTAAATAACGTGCACAATTCTATAAATTAAACACTCATAAACTCTCGAGGTTATGTTTATCTGTCACTTCAACTAACTTTGGATTCACTTTCAATTCGATCTTTCAATCCCGACTACTCAAATACGCAGATCGAAAACTCGACCCAATCTCGATTCGATCTTTCAACCCTGCATGTAAATGTGGTACTAGACTGGGTTGCTCCCTTAGTGGCGAAGGCACCAGTGTTCGGCAAGAGGATCGCTGGATTTGGTGTTTCTGCCAGCGATACGCTCGAGACGCGGAGGCGCCTAATTTTGTAATTTTTGAGTTTGCTAGTAGTTACATCCGGAAGTATTTTGTATGCCGAGGAGGCGCGGTTGAGTCGTCATTGTACTCACAGGTTGCGTTTTTTTTCTATTTACAGGAGAGAAGCAACCAGGGAGGAGGTTGGTGGTTGGCATCATACGCTCGGGATCCTGAACGCCCATGTTTGTTATTTTATTTATTTATTTATTGATGTATGGGTTTTTGTTTTTTTTTATCCTACAAATGTTATCATCAGAATTTTTTACTACATAGAATATAATGTAATATTAAAAACCTTGCCGATCTCGACTTCCTTTTGACAAAAACTCCCTCCCTCCCTCCCTCCACCTGCGTAACTCTTCATTATAATTATTGCTTTTTTGCACCTTATTTATTGGTTTTTTTTTTCCATTAGTTCTTATTGTACTTACTGTTAGTTTTAGTTAAAAGGATTTTTATTACTATAACTTACATATGTTAAACGTACCTTAAAGTTATTGAAAAGTACAGGTTTTGTGGTATATTATTATATTCTATTGAATATTTATGCCCAATATTTTACTGTCCCGATATCCCAACATTATGGACAATTTATTGAAAACATCGCAATTGCACCAAACAAAGGATAACTTTTCGACGAAGCTGGTAGACCGGCAATAATTTTCAGAGCTATACGGCCTGACGATCGCTCACAAACTCTCAAATAGCTCCCACCTCCAATGACACGAATAATCATAAATACAAAAGAGCAAATTTGCTTTATATGCGACTTTTCATGGATTCCTGAGCAAACCGAAATTCACAAACGATTTTAATTTTTCGTCGGTTGATTCTCCGTTTTGACTGTTGTCCTCGTAAATGTGTATTTTTTTTGGGAATCTTTTTTTTTCGATTCCTTCCTGAGCGCAAGTAATGACGAGCTACCCATGCGGGTGGTGTCCGATGCGAATACTTGTAATGCACCCTGCAATCCTGCTTGCTGCCCGGCAGACAGAAGGCCATAATTTCAGTATCATTTTTGGACAATAAAACATCACAGACGATTAATTTCATTACGCGGAATGTTTTTTACGCTTCGTCATGTTCAGGCTAAACGGGGAAAAAGGAGAAAATATAACATGGGAGGAATTTATGGTGGAGCTCGTTACGAGTTGACAGATATCGAGACATAAAGCAAACGATGCAAGCAAACCATAAAAAAAAATTTTTTTTACTTAAACGGCTCGAGCTGACGCTTTTATTTTTCCCTGCTCATTTTGGGAGCTTTTCGGTTCGTTTCTGTCGAACTCAGCTACCAAATACTATTTACAAAATTCAAAAAGGAAAAACCATGAAAAAGGAAACGAGCTCACATGGATTAAGCAGATTGATGGATGCCACTCTCCTGGTTGAGCCGCGACCATCGATTGTTCCGCTGCCGTGTTTATTCGCTTTAAAATTTTTATATAAGTGGGACAGATTGAAATGCGAAAATGATTTATGGCCTGGATATGCGGCAATTGCATTCGCTTTAAATTGAACGGAAAATGCGCTTTAACATAAATTTTCTTCCGGCGGAATACTGATAGCACATCGGTTTTCCCCGTATGTAGAATCATAGGGGGATTTTGGCAGGTTATTTCACATAATTGCTTTCATAGCGAAATCAAATAATGCTAACGTCAACCTAACTAGACAAATTCGATTATGTTTTGTTAAATTTTACGTAGTCTACATTGGTCTACCCTGCTGTCAGAGCTATAAAATAATATATTATTTTTTGAATGCATTACAACACTCAGTACTACTGGAAGTAATACAAGCAAGTCAAATTAACATTACCATTATTGGTACTTCAACAAATTTAATTACCATTACCAAGTAGGGGAGAGTGGGGTACCTTCATAATTTCTTAAACCAAAAGAATTACAGTTCGACAATACATTTATTCTAAGTGGCCAACCCGCCCCTATCAATGTTATGAATGAAATCTTTTATGAGTTCCTTGGACTTCGATTTTATGACCCTTAATTCCAACATAACTGAGTTTTTTGCCATGATCGTTTCTCTTAATCAGTTACATATAACAGTGGTAGAGTTTTAATTATTGCTATTAAAGATTTCTTTCAAACAAAAAAACATTTCGATACCTTCTACTGATAGCTTAGATTTATTTTGTATTTCAACTTCGTTTGGAGTGAAAAAACTCTTTACGATTTGCTTATTGCAGGGTAATTTTTAACTTAAATACAGGGTGGGCAAATTTGAGGTTAGGAAGTAAATTGGCTTAAAAACACACTTTTGTTTTTGACAAATTCAGTTTTATTGATACCAATGTAAAGCAGAAATGTGGGAATTAGTAATGGAATATGATCTCGAGTAAATGTCCACCTCTAGTCCACCTCCACGTCGGCAGACGTCCGCTCTTTTCGTAAAATTTTGAACTACATTTTGCAACAAAGCTTCGATTATCTTGTCAATGCAGCGCCGAATTTCATCTTTCAGAGCGTCAGTTGTTTGTAGTTTGTTCACGTAAACCCGATCTTTCAAATGGCCCCAGAGAAAATAGTCTAGAGGCATCAAATTACAAGAACGAGGCGGCCAATTGACATCGCCTAATTGAAAAATTACGCAACCGGGAAATTTCTCATGCAGTAACTGAATTGTTTGAACGAGGCTCATACTTTGCTCAACACTTTGCTGTACATCGGCTATGTTTGCATCACTACGACCACTACGGGCGTATTGTTTTGTTCTATTGTCAGCAACAGTACCGTGAGCTTCGAATATAGCGATTAAATTACGTATAGCGGTCCCAGAAGGAGCCTGATTACGAGGAAAATCTGCTCGAATTTTACGAAGTGATACAGTCAAATTTTCACCATTTTGCTGGTAAATTTTTACAATTAAAATTCGTTGTTCAAGAGTTCCATGGTTAAAATCTCCCAAATTTTTACTAAATAAATATCAAAGGATGACAGCTCAATTCTTGAAATTTTATTATTTGAGAGTCTATTTACTTTCTAATCTCAAAGTTGCCCACCTTGTATTATTTTTACAGGGTGTTTTAAATTAAGTTTTTAAAACTACGAGGGATTTTTGCATACATGCTCCATTAAACGTACTCATGTTACATATATTAACTTGACAAGTACAAGGTATTTTAATTTTGGACTCGTATACATTGTATTGAAATTGTCGTATTATTTTGTGAAAATAAGTGTTACGAGAGAGCTGTGTTTGGAAAATTACGTAATTTTTATCCAAGACATAATCGTCCAACTGAACTTCAAATAACATAATAATTGAAGCAAGCTGACCATTTATTGCGTCGTAATTTTTACAATTGGATTTTACAGCATCCAGAAGATTTTTTGTCGAAAATATTTTTTTCAGATGAAGCATATTTCCAGCTTGGCGGTTACGATAATAAGCAGAATTGCCGAATCTAGGGTGAGGAGCAGCCATCAGCGATTGTAGAGAAGCCACTTCATCCGGAAAAAGCTACTGTCTGGTGTGCTTTATGGTCCGGTGGTGTTATTGGTTTGCACTTTTTTTTTTTTAAATGAGCAAGGTTGAGCTGTAATTGATAATGGAGCGCGCTATAGACGAATGTTAATAGATGTTTTATGGACGGAATTGGAAAATTTGGATGTTAGCGATATATGGTTCCAGCAAGATGACGCTACGTGTCACTGGACTACTTTCTTTAGGCGTACTCGTATGTTAAAGAAGAGGTCTATAAGAATAATCCCTGAACTATTGACGCTCTGAAAGATGAGATGTTAGTGTTATTTGTGACACAGAGTTCTAATTGTATCAAAAAGTTATAGAGAATTTTAATTGCTGCTAGGATTCACGTGGTGGTCATATACGGGATATTATTTTTAGAGCATGATTGTCACACATTTTACGTAATTTCACAATCTCGTTGAGAAAAATAATTGTGTGATACCTATTGAAACTTCAATTACTGTTGTGAATCCACTGACTTTTTATACACTGGTCTCTGCCAAATTAAATATATATACAGCTTGGGCATTAAGTATAAAGCACCCTTAATTTATTGGTTTTTCTGAAAAATTTGACCAGGTAGCAAACATTTTTTTTAATTGGTGAATTTCCCAGTTAACCCTCTATCTTTTATTATGGGGATTACCTAGATATGACTTCATGTATTTAGGCGTAGTCCTTTTTAGTGAAATTTTTTCATTTCTGAAACAGATTACCAAGCGTTAACATAGTTTTTTTTTGAATTTAGGATAATTTTGTGAATTTTTTGTGAAAGTGGGAAAATTAAAGACACTCTTAAGAATTTATTATATCCAAAGTACGAGAACTCAGTGAAAGGATATACCATAAACAGTAATTTTAAATCCTAAGGGATTGAATCAAGCGAAAATCGCAGAAAAAAAGGAAATGTTCCTGTTATGCTATGCAATTGACTCTTAAATGATACAGGGAGACCAGGAGTTATATAAATAAACCGTAACTAGGCAAAAATTCCTTTATATTGAATCCAGACGATCGCTTCATTAAACGTGATTTATTAAAATACCGTCGCAAGTTAAATTGGGCCAAAGAACATAAGGATTGGAGTGCTGAAGGATGGGTCAATGCTGTTTGGTCATGTGAATCTAATTTTGAGAAAAGTTTTTATTATATTATCCGCAAAAAATAATAAGTAGTTTGTAAGGTAACGCGAGGGCAAATTAGGCGAAGAGAAGAAGTTAAAAGTAAATGCGTCCGATCTATACGGGGGCCTGATTCCAAGAGAGCGTGTCTTTTACAATTTTCGGCATCGATCAGCAGCAAGCCTGTTGACCACTACAATGCACTATATACATGCATAAAGCGCATTCGTGCGCGAAGTGCATTTATGACCGCGGTCATCAGGCTTGTACTGTAACAGTGTTACAAGTTTGAACAATATTCGTATTACCGGTCACGTACACGTATAAGCGTAAAAGTGCATGTCATGTTCGACGCAGGGTGAGTCGTATGTAATATCTTTTATATATTACTTAATAAATTTTCTTTTTTTTCGTTTTAGTTGAATCGACTACAAGTTCAAATTAAAATAATACTCTAAATTAGAAAAATCACAAGTTAATGTTAGACGACATTTTCAACATTATTTTGCAGATTTTCGGGACTCCTGGCCCGATATTTGTTCGGAGAAGAATTGGAGAGGTATACCATCCTGATTACGTACTGCTTACCGCCAAACCGTCAGGTGTCATGTTTTGGGGTTGCATGGCTGCTGATGGCGTTGAAAAAGCTGCTTTTTATGCAACGTAAGAATGGACAGTACCAAATATATTTCCGTTTTAAAAGCCGCATTGCAGCGTTCCTATAGGGAAATAAATGACTGCCGGGACCATTCGTCGTATTTTCCGAAGGATTGGTTAGCTGAAAACAATATTAGACTTTTGAAGTGGCATACCTACTCTTCGACATTAATTCCATCGAACACATTTGGGCGATCCTAAAGCGAAGGATTAACGAGCACACCATATCCTCGTTGCAAAATTTGAAGAATGTTTTACGTCAAGAATGGCAAAATATTACTCGTACCTGTATAAATTTAATAGATAGCATTCGGTTATAAAAGCTAAGGGAGGCCCAACAAAACATGAGAACTTAAATAAAATACAAGTGTTCTTACATTAATGGCGTTTTTTATTCTGTGTTTTCATTAATTTGTAGACTATCGAGAATTCATGGGTGTGCTTTATACTTATGGCCAAGGGTGTATATTAAATTAAGGTTGTATGATCTTGGATCTCGTTTTAACTACTTGTCCGCAATCCTCATCTACTTCATAGCCAATTGTTTCAGAAGATTCACAACATCTAGCCTTGAATTTTATTATATTATTCAAACTCTAAAATCACCAGCAAATTATTCATTTAAATTCTCAATGACTAATTTTTTATTTATTTACTTGATTAACTATTTGTTACCAGTATATAGCAGTGGCGATTTAAATAAAGCTTTACTCCTTTTATTGTATTTTGTTTCATTGTTTTATTAATGCTGGAACATTCTTTTTCATCATTTTCACTGTAATGCTTTGATTCGATTGGCATGTAAGACTCGCGCTGCAATATGTAGTGACAACGATGCTACATTTCTTCCAGTTGGTATTTTTTGTTATGCAAGTATAACACGAATTTGCGAGTAATTGGTAAGATGGAAAGAATTCGAACTAGTTTCTTTGCATTTAAGGCCTACCAAGCTTTCAAAACAAATAAGAGACAAATAATAGAGGCATGGTATATAAAATTCGTCCAGGACATGGAGTTTTTAAAGCGACCTCTGCGTTAGTAGAAATATATCCGGAAATGTTCTTTAAGACATTTGTGAAATTTATAAAGAAGTTTCGCGTTTCATTAAATAATAGAAACAGAAACCAATTATCGCACCACAACAGTTGAAGTTAAATCAAAATCAAGGTGGTTGCAATTTTCTTTTGAACATATTTTGAGAAATGCTCAAACCAAAATAAAAAAATGTGCCAATTGTCAACAAACATTAATATATCTCTAAAAGCAAAGTAACAATATTCATTAACAAAACCATAAGTGATTTATATATGCAAAACGTAGAGCATGCCAAAGGCAACGAAATCCATTTACACGCAGCAAAATAAAATAAGTAAGTCTAATAAAGAAGAGAAGGATTTTAAAAATTGTTTTATTAATATTCTACTAGTATTTAGTGTGTCCACCGTTATTTCGAATCACTTCGAAAATTCTTTGAGGCATTGAAGAAATTAAAATTTTTAGCAAGAACATTTTTAATGCTTTTCTAATACTTTAAGAGTTTTTATTACCAAATTGTCGGCTGTTGGCATACATTTTCCTGACTATTATAGCCCATAGGTTCTAAATGGGGCGTGATGATCAAGTTTTAGTAGCGATATTATGCCCCATAGGGGCAAGGCTACATGCAGGCCACCTCAATAAATTCATTTGGCAATCATTGAACAGAATTTTTATAGATCTGTATTTCTGCGTTGTTTTGCATATATTGATATTTGAAATATTTCATCGCTAACAATGTCCTCCAAATGTCGAATTAAGACGATCTCCAATATTATGCAATGTTTTCCAGAATTCCTTTTTGCGGTCACAAAACATTATTTCAACTTTAATAAACAAAAAATGCGCCCCATAATATTAAACTTCCTCCTCGAAAGTTTCTGCTTAGTCTTGGGGGATTATTATGATGTAAGTCGTGCCAATATGAACTAAACCCATTAGAACAGTTCAAATTAAATGTTTTTCGTCCGAAAAAATGACGGTACTCCATTCTTTACATCAGCTCGTATGATATTTAACAAAAGACAGGCGTGCTGTTTTATGGTGAGGCTTTAGACATGTTTTTCTTGCCGGTTTTTTAAAAGCAACGTTTGGACAAGCTTTCAATACTTACTATACATGCGGTTAGTAACAGGCAAATCAAGTTTGGTTCTTTTTAGTTGCTTCAATAATAATATGGTTTTTCCCATGTTATACGAAATTTCTTTTACTATTTGCCAATTGATTTCCTTTCTTTCCATCAAATTTGATTTTTTATTTTTCTTTCTGGAGTTAACTACTTGGTCATTTCGTGAATCTTACATCAAAGTAAAAGCAATTTCTTTAACACTAAAAATTATATTCCATATTAGCCTTTCTTGTGCACGACAGCAAAATGCTATAAAAGTTGAAAAACTGTGTGTGCGTTTAAATTACTTTTACTCTAGTTTCTTATAAACAAACACTTGGTCGTGGTCAAAAACAATATGCAATTGCGTGCGATATTATTGAATATTTAACTTAATTTCTGGTCTAATAAGTAGAAAATTTTAAGTGCGTTCATTTTACTCACTGTACCTAATAGGGTATTAAACGGTAATATTATTATATCAATATCATTACTACATTTGGGCTACGGGACGTAGTTGGAATACCATTCTGAGATTGTGTGTTCGATTTGTCAGCGTATAGGGTATAAGAGTTAATTCTGTGGCTTATCAATTATAATAAAAAAAAAGGTAAAGATATAATAAACAGTTATAGTCGCAATAAATTTTTGGATACTTCCGGTAATTTTTGGTATCTTTGCTATTTTGTAAATGAACATTTGCTACATGCATAGCTTTTTCTATGTGTAACGATATAATTGTATTAGGTTGGAGGGAAAGTTCTGTCATATTTTAAATAGGCAGGTCGAGAAATTGCAGAAGAGTTTGGCATTCATCATAAAACTGTTGGAGATCACATTAAATCTCTTAGGTTTATGTTAAAGCAAAGTGTTTGGGTTCCACATGAATTAACTAAAAAGAATTTGTCTGATCGTGTAAGAATGTGTTCATCACATCTGATTAGACACAATGTGGATCCGTTTTTGGACAAGCTGGTTACTGGAGATGAAAAGTGGGTTCTTTACGAGAATATTAAGAGAAAAAAATTTCACTGCAAACCAGGAACATCGTCAGCAACAGTTCCAAAACCAAGTATCCATCAACAAAAAGTACTGCTTTGTTTGTGGTGGGACAGGAAAGGTCCAGTGTACTACGAGTTGCTGAAACAGGGAACAACCATTAACGCGGATCTGTACTGTAATCAGCTGGATAAATTGCATGCAGCTATCAAAGAAAAAAGGCCTGCATTAGCGTGTAGAAAAGGAATAGTGTTCCACCACAATAATGCTCGACCGAATATTGCAATGGTGACACAACAAAAACTGAATGCGTTAGGATGGGAAGTCCTTAGTCACCCACCGTATTCACCTGACATTGCACCATCTGATTATTACCTGTTCAGATCTCTGCAAAATTATCTAACGGGAAAAAAATTCAAGTCAAAGTGTTTTTAAGACAGTTGCTGACAATTTTAACTCGAAGGACGAGAAGTTCTACAAAACAGGAATTCACAGGTTACCTGAAAGATGGCAACAGGTTGTAACAAATAATGGAGCATATATAATTGATTAATATTAAACACGTATTTTTATAAATGAATTCAAATATTTTCTTTAAAATACGACAGAACTTTCCCTCCAACCTAATATTTTCTCTTATCTGTTTGGCAAGTTACGCTTTTTATTATTGCAATTTAATTTGGCTAACTTTGTGTGAACAACAGCTAAATTTAATTCATTTTTGCATAATTATTATGGTTTAACTCCGGCAGAATACATGGTTGGTTCCTATGTATAATGGCAGTGTTTATTGTACTCTGTTCAACACACAATTTTTCCATGTTGAATCAGTTTACATTTTCTCTTGCAGAACTGAAAACAAAGTAATTATTTCGGTGTTTTTTAGGATGTAAAAAAAAAATTTAAATATATGAAAAGGTGAAGGGCTTTTACTCTAAATAAGCCAAAAATATGAATGAGTTTTTGGTGAAAGCGGAATGATTTTCTGACATTAGAAAATGACTAGTGGCCGAACGAACTTGCAAACTTTGCAAGACGTAGATAGTAATAAAGAAGTTATGAGTAAGAGAAGGATAATAATTTGAGAAGAGAAAATAAAAACCCCTTTTGCAGAGTGCCTACTTATATTGTTGTTCGGACGACGGAGATCGGTACAAGAGAGGTACAAGTAATGAAAAGTAAATAAAAAATCTACATTCCAGAACACCTTATATCTCTTAGAGGGTTAATTTAGGCGACGGTACTTACTGGAGTTTCGCTGAGGATAGACAAATCACCACTGGTTCGTCCAAGTATTACTTGCGGTTTCGTAGGTAAGTTATTCAACTCGGTAAATATAGTGACCTTTTATTAGCACTTTTAGTTGCACGCTCACAAGTACAACCTATTCCTTTATGCGTTTGCACCTTGTAATTGCACTCGAACAGGCACTCATGAGTTCTCATTTTTAAAAATCATTCACCACCTCAGCGAATGACCAATGGTTACGTTCACGTCCGATTCTGTTTCTGGGATTGTCGATTTTTGACCTATCTCGAAGCCTTAAGGTACGTGCTCATTTTGTCAAGACCGCAGGACGTCCATGTAGCAATATTTTACAAATCTTTACAAATGTATAATGATATGTCGTTTGTTAAAATAAAATAAATTTTATTAATAAAGTTAATAACAGAAAATGTACCTTGCACTTTTCATTAACTAGGGACATACGCAATAAAAACTCTCTATATTTATAAGCCGTGAACTGCCATCTTGAATGCGTGCGAAAGGTCGCGTAATTTATTCTAAATTGTATGACCACGCAGTGAAATCTTCAAAAAAATTTTAATCAAATCGGGTTCATTATACTCTATGGTCATTTAAACTTCAAAAAATTGAAACCATAGAATCACAGACATTTTCATTTCGTATAGTCCAAAACTAATAATGAATATCTGGCAAAAACGCAATAATTTTTCGTTTCTTCTCAATCAAGTGTTCTCTCGCCACAGCTTTGCAATTTTTCTGGGGCTTGTTTTTTGTTTGATTAGAACACAAAAATGTTATAAAATTTGTTCCAAGAGGTAGTAAAAAATATTAGTGAATTAAGAGGATAACTTCTTAAGGCAATCGTCAGTAAAAATTTATTTTGGATACGAGTTTTAGATTGGAAACAGCCAAGCATCCATTTCCGTCATAAATGGGAAATTTTTTAAAGTTGCAGAACACTTTGCCCTATAATTGTGTCTGAGTGACGAAACACTTGACGGTATGTAAATGTAGAAAGTTTTGACGTAGAATAGATCTGTCTGTTGACTGATTTAGTTAAGAAGATCTAATTTGATCTGCTTAGCGTTCATTGATCTCAATCAGTTCAATTGGTACAGCAGTTAAAGCCGGTTGACTATCCGAACCGTCTACGGTTCGGCGGAAGATCGTTTGAACAAAAATGGCGAATTTTACCGAAAAATCATCTTTTCGGACGAGGCTCATTTCCACCTCGGTGGTTATGTTAATAAGCAAACTGTCGCATCTGGGGTACAGAAAACCCGCTCGTCATCGTGGAAAAGCCAATGCACACACGAGTGATTGTTTGGTGCGGCGGCATCATCGGCCTATTTTTCTTCGAAAATGAAGGTGGAGCCGCCGTAACCGTCAATGGCGCGTGTTACCGCGCAATGGTGGCCGATTAGTTTTTTGGGGAAATTGAAGCCGAAGACTTGGATGATATTTGTTTTTAACAGGGTACGTACCATACAGTAAACGCCGCAATTTATTTTTTGCGCCCTATCTTCGAAAATCGCATAATCAGCAAAAATGGTGATGTGATTTGGCCGGCAAAAAGCTGCGATTTGACGCCGTTGGACTATTATCTTTGAGGAGCGGTGAAAGATATATGTTACCCCAACAAACCAGAAACAATTCAAGACCTCAAGTATGAGATTCAAGATGCTATTGCTGACATAAGGCCCGAAACAATCGAAAATGTACTCAAAATTTGGGTGGACCGAATGAGCTACTGCCAAGTAAGCCGTGGTGGTCATTTGACCGAATTTGTTTTTCACAAATAAATGACATAAAACAACCTTTCAAATAAATGTTCAACCATTGATATTGAGCCTTTTTTTTAAGTGGGCCACTCTGTATATCAGGGCATTTGAAAATTTGTTATTTTGTCTCAGTTAACTGTGACAAAGTGATTTAAGAAGCTTTTTCTTGTTTTAAAATTTAGATTTTAAGTAGGAAAGTAAACATTAATTACTTTGTGTAAAACAAATAAATTTAACTTTGATTTTAGACGAAAAGTTGTTTTAATATCATTTCCTTACTTTTAATTTTACAATAATTTACTTCAATGATAAAATTGCCAATTTATTTTTCTCGTAACTTCACTTTTAATAAGTAAGCAATAAAAAGGGAAACTGTACGATATGGTAAGATTAACAGGACAGGCGTTTTAAAGATTTAGAGAAGATGGAATAGACAATTTTCGTAAAGTTTCCACGACCAAGCTATTGAATTGGTTTGAATGCCAATCGAATCGATTGCAATGCAGAGGTGTGACTTGAAAGCTGAGGATAATTACTTTACCATGCAACACAAAATAATTCATCAATAACATACGTTAGAAACCAAAAACCCAAACGAAGTACAATAGTTCCCCTACTATATATGATCATTTTATTAGTAAAACTGCCTTTATAACTCAAAATTAATTTTATTATTATTACTGTGGTTTATTTTTATTCATTTTACAAAATGTGGCTTACTAAAGTGAAGGTTTTTGCTAAAATATCTTTAAATCAAATGACTCGTGAAAATGGTAAGTAAAGACATTAGAAAAGTTATTGTTAAGGATTATAAAAAGAGAAAATCTTCATCTTATATACCATATACGAAAGTTTCAGCATATCACGGATTATGATTCGAGATATAATAAAAGCATTTAGAACAGGTGATATAAAAGGAAAGCAAAAAACGGTGTGGTCATCACCTCTATATGTTCATGTATCAAAAAAAAAGTGAAGCAGCAGTATTAATCGACGGCAAAAGAAATTACTGCAATGGGTAACTTTTTGCCGATACTTTTAAACATTTAAAAAAAAGTATCTAGATCCTAAAAGGTATGATATTGCAGTCCTAAGTAAAAGATAATGTTATACATAAACTTCTTCAGTCGGTGGAAAAACCTTTCTCTCTATCGAGTAAAGCGATGAAAGGATAAGAATTGGACAATAAGGCAATTGCGGTCGATAATCCGGACCGACAAGTCCAGGTTTGAATTGATTTGGTCAAAGAGGCAAAAGACTACAAACAAAAGTCGGACCAATTCTCTTACCCACATTATTGGAGAAGAGCTATGTAGTTCTCGGCTGCACTTATGTCATCGCGGGTAGATGGGTATCCTCACTTTGTTGATGATACTATCAGCGCTGCGAAGTATTAAAATATTTTGCAGGAAGAACTTTTACCTTCGATTCCTTTATTGGAATCCTTTGAGGGTCCAACAAGACGGTACATCCTGCCATTCTGCTGAAACAATAAAGGGCTGGGTTAGCTCCAAATAATATTCATCTTATGGAATGATATTAACCTCTTCAGGGACGAATTTTTTAAAGGTGAAAGAACTATTCAAAATATAAGTCAACATTTAAAAACAATTAGTATATAAAAATTAATTTGGCAGTAAAGCGCTATTAGTACAGAAATAAAAATACGAATTTTACAAATTATGTTGTTAAAATAAAGTAAAAATTAAAACTAATTAAATTTTACACAATTAGTAATTTATTTATCAAATAGTTATATTTTTCCAGTAAACGAAAAAGAAATCTTGCGAAAATCAGCAACTTTGAAATGTTTTTAAAGCGGTGAGTTTAAAGTAGAATAAAATATTACCACAAAGATTTTGGCTATTTTGATGAAAGATAATCTAGTGTAAATTTCAGATATTTTAATATTTCTTTCTAACTCGAATAGTTTTCATTTTTAAAACTCTAAACGTACGCATATGTTGATTAAACTAGCCTAGTAGATATGCTAGTCCTAATGAGTCCTTATGGGGAAAGCTGTTGTCAATGATGAATTACTGTAAATTTTTATTAATCATTAAAATATATATTATATATAAATATATATATAATATTTTTTTTGTTTTCAGTGTTCCGTACGCCCGAACAAAAAAATGGAAACCTTATAGGGTCACTCGTGTGTCTGTCTGTCCGTCTGTGACAGGAAATTTATTCCAAATCTATTGGACCGATTAAGTTGAAATTTGATAAAACATATGAATTTCTGCGACCTAAAACGGACATGTAATGTAAATAAATAAATTTTGAATATGGGTATAGCTTTAGCCCTCTAAATTAGAAAATTAATTGTTGTGAGGGTCTCAAATATATTTTTTTATAATTTTAAAATAAGTAGTTTTAAAGTTATTTAAGGACAAAAAGAAAATTTACCATTTCTCGTCGCGAAGAATAGCGCCTAGGAAACACCAATGCTTACACACATGCATACATATATACTCGAAAAATGTATGTAAAACTTAAATTTATTTATTATGTCCAACTGGTGAATTACTGAGATTTTCTAGAAAACAAGTAACATGTGGTAAATCAAATAAAATCTTTAAATGCTTTAAAATCATCTTGCCAATTATCCATTATTAAGAACCGAAATTACAATTGAAAGTTTTGGAATTAAAATATGCCGTTTAAATTTGTTGCCTTTTCCCTCTCTCTTTAAAGAGTTATTATCAAAACTACATGTAAACGGATAATAGATAGATTTGCGTATATCAAAACATTTTTATGAAGAAGGGCAGCTGTCGGAGATGTTCGGTGATGCTCACAAAATCTAGTGGAATTCGGCTATCTCTTACATCTTTAGGAAAATACGTTACAGTTTGTATCAGATTGAAAAAAAGGAAGCTATTGCGCATAGATTCGGTAGTTAAATTTCTCAAATTTCTTTTACTGTAAACTATGGTAGAAATTTCCAACATTTTAACTCTTAAAATTTAGCTTGCTGTATTCTATAGAAATTATTGTATTTTTTATAATTTAAGCTTTTGGCTCTAAAATTACGTAAATAAAATGCGTATTTGACTGAACATTTTTTTGAAAAGTTTGAATTTAAGTCCGTTTCGTAAGATGTAAGTTTCTTAATTGCATTACTTGCTGAGGCTTGTAATGGTAACCGATTTGTCTGGATTGCCCGATTATGGAAAATTCTTACCACATAGTGTGTCCCTTTATTGTACCGTTAAAATGAAAATGGTGGAATACTGAAAAATTTGCAAGGGTGTAAGCAATTTTTTTTCTCTTTTCTAAAGTAAAAAAAAAACATCAATTTCTCAGTTTAAACGAAAAATGACGTAAAATTAAAAACATAGGAAAATGATTCAATAGTTTGTGGTGTATCCTTGTGATTGGATGATGGTGTTTAGTTGGAATTGAGTTTAACAAATTTCGACAAACTTTGAGTTGAATATTTTCTCACTCGTATTCTAAAGCTATTTTCAGCTCCGATTTTAAATTGAATGTCCTTTTGTAAACTCGTCGCGGGAGTTTCTCCAACAGATGTTCTATAACATTCAGATCTGATGATTATGGTGGTGGTTGTAGTAGTTTAGGCAAATTAGAAATCAACCACATTCTTGAAACTTCCGATGAATTTATGTTTTGGATCATTATCCTAATAAAACGCAAAGTTATTTAAAATACTCAGTTTATTACAATCCTGCTACACATTCCGCTTGAGAATTTTAAGGTAAATAAATTTGTCCATTTTGCTATCGATAAAATTTAGATTGTCTACCTCTGAACTAGATATACAGACTCAAACCATCACAGATCCACCTCCAAATTTCACTGTCTCATGTACATTTTTCGGGTTAAATTCTGAGTTCGGCTTTCGCCAAATTACTGTCGTCCATGAAGGTTAAATTTATTTTCATCCGTGAATTGTACTTGTAGATTTTTGAAAGAATAAAAAAAAAACTTGTTCGTAATAGTAACAAATTTTTACTATATTCCCCTACTTTTAAGCACGTATTCTCTTGCGAATTTTAATCAAGCTTTTTATTTTTTGAATTTATGAAGGTCTTTTTGCAGATACTTCTTCCATGGAGGCCGTGCCTAATCAACACATTCCGAATTGTCCGGTCACAAACTGCCTTCGCAGTTTGTTTATTAACAATGGAATTGAACTCTTTATTAATTTTGAAAGGATTTTTTTTTTAAATTCTCGAAGTACTAAACGCTCTTCGTGATCATTTTCATTGCGCTAACGTTTTATGATGTTATGCAAAATCGAGGAATTTCTGTCGACAAGCGCACTAATTTATTGCACGGTTTTTCTTTTTCCAAAATACTTTACCACTAACTATTTATTTCGTTTCAAAGTATGTTTGCTTCCCTCGTGGTGCTATTTTTACTCTTCGAACTGTCTCAACGAACTATTTATCAAGTTTTAATTTTGCTGCAAACATTGCAAGTTATCAGCGATGATACTTTGTTACGAATTCGCAATCAGCGAACACCTTTAGGCTTAAGTAAACTTGCTGTATTTTTAATTTGTTTTATTTTTCGTTTGAATTGAGAAATTTATTTTATTTTAATTGAATTCCGAGTTTTGTAAGTTGATTTTTGAAAGATACAAAACAATGAAATATTCAAGCTGCCATTCATACCATTCGAACAATCATTTTCATTGATTTGTATTTAGTTTGTGCACTTGTCCCATTTCGCGCTTGAACCACAGTATCTTGTATTACTGAGATAAACAAAAAACTATTTATAGATTAGATGATGATTTATTATGTCTTGAATGTTCACAGCTGAATTAGAACGTTCATGGTACACTTTAAGAATCTGGTTCTCTTAAATTGTATCAGTAGACGATTTTATAGGAAATAAAATAATTAGTATTTATTAATATTGCAACTCTTTGTAAAGCCAAAAGTACATGTATCTCTCTGCTTTGTCAGACCTCCTTCCTGTATCTTCTTTAAATTCTTATAACATATAACACATAAACATACGAGTAGGCTTCTTTTTTTATTGATGCATGACGGGCGTTCAATAATTACTACGTGTGAGGAGTTAAGGTAGGGAAATATTTTAATATATGGTAAATACATAGCTCAAATTGATATGCCTTTATTTTACATTTGCTTTCGTTTTAATTTGTATTCTTCAATTTTTAAATTTAAAGAATTGCTGTTTTATTTTGTAATTAACAATTTGACTGTTCAATAATACCCCTGAAGAGCTCGCTATATTTTCAATAATGCCAATTTTTAAATGAAGTAATTAAATTTAAGTAAAAAATCCAGAAATTTTTGAGTTGAATATTCTTTTGACTTGAAATTCACTTTATATATTTTTAAAATATTTTTAGTTAATTCTTAGTAACTAAGTTTCTCTTCATATTGATAGCATATAAGACATGTTGAAAGAAAACTAATGTATCTATTAAAATTGGATACTTGGAAGCTGCCACACCTCTTTCATGTTCTAAGTTTCGTACATGTGTGAGGATTACTCAGTATCTGAATATTTTGGTATCGAAATCTGTGTCTGCCACAAATACATATAAGGGGAACAATGGTAGTAACGACTATTTGGTACCTTAAACAGAATGCTTTAAATCTGTATATTGTATAAAGAGTAGAAACAGCGTAAATTATAAACCATAAATTGTCCATTTATTTTCGAGCCATTCGGGCAAACCACATTCGCATATCATTTCATTGCATAAAAATCAAATATTTTTAAAAAATGCCTGTCAGCTGAAACAGTCCAATCTGCAAGTATGCATAAAAGCGACCAAACACTATAACCTTCGACAAGCACCACGTCTAATGAAAGCGATTACTCACCTTTTAATAGTCTCATTTTTACCACGCGAAGAGAATGCTTATTGCCGATTTTTGATGGCACTGCACCAATTTTATGTTGCAGATTTTTCGATGCACTATAAATGTTCATATCTAAGTAGTATTTTATGGGCTCCCAAAATGCTAAAAAGCACCAACTTTCCCTACCCTGTTCGTTTATTGATTTATCGTCTATTAAAAGTCTGTCCACCACACTGGCGTTCAGCTACCTAATTTCTTCCTGCGCGTCTCTATCGTCATCTGGCACTTAATTTTATTAATTTATCGATGCCCCTGTCGACAAAAATTGCTCACACTCAATGGAAATTAGCGTAATTTTAGCAATTTTTTGTTTATTTTGTATGGGGCGTGGGAACTTGACATTTTCTAAAATACGGCCTCTAGGAGCGGTTTTTTGAGCTCAATTAATTGGAAATAAAATAATTAGAGGATATTTAGTAAAAAACCGAATAGAAATTAAGCAATTTTCGCGAAATTAGTAATTTTAGCAATTTTACGATTATTTTGTATGGGGCGTGGGAACTTGAAATTGCCATTTTCTATAATACGGCCTCTAGGAGCAGTTTTTTGGGCTCAATTAATTGGAAATAAAATAATTAGAGGATATTTAGTAAAAAACCGAATAAAAATTAAGCAATTTTCGCGAAATTAGTAATTTTAGCAATTTTACGTTTATTTTGTATGGGGCTTGGGAACTTGAAATTGCCATTTTCTAAAATACGGCCTCTAGGAGCGGTTTTTTGGGCTCAATTAATTGGAAATAAAATAATTAGAGGATATTTAGTAAAAACCCGAATAAAAATTAAGCAATTTTCGTGAAATTATTAATTTTCGCAATTTTTTGTTTATTTTGTATGGGGCGTGGGAACTTGAAATTGCCATTTTATAAAATACGGCCTCTAGGAGCGGTTTTTTGGTCTCAATTAATTGGAAATAAAATAATTAGAGGATATTTAGCAAAAAACCGAATAAAAATTAAGCAATTTTCGCGAAATTAGTAATTTTAGCAATTTTACGATTATTTTGTATGGGGCGTGGGAACTTGAAATTGCCATTTTCTATAATACGGCCTCTAGGAGCAGTTTTTTGGGCTCAATTAATTGGAAATAAAATAATTAGAGGATATTTAGCAAAAAACCGAATAGAAATTAAGCAATTTTCGCGAAATTAGTAATTTTAGCAATTTTTTGTTTATTTTGTATGGGGCGTGGGAACTTGAAATTGCCATTTTCTAAAATACGGCCTCTAGGAGCGGTTTTTTGTGCTCAATTAATTGGAAATAAAATAATTGGAGGATATTTAGTAAAAACCCGAATAAAAATTAAGCAATTTTCGTGAAATTATTAATTTTCGCAATTTTTTGTTTATTTTGTATGGGGCGTGGGAACTTGAAATTGCCATTTTATAAAATACGGCCTCTAGGAGCGGTTTTTTGTGCTCAATTAATTGGAAATAAAATAATTAGAGGATATTTAGCAAAAAACCGAATAGAAATTAAGCAATTTTCGCGAAATTAGTAATTTTCGCAATTTTAGGTTTCTTTTCTGTATGGGGCGTGGGAACTTGAAATTGCCATTTTCTAAAATACGGCCTCTAGGAGCAGTTTTTTGTGCTCAATTAATTGGAAATAAAATAATTGGAGGATATTTAGTAAAAAACCGAATAAAAATTAAGCAATTTTCGCGAAATTAGTAATTTTAGTAATTTTTTGTTTATTTTGTATGGGGCGTGGGAACTTGAAATTGCCATTTTCTAAAATACGGCCTCTAGGAGCGGGTTTTTGGTCTCAATTAATTGGAAATAAAATAATTAGAGGATATTTAGCAAAAAACCGAATAAAAATTAAGCAATTTTCGCGAAATTAGTAATTTTAGCAATTTTTTGTTTATTTTGTATGGGGCTTGGGAACTTGAAATTGCCATTTTCTAAAATGCGGCCTCTGGGACCGGTTTTTTGGTCTCAATTAATTGGAAATAAAATAATTAGAGGATATTTAGCAAAAAACCGAATAGAAATTAAGCAATTTTCGCGAAATTAGTAATTTTAGCAATTTTAGGTTTCTTTTTTGTATGGGGCGTGGGAACTTGAAATTGCCATTTTCTAAAATACGGCCTCTAGGAGCGGTTTTTTGTGCTCAATTAATTGGAAATAAAATAATTGGAGGATATTTAGTAAAAAACCGAATAAAAATTAAGCAATTTTCGCGAAATTAGTAATTTTAGCAATTTTTTGTTTACTTTGTATGGGGCGTGGGAACTTGAAATTGCCATTTTCTAAAATACGGCCTCTAGGAGCGGTTTTTTGTGCTCAATTAATTGGAAATAAAATAATTAGAGGATATTGAGCAAAAAACCGAATAGAAATTAAGCAATTTTCGCGAAATTAGTAATTTTAGCAATTTTAGGTTTCTTTTTTGTATGGGGCGTGGGAACTTGAAATTGCCATTTTCTAAAATACGGCCTCTAGGAGCGGTTTTTTGTGCTCAATTAATTGGAAATAAAATAATTGGAGGATATTTAGTAAAAAACCGAATAAAAATTAAGCAATTTTCGCGAAATTAGTAATTTTAGCAATTTTTTGTTTATTTTGTATGGGGCGTGGGAACTTGAAATTGCCATTTTCTAAAATACGGCCTCTAGGAGCGGTTTTTTGGTCTCAATTAATTGGAAATAAAATAATTAGAGGATATTTAGCAAAAAACCGAATAAAAATTAAGCAATTTTCGCGAAATTAGTAATTTTAGCAATTTTTTGTTTATTTTGTATGGGGCTTGGGAACTTGAAATTGCCATTTTCTAAAATACGGCCTCTAGGAGCGGTTTTTTGTGCTCAATTAATTGGAAATAGAATAATTGGAGGATATTTAGTAAAAAACCGAATAAAAATTAAGCAATTTTCGCGAAATTAGTAATTTTAGCAATTTTTTGTTTATTTTGTATGGGGCTTGGGAACTTGAAATTGCCATTTTCTAAAATGCGGCCTCTGGGACCGGTTTTTTGGTCTCAATTAATTGGAAATAAAATAATTAGAGGATATTTAGCAAAAAACCGAATAGAAATTAAGCAATTTTCGCGAAATTAGTAATTTTAGCAATTTTAGGTTTCTTTTTTGTATGGGGCGTGGGAACTTGAAATTGCCATTTTCTAAAATACGGCCTCTAGGAGCGGTTTTTTGTGCTCAATTAATTGGAAATAAAATAATTGGAGGATATTTAGTAAAAACCCGAATAAAAATTAAGCAATTTTCGTGAAATTATTAATTTTCGCAATTTTTTGTTTATTTTGTATGGGGCGTGGGAACTTGAAATTGCCATTTTATAAAATACGGCCTCTAGGAGCGGTTTTTTGGTCTCAATTAATTGGAAATAAAATAATTAGAGGATATTTAGCAAAAAACCGAATAGAAATTCAGCAATTTTCGCGAAATTAGTAATTTTCGCAATTTTAGGTTTCTTTTTTGTATGGGGCGTGGGAACTTGAAATTGCCATTTTCTAAAATACGGCCTCTAGGAGCAGTTTTTTGTGCTCAATTAATTGGAAATAAAATAATTGGAGGATATTTAGTAAAAAACCGAATAAAAATTAAGCAATTTTCGCGAAATTAGTAATTTTAGCAATTTTTTGTTTATTTTGTATGGGGCGTGGGAACTTGAAATTGCCATTTTCTAAAATACGGCCTCTAGGAGCGGGTTTTTGGTCTCAATTAATTGGAAATAAAATAATTAGAGGATATTTAGCAAAAAACCGAATAAAAATTAAGCAATTTTCGCGAAATTAGTAATTTTATCAATTTTTTGTTTATTTTGTATGGGGCTTGGGAACTTGAAATTGCCATTTTCTAAAATACGGCCTCTGGGACCGGTTTTTTGGTCTCAATTAATTGGAAATAAAATAATTAGAGGATATTTAGCAAAAAACCGAATAGAAATTAAGCAATTTTCGCGAAATTAGTAATTTTAGCAATTTTAGGTTTCTTTTTTGTATGGGGCGTGGGAACTTGAAATTGCCATTTTCTAAAATACGGCCTCTAGGAGCGGTTTTTTGTGCTCAATTAATTGGAAATAAAATAATTGGAGGATATTTAGTAAAAAACCGAATAAAAATTAAGCAATTTTCGCGAAATTAGTAATTTTAGCAATTTTTTGTTTACTTTGTATGGGGCGTGGGAACTTGAAATTGCCATTTTCTAAAATACGGCCTCTAGGAGCGGTTTTTTGTGCTCAATTAATTGGAAATAAAATAATTAGAGGATATTGAGCAAAAAACCGAATAGAAATTAAGCAATTTTCGCGAAATTAGTAATTTTAGCAATTTTAGGTTTCTTTTTTGTATGGGGCGTGGGAACTTGAAATTGCCATTTTCTAAAATACGGCCTCTAGGAGCGGTTTTTTGTGCTCAATTAATTGGAAATAAAATAATTGGAGGATATTTAGTAAAAAACCGAATAAAAATTAAGCAATTTTCGCGAAATTAGTAATTTTAGCAATTTTTTGTTTATTTTGTATGGGGCGTGGGAACTTGAAATTGCCATTTTCTAAAATACGGCCTCTAGGAGCGGTTTTTTGGTCTCAATTACTTGGAAATAAAATAATTAGAGGATATTTAGCAAAAAAACGAATAAAAATTAAGCAATTTTCGCGAAATTAGTAATTTTAGCAATTTTTTGTTTATTTTGTATGGGGCTTGGGAACTTGAAATTGCCATTTTCTAAAATACGGCCTCTAGGAGCGGTTTTTTGTGCTCAATTAATTGGAAATAGAATAATTGGAGGATATTTAGTAAAAAACCGAATAAAAATTAAGCAATTTTCGCGAAATTAGTAATTTTAGCAATTTTTTGTTTATTTTGTATGGGGCTTGGGAACTTGAAATTGCCATTTTCTAAAATACGGCCTCTAGGAGCGGTTTTTTGTGCTCAATTAATTGGAGGATATTTAGTAAAAAACCGAATAAAAATTAAGCAATTTTCGCGAAATTATTAATTTTAGCAATTTTTTGTTTATTTTGTATGGGGCGTGGGAACTTGAAATTGCCATTTTCTAAAATACGGCCTCTAGGAGCGGTTTTTTGGTCTCAATTAATTGGAAATAAAATAATTAGAGGATATTTAGCAAAAAACCGAATAGAAATTAAGCAATTTTCGCGAAATTAGTAATTTTAGCAATTTTTTGTTTATTTTGTATGGGGCGTGGGGACTTGAAATTGCCATTTTCTATAATACGGCCTCTAGGAGGGGTTTTTTGTGCCCAATTATTTGGAAATAAAATAATTAAAGGATATTTAGCAAAAAACCGAATAGAAATTAAGCGATTTTCGCGAAATTAGTAATTTTCGCAATTTTAGGTTTTTTTTTGTATGGGGCGTGGGAACTTGAAATTGCCATTTTTAAAATACGGCCTCTAGGAGCGGTTTTTTGTGCTCAATTAATTGGAAATAAAATAATTAGAGGATAATTAGTAAGAAAACGAATAGAAATTAAGCACTTTTCGCGAAATTAGTGATTTTAGCAATTTTTTGTTTATTTTGTATGGGGCGTGGGAACTTGAAATTGCCATTTTCTAAAATACGGCCTCTAGGAGCGGTTTTTTGGGCTCAATTAATTGGAAATGAAAGAATTAGAGGATATTTAGCAAAAAAACCAATAAAAATTCAGCAATTTTCACGAAATTAATAATTTTAGCAATTTTACGTTTATTTTGTATGGGGCGTGGGAACTTGAAATTGCCATTTTCTAAAATGCGCCCTCTGGGACCGGTTGTTTGGGCTCAATTAATTGGAAATAAAATAATTAGAGGATATTTAGCAAAAAACCGAATAGAAATTAAGCAATTTTCGCGAAATTAGTAATTTTCGCAATTTTAGGTTCCTTTTTTGTATGGGGCGTGGGAACTTGAAATTGCCATTTGCTAAAATACGGCCTCTAGGAGCTGTTTTTTGGGCTCAATTAATTGGAAATAAAATAAGTAGAGGATATTTAGCAAAAAAACTAATAAAAATTAAGCAATTTTCGCGAAATTAGTAATTTTAGCAATTTTTTGTTTATTTTGTATGGGGCGTGGGAACTTGAAATTGCCATTTTCTAAAATGCGCCCTCTGGGACCGGTTGTTTGGGCTCAATTAATTGGAAATAAAATAATTAGAGGATATTTAGCAAAAAACCGAATAGAAATTAAGCAATTTTCGCGAAATTAGTAATTTTAGCAATTTTTTGTTTATTTTGTATGGGGCTTGGGAACTTGAAATTGCCATTTTCTAAAATACGGCCTCTAGGAGCTGTGTTTTGGTCTCAATTAAGTGGAAATAAAATAATTGGAGGATATTTAGTAAAAAACCGAATAAAAATTAAGCAATTTTCGCGAAATTAGTAATTTTAGCAATTTTTTGTTTATTTTGTATGGGGCGTGGGAACTTGAAATTGCCATTTTCTAAAATACGGCCTCTAGGAGCGGTTTTTTGGTCTCAATTAATTGGAAATAAAATAATTAGAGGATATTTAGCAAAAAACCGAATAAAAATTAAGCAATTTTCGCGAAATTAGTAATTTTAGCAATTTTTTGTTTATTTTGTATGGGGCTTGGGAACTTGAAATTGCCATTTTCTAAAATACGGCCTCTAGGAGCGGTTTTTTGTGCTCAATTAATTGGAAATAGAATAATTGGAGGATATTTAGTAAAAAACCGAATAAAAATTAAGCAATTTTCGCGAAATTAGTAATTTTAGCAATTTTTTGTTTATTTTGTATGGGGCTTGGGAACTTGAAATTGCCATTTTCTAAAATGCGGCCTCTGGGACCGGTTTTTTGGTCTCAATTAATTGGAAATAAAATAATTAGAGGATATTTAGCAAAAAACCGAATAGAAATTAAGCAATTTTCGCGAAATTAGTAATTTTAGCAATTTTAGGTTTCTTTTTTGTATGGGGCGTGGGAACTTGAAATTGCCATTTTCTAAAATACGGCCTCTAGGAGCGGTTTTTTGTGCTCAATTAATTGGAAATAAAATAATTGGAGGATATTTAGTAAAAACCCGAATAAAAATTAAGCAATTTTCGTGAAATTATTAAGTTTCGCAATTTTTTGTTTATTTTGTATGGGGCGTGGGAACTTGAAATTGCCATTTTCTAAAATACGGCCTCTAGGAGCGGGTTTTTGGTCTCAATTAATTGGAAATAAAATAATTAGAGGATATTTAGCAAAAAACCGAATAAAAATTAAGCAATTTTCGCGAAATTAGTAATTTTAGCAATTTTTTGTTTATTTTGTATGGGGCTTGGGAACTTGAAATTGCCATTTTCTAAAATGCGGCCTCTGGGACCGGTTTTTTGGTCTCAATTAATTGGAAATAAAATAATTAGAGGATATTTAGCAAAAAACCGAATAGAAATTAAGCAATTTTCGCGAAATTAGTAATTTTAGCAATTTTAGGTTTCTTTTTTGTATGGGGCGTGGGAACTTGAAATTGCCATTTTCTAAAATACGGCCTCTAGGAGCGGTTTTTTGTGCTCAATTAATTGGAAATAAAATAATTGGAGGATATTTAGTAAAAAACCGAATAAAAATTAAGCAATTTTCGCGAAATTAGTAATTTTAGCAATTTTTTGTTTACTTTGTATGGGGCGTGGGAACTTGAAATTGCCATTTTCTAAAATACGGCCTCTAGGAGCGGTTTTTTGTGCTCAATTAATTGGAAATAAAATAATTAGAGGATATTGAGCAAAAAACCGAATAGAAATTAAGCAATTTTCGCGAAATTAGTAATTTTAGCAATTTTAGGTTTCTTTTTTGTATGGGGCGTGGGAACTTGAAATTGCCATTTTCTAAAATACGGCCTCTAGGAGCGGTTTTTTGGTCTCAATTACTTGGAAATAAAATAATTAGAGGATATTTAGTAAAAAACCGAATAAAAATTAAGCAATTTTCGCGAAATTAGTAATTTTAGCAATTTTTTGTTTATTTTGTATGGGGCGTGGGAACTTGAAATTGCCATTTTCTAAAATACGGCCTCTAGGAGCGGTTTTTTGTGCTCAATTAATTGGAAATAGAATAATTGGAGGATATTTAGTAAAAAACCGAATAAAAATTAAGCAATTATCGCGAAATTAGTAATTTTAGCAATTTTTTGTTTATTTTGTATGGGGCTTGGGAACTTGAAATTGCCATTTTCTAAAATACGGCCTCTAGGAGCGGTTTTTTGTGCTCAATTAATTGGAAATAGAATAATTGGAGGATATTTAGTAAAAAACCGAATAAAAATTAAGCAATTTTCGCGAAATTATTAATTTTAGCAATTTTTTGTTTATTTTGTATGGGGCGTGGGAACTTGAAATTGCCATTTTCTAAAATACGGCCTCTAGGAGCGGTTTTTTGGTCTCAATTAATTGGAAATAAAATAATTAGAGGATATTTAGCAAAAAACCGAATAGAAATTAAGCAATTTTCGCGAAATTAGTAATTTTAGCAATTTTTTGTTTATTTTGTATGGGGCGTGGGGACTTGAAATTGCCATTTTCTATAATACGGCCTCTAGGAGGGGTTTTTTGTGCCCAATTATTTGGAAATAAAATAATTAAAGGATATTTAGCAAAAAACCGAATAGAAATTAAGCGATTTTCGCGAAATTAGTAATTTTCGCAATTTTAGGTTTTTTTTTGTATGGGGCGTGGGAACTTGAAATTGCCATTTTTAAAATACGGCCTCTAGGAGCGGTTTTTTGTGCTCAATTAATTGGAAATAAAATAATTAGGGGATAATTAGTAAGAAAACGAATAGAAATTAAGCACTTTTCGCGAAATTAGTGATTTTAGCAATTTTTTGTTTATTTTGTATGGGGCGTGGGAACTTGAAATTGCCATTTTCTAAAATACGGCCTCTAGGAGCGGTTTTTTGGGCTCAATTAATTGGAAATGAAAGAATTAGAGGATATTTAGGTAAAAACCGAATAGAAATTAAGCAATTTTCGCGAAATTAGTAATTTTCGCAATTTTAGGTTCCTTTTTTGTATGGGGCGTGGGAACTTGAAATTGCCATTTGCTAAAATACGGCCTCTAGGAGCTGTTTTTTGGGCTCAATTAATTGGAAATAAAATAAGTAGAGGATATTTAGCAAAAAAACTAATAAAAATTAAGCAATTTTCGCGAAATTAGTAATTTTAGCAATTTTTTGTTTATTTTGTATGGGGCGTGGGAACTTGAAATTGCCATTTTCTAAAATGCGCCCTCTGGGACCGGTTGTTTGGGCTCAATTAATTGGAAATAAAATAATTAGAGGATATTTAGCAAAAAACCGAATAGAAATTAAGCAATTTTCGCGAAATTAGTAATTTTAGCAATTTTTTGTTTATTTTGTATGGGGCTTGGGAACTTGAAATTGCCATTTTCTAAAATACGGCCTCTAGGAGCTGTGTTTTGGTCTCAATTAAGTGGAAATAAAATAATTAGAAGATATTTAGCAAAAAACCGAATAAAAATTAAGCAATTTTCGCGAAATTATTAATTTTAGCAATTTTTTGTTTATTTTGTATAGGGCTTGGGAACTTGAAATTGCCATTTTCTAAAATACGGCCTCTAGGAGCGGTTTTTTGGTCTCAATTAAGTGGAAATAAAATAATTAGAAGATATTTAGCAAAAAACCGAATAGAAATTAAGCAATTTTCGCGAAATTAGTAATTTTAGCAATTTTTTGTTTATTTTGTATAGGGCTTGGGAACTTGAAATTGCCATTTTCTAAAATACGGCCTCTAGGAGCTGTGTTTTGGTCTCAATTAAGTGGAAATAAAATAATTAGAAGATATTTAGCAAAAAACCGAATAGAAATTAAGCAATTTTCGCGAAATTAGTAATTTTAGCAATTTTTTGTTTATTTTGTATGGGGCTTGGGAACTTGAAATTGCCATTTTCTAAAATACGGCCTCTAGGAGCTGTGTTTTGGTCTTAATTAAGTGGAAATAAAATAATTAGAAGATATTTAGCAAAAAACCGAATAGAAATTAAGCAATTTTCGCGAAATTATTAATTTTAGCAATTTTTTGTTTATTTTGTATGGGGCGTGGGAAATTGAAATTGCTATTTTCCAAAATACGGCCTCTAGGAGCGGTTTTTTGGTCTCAATTAATTGGAAATAAAATAATTAGAGGATATATAGCAAAAAACCGAATAAAAATTAAGCAATTTTTGCGAAATTAGTAATTTTAGCAAAATTTTGTTTATTTTGTATGGGGCTGGGGAACTTGAAATTGCCATTTTCTAAAATGCGGCCTCTGGGAGCGGTTTTTTGGTCTCAATTAATTGGAAATCAAATAATTAGAGGATATTTAGCAAAACACCGAATAGAAATTAAGCAATTTTCGCGAAATTAATAATTTTAGCAATTTTTTGTTTATTTTGTATGGGGCGGGGGAACTTGAAATTGCCATTTTCTAAAGTACGCCTCTAGAAGTGGTGTTTTGGGCTCAATTAATTGGAAAAAAATAATTAGAGGATATTTAGCAAAAAACCGAATAGAAATTAAGCAATTTTCGCGAAATTAGTAAAATATTAAAAAGGACCCATCGACTAATTTATATCAATTTGCTGCTAGAGAGAATGATGTGCATTTCAGGATTCACATAGGTTGTAATGTTAAAAGAGAATTTTGATTAATGTTCATTTCAAGGTTTTTGAAAAAAATTTTTTATAAATATACATATTTATTGGAGACGGAAGATTGGCTTTAGGAATTTACAATGTTATCTTTATATTTTTGGAGAAAGTTATTACATTTTGTATGGAAAAAGTATGAATAACATACCTATATTGCAATATTTTCAAAGACATCGTCACTGTAGTTGATCGCCTACGACGATCGTGGACCGCTTAAACTATAAATCAGTGTATGTATGAAAGAGTATATTTGTTTGCTTCATAATTTCCTATATCAGTGGTTATTTCCAAACAATTGATGGAGGAGATATAAGAAACAATAATGAAATTAAATTGTGAAAATTAAATTTTATTAAAGAAGCAACTTTAAATATGAACTTAAATATGAAGGTTCTTTTTAACTTATTATTGCCAAAGTTTAGTAGTTACAAAAAAGACATCATTTTCTTTCGTAGATTGGCTGTTTCGTTTTGAATACATATTTGGATAGAACAAAGTCTCTTTTGATTTTGATATTATGTGTCGAAATCTAAGATATATGCACACTATTATTAGTTTTGATGGATAAACACTTTTAACGGGTGAAGCTGGGTTTTTCTTTGTACTCGGAGATATAAAAGCACGCAGTTTAACAATTGGCTACTTGTTTCGCTTCAGTAATACAGGCGTTCTCGATGTGTTTAGCTTTTTAAGAATTCAAAGAAAGTTTTTTGTTTTTTTAATTTAATTTCAGAGGATAGGTTTACAGCTCATACCTATATGAATAATGTAATAATAATTCAATCAGATCAAAATTTGTAAAAATCTGGCGTTTTGGAAATTGTAGCAGATCTTGTATGTACAATAAGGCTCAAGTTGCGATGTGGTTCTAGTTTGCACTAATGGTGTTTGGCTTTCGTTTTCTGTGGAAAACGTCTGTGTTAGAAGTAGATGAACAGGGACAAAACCTTCGACATTTACATATGTACAAGCCGTGAAGTGGGCTGATGCATGCACACATCTATAGGGTAAAGTGGGTTGAATCTTCAACTAAGTGCTCAAAAGTTCTATGGCAAACGAATTAAACGTGGGAAAAATTCGCAAATTAAAGCTTATATCCAAAAATTATTTTCACTCACGTTTAGCCTAAAAAGTTATTATTTTGATTCATGATACATTTTACCACATCTTCAAACAAATTATGTAAAATTATGAGTTTAAATCTGACTCAATAGCACAAACGAGCCCCACACCACTTGCAAAGTACGAATATACGGCAGGAGAACACTTGGTTTCGAAGAACCGAAAATTCTTGCACTTTCGTCAGAAATTCATGAATATTTTTGGCCTACATGAAGTGAAAGTCCCTATGGTGCTTGTGATTTTAATTTTATAGAATTGTCTCTAGAATACAAAAAATCCAGTTTGATTGAATTTTTCTGGAAATTTCACTTCTTGCCATACCATTTGGACTAAATGTCGTAAACTGTCAGCCCACTTACGCACACATGCAAAAGCCCAGTTTACGGCTTGTAAATATCGAAGGATTTGACAGGGATTAGTATCATCGCCGGCAGATCTCAAGTTAGGAGCGTTCAAAGAAGGGTAAAGGTGCCATATTTCTTCGAATTACATTGTTAAAATCATGCGATATATAGCATAAAGTAAGGTTAAAAAACAGTGGCGGTTCCCATCTTTTTTTTGTTAAACTATGTTGTCATCGGAATTGACTTTTTTCGTCCGTAATAATACAGGGTGGCCCATTTAAAAATTGGAATTTTGTTTTGTTATAAAAAAAAACAGCTCAATAGTTTTCAATGGTTGAACATTTATTTGAAATGTTGTTTTATGTCATTTATTTATGAAAAACAATTTCGGTCAAATAACCATCACGGCTGACTTGGCAGTAGCTCATTCGGTCCACCCAATTTTTGAGTACATTTTCGATTGTTTTGGGCCTTACGTCACCAATAGCATCTTGAATCTCGTACTTGAGGTTTTGAATTGTTTCAGGTTCGTTGGGGTAACATTCATCTTTCACCGCTCCCTAAAGATAATAGTCCAACGGCGTCAAATCGCAGCTTCTTGCCGGCCAAATCACATCACTATTTTTACTGATTATTCGATTTGCGAAGATAGGGCGTAAAAGATCGATTGTGGTTTTCGCTGTATGGCACGTAGCGTCGTCCTGTTGAAACCAAATATCGTCCAAGTCTTCGGCTTCAATTTCCCTGAAAAATCAATCGGCCAACATTGCACGGTAGCGATCGCTGTTGACGGTTACGGCGGCTCCGCCTTCGTTTTCGAAGAAAAATGGGCTGATGATGTCACCGGACCAAAATCCGCACCAAACAGTCATTAATTCTAGGTGCATTGTCTTTTCCACGCTAACGTGCGGTTTTTCTGTGCCCCCGATGCAACAGTTTTGCTTATTAATATAACCACCGAGGTGGAAATGAGCCTCTTCTGAAAAGATGATTTTTCGGTAAAATTCGCCATCTTCGGCCAAACGATCTTCCACCCAATTTGCGAACCGTAGACGGTTCGGATGGTCAACCGGATTTAGCTGCTGTACCAGTTGAACTTTATATGGCTTCATGGCAAAATTTGCATCAAAGAACTGCGTGCAATCTCCAATTGTTGAGAACGGTGACAAGTTTATGTTGATACACACACACACGCACATTTTGAGCAACAGCAGCAATGTTTTCGAGCGCACTGGACGAGTACGTACTGTTGGTTTATCCACTAACATTCCAGTTTCACGAGCTCGCTTCACGAATTGATTCACAATTGGTTTGCCATATGAATTGCAATTTTTCGATTGTACTATAAATGAAATTCTTTTCCAAAGAATTGTAAAAATAATAAAAGAAATAATTTACAGAAATAGATACATTATATATTGATGAAGTGCTTATCGGCACAATTTGTGATTAGAATAATTCTTGGTATACAAAAAATAAGTAATAAATACCAAATCTCAATCACTGCGTGCGTTAAGCGACTCCTAATATTCAACCACTTATGCTACTTAAACTTATTACATTGTCCAATACGAATTTTAAACCAAAAAACTGGCATGAAATCTTTCGTTCTTTTAAACTTAATTAAGAAAGTTAAATAAATTCAATTTGAAAATACATAGTTTTATAATAGGTCTAGGAAAATTTTCCTTATTACAATTATAATATTAGTGTTAGTATCGTAACCTTCGCATCGAATTACTTTTAGCATACGTAAGAAAGTTCATAACAAATTAAAACAATTGGAACCCTTCAACATCATTTTCAATATCTGAGAGCATTGTGAATGAACTAACAATTTGATTACTGTAGAAAAGCTTGATAAGCATTAGCTTAGCTAGGTGGATGGAATGGGCACTCATTGCCCGGTTCTCTCCTCGTCTCCTCGTCCAGAAAATGTATCTCATCAATGTAGTATACTCGTATGTTGTGATACGAGCACTGAGCGCAAGGATTCATTTTGGTTTATATTTTAATGCCATCAAAATTTGTTTTGAATAGTCTTATAATATTTTACATGAAAAAATAATTATAATAATAGTTTAATGTTACAGACACTAAAAAAACGTAAGTATATTTTATTTTTGATGTAATTAAAGCTATCGATGAACTATTCATAAATTGCATTATTTTCTTCAAAATATTTTTGGGTGTTCTACTTGCGTATTAACTTGGAGTGGGGATGGCGAGCCGTTGCCGCCCTACCCTCTTGCGTAAAGATTTGGAGGGCAATCACCCTGTCCTTATTCTCTTTACATACGGTTTGGAGAGAGGCGGGAGCTAAGTGGCCCATTACTCCTTGCGCATATCAATGTTTACTATCTGATTTAGGAATTACAAAAGGTTTACCAAATTGCAACAGGTATGGTATATTGACTCTAGGAACTTGACATGTAAATTACAGTGAGTGAAAATTGCACGTCTGCCATTAATTGGTGCCGTAAACATAACGCCTGACTTAATATTTTTTGTTGTATTAACAAATATTCTTATTTCGTAGTCCAATAATGGAAACTTAATTGGAAAAATATGTGTCCATCTACTTTTTTTTTTAACTTTTTAAGTTATCATCACTAATCTCTGTTCATTCCAGTGACTTAATTTATAGCATTATAAAAATATTATTATATTAACTATTTTAAAACAACCGAAAATTCTTTAGTTGCAGTTATAGTTCAAACTTTTCGGTGTAGGGATTCAACTGTCTAGTAAAAAAGTAGTAAAATTACATGCTTATTACGTAAAGGACATTAATTTAATAGGTATCCAAGTAAATTAACATGCTAGTAAACTAACTTTTACGCTTAAAAAAACTGAAATATAATTTTCTAATTCTGCAATAAAATATTTCGCTTTTAGTTCTAGGAAAAATTATTGTGTTTACCAGCCAAGGACTGCAAGGAGAGCCCTGAAGGTGTCCCAACAAGATCAAGCTGTAGTAACTATAAACTATATTGAAAAATGAATAATAATAGAAAGTTATTCTCTGCTCCCATGACTGCCTCCCTCTGAGAACAGGACTGACATTGAAATCAACAGCAGTAATGGTGTTTTTTTCTTCTTACGTCCCTAAATGTGTGAAATTACACAGTTTATAAAGAACTTTTACGCCGAATTAAAGATTTCACCACTGAAAAGGAATTTTGCGTGATTTAATACATATATCAAAAATATACCTTTTTGTAGTAAATGGTG
Source organism: Philonicus albiceps (assembly GCA_963969385.1). NCBI lineage: Eukaryota > Metazoa > Arthropoda > Insecta > Diptera > Asilidae > Philonicus > Philonicus albiceps. The sequence goes on from OZ017773.1 coordinate 14,552,334, forward strand.
AATAAACTAACTAGTGGCATATTTTTAGTTGCGAAATGTAAATATCGTTTTATTTTGTATCAATTCAGGGGTATACATACAATCAAAGTTGGTAAAATCCACAGTGCCAAATTGTTCAGTAAACGATAAAAACGATTATTTTAATAATTACAAGTAACTATTCTAATATTAAACATTATTTATATGCAGAATGTAATACATTATGGAAATACAAGTGTTCATCACGCTCAGTTCAGTACTTTTGAGTAAAACCTTAAGTATAAGATGGACTTTCCCAGTTTTGTTATCAAGTTTTGGACTTTACTAAGTTTGTAACTTTCTGGACAAGGTTGGATTCAGGCGTCAGTGAAATGGAGGCAATGGAGCCTTCCTATTGGTCGAAAAGGACTTTATGCAAATTAAAACGCAACTCACTTGGACTTTGCTAGGTTTATTTGTAAAGTCAATTTTCAATTTGAAATAACAGTCGAGATTACTAGAATTTGTATAAAATTATTCTACGGGGTAAACATAGATACGGAAAAAAATGTGTTGCAATTTAAATCTCACTTTTAAAATTTTGTGGACTTTACCAACTTTGATTGTATACCCCTGAATTGTTATAGTAAAATTTAATTTAATTTTTACAGTATATTACTTAAAATTGTTGAAGTATTGAATCATTTCCTCTACACCATAAACTATGAAGTTCATAATTAGTACCTGTAGACTTAAGAATGTTATCTTCACTAAATAGACAAAAGAAAACAAATATAAATCGGAACTATAATATAAATCACCACTCCACTCGAAATGTTAATAATTGCCTGTTATCCATAAAAACTTTTGTAGAGAACTGGGAAAAAATCTGATAAGACGAGATAAGATAAAATCAATTTATCAATCGAACAAAACAGTGGAGTGTATTACAAGATGTACAGGTGTCTAGTCGATGCATTATTCTATTAAAGATATGATCAAGTCACTGAGCGTAATTTTCGTTTTTACTTTTATTTGCGCCTGCTTAGCCGACAAGTTCATTAAAGGTATATTCTACTTTTGATCACATTTAAATATAAAGTTTCGCCAGAGTTTTATTAACTTCTGATGATTCTTAGAAGTTTCAGTGGATCCAGATTCTGGCAATGGAATGCAGGGACACAACAACATATCGTACTGCTTTAGGTTTACTTGGATCGGAGAAAAGTATGATAAAGATAGTAATATTAATAATGTGACCTGCGATCAGCTTACTAAGGGTGAAAAAGGGACTCCATGTAGAAGACCACTTGTTATTTCAAGTTAGTGAATTGAACCTACATATGTTTTACAGAAAACTAATTTCATTTTATTTGAAAAGTGACGTCTAATAGAATTCTGTTCTTTTACCAGAAATGTAGATGTTTTGATGTTTTGATGTTTATGTCTTATATGTATATATTTCAAAATATGCCCCGATGGTATTAAAAAAACAAAAAGCGCATATTTTGTTTGTGTATATTGAGTACTGGTTCTAATGATCTAACTTTAAAATTATCTAAATCTGCTTTTCGAATTAAGATTTGCAACAATAACACTACGAGAGCATATTATTTTCATATTTAAAACAAAAAATAAGTATACTAAGTTTAGCTTTTGTACAAGTTAGTAAAAGTTTATATTTATTTCATACATCTGTAGCTAATGGAGGCATACCTGACACAGATTGGATGTGGAAAAACTATCCTGTAGGTAGGATCGCTTGCAAAATGACTGGTGTTGATATGTGTGTTAAGTACACATATAAATACAACTCAAAAGGTAAGATTATTCTAATATATTTACCTACTTGCCTAATTATATTCTTTTTAATGTCTTAAGTGGAAAATATAACCTATATGTGCAGTAAGGTACGTATTGATAAGGAACATGGTGTTAAGGATGGTTGTTATACACAATATAACGATGGCGGAGAAATAGAAGTTTGTGTCTGCAAATCGAGGCGTGGACGTATGCCCTGTAACGCAGGAAACAATTTTCAATGGAATATTTTACCAATTGCTATTTCCGCACTGATAGTATTTTTAGTGATGGTACTGTTTGATAGTTCGTGATAAGAAAACTTTATCAATTAGACAAACTTAAGACTGCAGTAAATGACAAATTAATTTAGTGGAATTGCTTTTATATTAAGTATGTACTCTAAACGTGAAATAAAAATAAATACTTAGAAAATAAATAAATCATCCATTATATTGCGGGTGTGGGTAGGGGGGGGGGGGTTAGGGGGGTGGAGAAGTGAGGCGCTTTCAGTATGTCAGTATGCGCAAGTGCTCACTTATTTATTAATTATGGTTGTTAGACCTTGAATTTCAATTATTTTTGTGCTGTGTCCTTTCAGTATACTTTTTCAGGATTTATGTTATCTACATGACGTTGTAAAAGTAACAGTTGATTAACGGTTTTATTATAAAAGAGATTCATTTATTTTTTCTAAATTTTCAAAATGTCTCCAATCAACATCTAAGCCAGATAACTTAAATAATGGATTCATGGCATAGCTGAAAAAGTACTCGTGGTTTTTTGTTTTGTTTTGACAAATTGTTTAAAAAGTTATTTCATAAAAATAAGCATTAATTGATTCTATAGACAAATAATAAAGAACATATCTCTGAAATTTGTTTTGTCATAAACATTTGCATTATTCGGCTTGGAATTTCATATGGTGAATTTCATCTCTCATGAATTCAAGATCCAGTTTGGTACTATCTGGCCTAAATTCGGCATGGATTTTTATGGAATAATACATTTTTATAAACACATTTTCAAATTTTGGTTATAAATTAACAATACCAATGATCGATTATTATGGTAAAAACCTCAAAAGCAATGATTTTAGTGCTGAGGGAGATAACTAAATACTTAAAAAAGTATCTAAAAGTAAGATATGACTTAGCTTTGAAGTTACTAGCTTACCGAAGTTGGCAAAAACAACTGAATAGTAATATAACTGACGCGAATATTAGTCAATGAATTAAAACTAAATGTTGAAACGATTTAATATGCGGTGCTGGTGGTTTAAGGGGTTTGTACCCAAAAACTCTACGATGCAGTTCGAAACAAAATAAACTGCAGCCTTAAAACGGCTAATCTTTGAACTTCAGCTTTTGATTATATACAAGGTGGCGCAAAATTAATCACTCTATCGGAAGATGTTATAATTATTGAAAATAGCGTCGTTCTTCAATCATATTTGGCATTTGTGAACTGCACAGCTGCATAATACAAACAAACAAGCAAGGGAGCGCTATACATCGCAAGATCGTGGAATAATTGTGTCTATTTTTTTGACTAATAATCGATCGGTGGTGTTATCATGAGCGACGAGGCGCATTTCAATTTAAGCGGTTACGTCAATAAAGCCTCCGTTTCTGGGGTACTGAAAATCCGCGTGTCATGCACGAAGAGCCGTTACATCCACTCAAAGCCACTGTGTGGTGCGGCGTTTACGCGCGAGGAGTGATTGGGCCGTATTTTTTGAGGACGCCATAGGCAATACGGAAACTGTTACTGGCGAACGCTATAGGGCCATGATAAACGACTTCTTATTGCCAGGGCTTGGTGAACATGTGGTTTCAACTAGACGGTGCAACCGCACACAGCACAAGCCACAATGGATATTGTGCAGGAAGCGTTTCCTGGTTGCGTAATCTCCTGTTTTGGCAATTTGGCATAGCCAGCCAGATCGCCCGATTTAACCGGCCCAGACTTTTTTCTTTGGGGCTAGTTGAAGTTGCGGGTTTATGCCAACAAGCCTCAGACAATCGCAGCTCTTAAAGAGAATATTCGACAGGAATGCAAATAAAACGGGCACAAATTTGTAGGACTGGCGGCAGCCACTTGACGGATATCATCTTTTCCACTTAACAGAAAAAATTGTAAAGGTCCAAAGATAAAGTAATATTTTTTTTATTTAGTAAAAAAGTTATACAAAAACAAAATTGAATGATTAATTTTGCGCCACCTTGGGTCTTTCATTAGGCACTTCCTATCTTTAAATTTAAATACAACAAAGTGTGTGTGAGATATCATCGAATTTTTTTATTTGTTTGAAAGGCCTATCGATGCCATTAGGTACGGAATATTACATTGCTCAAATGTGGCACGTAGCGCCGTCCTGTTGAAATTACATGTTGTTAGTGTCCATATCATCCAATTCAGGCCAAAAGAAGTTGGTAATCATCGACCTATAGCGCTCGTTATTGACGGTGATGACCTGGCCAAGGTCGTTCTCAAAGAAATATGGACCGATGACGACGCCAGCCCAAAATCCGCACCAAACAGTGACTTTTTCCGGATGCATTGGACACTCTTGGATCTTATGTAGATTGGTATCGTCCCAAATTCGGCAATTTTGTTTATTGACATACCCTTTCATCCAGAAATGGGCCTTTCGACGAAAATTACGGCCAGTTTCCAACTGCTCAGCGAACACACGTCGTACCTTCAGCTCCTGGGTCAGTTGAATTTTGTATGGGTGCAGGCCCAAGTCACGACGTAAAATTCGCCAAGTTGTGCTCTGCGAAAGGCCGAGTTCTGGTGAGCGACGCGAAATCGACTGTCTCGGATCCTCCTGCAAACTCTCACAGACAACGGCGATGTTTTCGGCAGATCTTGCGTTTCATTGACGTACGGCTGTTGGCTGATTGTTTACTGAACCAGTGGACTCAAATTTATCTACCACACTGCGAATACTCTTGGTAAAACGATTATGGCGACCGTAAAATGGGCGAATCGCGCGGAACGTTGCCCGAACAGAACACTCATTTTGATAATTATCATTCAATTATCATTTGCACGTGTTGTTAAACGCTATATCCGTCCATGATGATTTGGCAAAACAGACCGAATAAACGACAGCCAATTTGACAGATGTAGCTTCAAAAATATGGCCGCTATCAATTGTCAAAATTCGGAAGTCTCTATTGGGAAGACCCTTTACATTATATTTAAAAAAAAATTAGGATTAAGTAGCCTGTATGTATGTACATGAGTTTAAAAGTTAGTACTGTACTTTTAGACTGAATTTTTGGTACTTATACCACATACGATATGATTTGTATACAAACAAATAATTTGTCGTTAAGAACTAAGTATAATTCATTCAGTAATTAATCCACAATCATTCTGGAAAATGAGTCATAGGCTGTGCTACCTGTACAGAGTTTTCTAAAGCGTTTGATAAGGCAAATATTTTTGTTACTAGAACAGAATTGTATATGCTAAAAATAAACAAAATTTAGATTAAAATTTTAGATTCTAGAGCTCTTTCTCTTTTCAGTTATTGTGCAGTCGGGAATTTTCTTCTTTTTTAATATATTTCTTTTATTTTAAAATTTTTAGTCGTTCTGCTTTTCTTGATGGCCGAATTGTTCAGTTCAGTTTTAGCATTCTAAGATAGGTAAGTAAATAAGCTGCACGGTGAAGTAAGGTTTATGAATATTTAATTCATTTAACGTTGATTATAGATATGTGTACGTTTATTATAAATATATGTTTATTATAAATAAACAGTTTGAACTTTACTTATCGACGCCTTTACATACAACAATGATCTATTTGAAAATAAAATAAAATTCACACGCGATAAAAATCACGGCGGCTCAAAAAATATATATTCTATACCATTTTAACAATGTGAATCTAACAACACCTAATTTATTAAAATCTATCGAGTCATTTGGGTTATAGATGTGCCAAAATACAGTTATAATACATATATACCGTGGCCGTGTGCATAGGGCACCAGATAAAAATCACCATTTTTTTAGAGGGTATCGGGTAATAAGGATTAACTAACTTCCATAACAATTTCGAGAGAAAAAAATAAAATGTAAAAGGTTGTCAACGGTTGACAAATTTATGGAATTAATCCACTAAGAATTAGTCCAGTAAAAACTGATACAACATCTTTGAATTTCGAATGTTATATCAAAAGCTCGCATCGCTTTTGGGCTAAAGAGAAGATGTTTTGTAGAAGCAAAGAAATGGAGTAGTATTAATTTTAATTTTTTTATATTAATTTTAACAATTTTGACAAAAATAATTAAATTGGAATTTGGACAAAATTACTGTTTTATTTAAATAGAACAGAATTCACGATATGTTGCCTACAAGGGATATTACATTAAAAATACGCCTTTAGTGATCTGTCTCGAAGTTAATGTAGAAAAAGGTACATTTTCTGGGTGAAAAATATAGGCTGAAAAATAGCTTAAAAGTTATTTTGCGTACACTACTACGGCTATTTTCCGACGCATTCTCAGGCTTTTCTACCATTTAACATATGAGCCTACACAGCATCGAAGCTCTTTCATTTTTCGGCCTTTTATTTTCGTCTGGGTTCTATAGAAATATGAAAGTTACATTTGTTGGCATCGTAATGTTAAAGCTACAGTCGTTGGTATCGCTCGTACCATGTATGGACCAACCATTTAACTAAAGCCTATGTATGTCTAGTCTTTGACTTAACCTTTGAAGCACGTATTTTTCTATGCATCGAATTTTTATGTAAACTGTTTTTTAAAATTCAAAATAGCGGATGCTATATTTTTTGTCTGTTTTGACTAAACGAAATGTTTAATTTATCAGTCTTATTGAAGCTGTACAGAATATGTATGCTCAAAACAAACGCGCACTTGACTGGTTGTTTATTATTACGAACATTTAGTTTAAAAATATACCGAAGAAATGCTAAAACATTTTTCCGAGCTCGGTAAAAATAAATTACAAATTGGAACTATGAAGACAAAAGATGGAGGGAGTAAAAACGAAAATAAAGAACACCATTAAATTTTGACCATTCTGGTAAGCCGATGAATGGGACACAATTTACCTTTAAAATTCGAATACTGACTGTCCAGAATTTTGCTCTCACCAACAGTACTAGCACCTGGTAGCCTAACAATTTTTTTGTTTTTATATAATTCAAAGCCTCTTTATTCATTCACCTTAAAGGTAAAACTTTTTAAAATTGGTAGGGGTACTGGCAGAGGGAAGGTTTAGAAGGTTCCCCGGAAGATTTCATCGAATCACTTCGTTTCGAGTCACAGAAACCCAATTTCCTCAAGCTCTCTGAAGCCCTATAAATAAAACATTAAAAAATAGAACCAGACGGAGACTGCCGAGGCAGCCAACACTTTTCGCAGCTCGAAATTACCGAGCAGAAAATTAAAATCGCAACGGCAAAAGGAATAGCGCTAGCGCGGCTGCGACGATTGCGACGGGGCAGAAAAGGATTCGAAGAAACAAACAAGCCGAAGAATGAATGGGGCTCTCCTGGTTAATAATTTATTTCAGAGGCCTTGGGACCAGGCGGCCAGGCCGAGGGCCTATCAGGTCAACGGAGACCGGGGATAAACAAGCCCTTATCTGGGCCTCGTAATAAACGATAATAAAAAAGAACTTTCCAAAAGTAATATAAGTTACAACAAGATGAGATAATTAAGTCATCCCAGGCCAGGGGAAGGACTCGAAAAAGTGGCCGGCCGGGACAATCCTCTGTTTTTTCTCCGGGGCTCGTTGGTAACGACTACGACAGTGTCGGGTTGGGATCCGGCTGTGTGGTTGCTGCGAGCGTACTCTGTCGAACCCTCGTCGACCCCCAAGGGAACCCTGGGTTCTAATTGTCCTGATTGTTAATATGAGATAAAATTCCAAGTGCAATTTCATTAGAGCATTCAACATAATTTCGACTGTAAACAGGAGATGACTTCGGATGTAATCGCAGTCCGGGACGGGTTAAATGGGCTAGGGAATGAGTTAGGTCTATTGTTGCCAGAGCGACATAACCGCCGCAATTGAACCTGCATCTGCGGTGATGGAGTTTTTGCCCAAAATTACCGCCAAAAGGGGTTCTATTCTGCCACATCATCCATTTAGCCCGTTCCAGTCTTGTTGGCATTCTTGCACTCCGAGTACTTTCAAATGCTATTATAGAACACGTTTAAAACATTATATAAATTTGGGGAGGTGGTATTATCGTCCGCGGATTTACCATTATTCCCGCTGCGTCGTGTTCAAGTTGAAAAAGGCGGGTATCGACAATGCGTGCTTTGTTTGAAGTTTTGCCAGGGCTTTATAATAAATTGCTTATTTGCGGCGGGAAGTGGTCGAAAGAAGTAGAAATGGGGGAGAACTTTAGAATCGTCGCATCACTTCTCGGTGCTGTATTGCGGCAGATGCGAATGGATGGTCGCCCGGGGGTTTTAAACCTTAAATTTTTAGTCCTCGTGGACTTTTATAATGGGTTGCTCCGCAGGCAATTTCAATGAGCATGCATCGTTAATGTCTCAATCTCCTATCTTTTAACGTAATTTTTAGAGGTTGCAATCAGTGGTATACTGAACTGGGCAATATTTGCTGTAATATTGGATGAAGACATGCCTATGAATAAGGGGATATGCAATTTAAGGCTCTATCACTTTGGGATACCCTTTTAATTGTTTTGTTTAAGGTCTATATGGGACCTTGATAATTCTAAGAGTTAGGTGACAACAATGAAACAATAGGTGAAAAAATTTACGGGGGTTGTGAATGTGAAATTTCGGATTTTTGATCATTCGCGAATTGATTGCTGAAGTGGCCAAATGTATCAAGGTTATAATTTCTTTGTATTCCTTATTTTTTAAGTAAAACCGGAAAGAGAGAGAGAGAGAGAATTGATTCAACGTAGTAAAAATGAATGAATAATGCCAAAATTCATGTTAGAGGTTTATACATATTATATATAACTCGATGTAAAATTTTTTAGTATCTCATCGTATTGCAGTGACCCTTATAATATTCCATAATGTCCCTCAGCGTATTCCAGAGTCTGAGTTTTTTGGAAATTTAATCTAGTATCTTATAGGAATACTTTTGCATAGAAATACTCCAGACATTGAAAAAATGGGAGAATTGGTCAAAGGGTGAGGTACAGGAGCTACGTTAACTTCTATGAAAATGGTTTGGATGATAGTGAGTTTCGGAAGTGAGTGTACCTGCACTGGTAAGTGGTAAATCAACATTGCTCACATTTGTTTTATTTACCATGAATAAATTCCAAATGGTTCAGATGGCCATATAATTTTTTGTTTGCCTAGGTCAGACTTTTCCTTGCACTTATTTTGACATATATAAAATACCCTGAATCATATACATATGACATCCAGAGTTTGTGGAAGGGGGAGGAGACATTTATTTTATTCTCTATTTGATTTTGTTGCAATGTGGAGCCTAGTCTGTCAGGCTATCATTACGGAAGCCGTGGATTTGAATTCTAATTAGATCAATGAGGCTATTATGATTATGTACCAAAAGAAAAGGAAAACATTTAGGACTTAAGTTTCTATTGTCAGTACCTCATTGTAAATAAACATACATTATTCACTTTTATTATTAATTAAATTTGATTACATGTATGTTATTAATTTGAATTTTATTTTATGCTGCGAGGTGGTACAACAAACACAATATTTTTATCATTAATTTTTTCATAGTCCCTTTTGAAATTTTCATATCGAACTATTTATTTAATTGCTCAGTTATTAATTTTATTTTTAGATAATAATCGCACCGGATATTATTTTATTTTTCCGCTCGAGTAAGTTTTGTAGTGTCACTGAAAGATTCAATACTCATAAAATTTCTTGATATTAGCTACATTTTACTACTACATACTACATGAGGAGTCAATTTTGTTAAAAGTAGGGACCAAAAATAGCTATTAATTTTCATGTTGCAGTTTTTGGCCCCGTGACCAAACATTTGGCAGTTAAAGCACTGTGTCACCTTGTTTGGAAGTTTTCTAAGATAGTCCCAGGATACTCTTGTTTTGTTCACTGTTTTAAACTTTGACTTTAGTTCATTAAGGGTAACAGTACCCCTTTCAAGATAAACTATAAACAGGATTATTTCACCAAGATTATTTACACGTTTTATCATTTTGACATCTAGACATTTCAATCCTGCCTCGATTAAATAAGTTTTTAGCTCATTTACTGGCATTGAGTCTAGGCCCTGTAACACCAGTTTCATTGGAAGTTCACTTTTACAGCTGTGAGAGAAGTATTCGCATTTCAGGTCCGTTAGTCTCAGGCAGATTTTTTTGTAGTCGTCGACGGTACTCGGAAATATTTTCACACCCAATGATATGCGTTTGGTAGTAAACTCGGAAATTTTGCTAGCTTTTAGTTGTTCGAGTATGAAGCTATTGGTACATTTTACCACAGTAATTGGAAAAATACCGATTTTGCTGGTTTTAATATTTCTAGCGTGAGAAGATGCTGTTTCAGCTTCGACCTCATCCTGTTGCATTTGGGTTTGCAAAGGTTGATAATAATTTATCCGGGACGACCTCCCACTGACATTTGCATTCATATTGGAGTTTTTAGTCATTGCTTGGTTTTGATTATTAGGAAACACAATTCCAGACGATTTTTTACTGGGATGGTTAGAATCACCATAACCATCGTTAGTGATCTCACTTAAAGAACATTTTTGCGAAATATTGCAGTATGACACGCCGCAAAATAACAACTATACTTTAACTTTAGCTTTAACCTTATTAGCACTTTCAAGAGATGTTGTCGCTGTTACTCGCTAACGAGAACTGATTTTTGTTTAAAAAAATCATTTAGCAAGATATATGAAAGAGGGTCTGTGTGCTAAGTGAGCCGGGATATCATAAACAAGATCATGGGTCCGATTCCCAACTGTCTTTTGATTACTTTGGAGCAGCTTAGCGCGGAATGAACAGGGTTAGCCCTACTACTGAGGCCTTGGGTTAGAACCTAAAATTGGTCAATTATTCTCTTCAAAATATTTAGATTTATTTTAATGAGCATTGTTCATATAAAAGGTCTTTCAGGCCGCTGTGCGCATCCGCTTGACTCGTCAACATGTCACATGTAAGAATGGTACAGTTCACTTATCATAGATGAAGCTCTAAAATAACATGACATGTAATATGTAGCATACTGTATTTACTTCGTCCCATATTCCATAGTTTAAAACTGATTTAATTTTAGGCAAAATCATAATAAATATAATTTAATGATTGTTATTGATTGATATATAAATCACATTTAATGATTTCTGTAAAATAAAATTCAGATCTAATGGTTATTAGTAACTTAATTTGTTTACTATTAATAATCATCGTTATATTTTTATAATAAAAATTGATAAGAAATTATTATTACGGTTCCTAGTTTAAATTACAATATTAATTGAAGTACCGAGGCCAGTTTGAGTTTTGATAGAATGCTAAAAATAGGCGCATTGATTTATTTAGGATATTTTTCTGCAGATGATTTCGTAGCCGAATCGAATCGCTCTGCGATAAAACAAAGGGCCAATAAAGCACATCTGAGTGTTTTACTTCTCTGTTGAGATGCAGAGAGGTTGCATGCCATAAAAGTAGGTAGTCGTAAACGCAAAATAAGTGAAGTGCAATGAAAGTAGCTAAGAATCTCAGTCTGACATATTCAGATGGCAGTTTCATTTTATAGTTTCCAGTTAAGAATAGTCGAGTGAAGAATTAAAGATCATTGATGAGTGGATGTAATTAAGTTAGTTAGAGAGTTCGAAACCCGTCCAGTGTGAGCATGTGGGACGTGTGTCGCTCTCCAGACATAAGTCATATTTCGTGGTCTGGAGTTGGGGTCTGTCCGACCCCTGTGTCTGAAAGGTGTGGATTACCTCTATATGTATGGATGTGGGGAGATACTCTCACTGAACTGTGTACTCAAGAGTTATTGTGTTAGTTTTCAGGGTGGGAATTAGCAATGACAATAGTAATATCAATAAAAAGATATATGAGTGTGTATTAATTAAATAACCGTAAAGAGAACCTCCATTGTTTCAGAAATTCTACTTTCACACTGATTTTGATTAATTATTGATATCTCAGCATGAGAAATGACGACTGACAGAAAAGAACTGATGAAAAATTGTAAAATACCCATATACAATACATATACTATTTCTAGTGCATTTTTTAGTCTTCTATGTTCTTTGATATAACACCCAATAAAATTTAGGTAAACCTTAGGAAAAATACTTTAGACAATCACTTAAAAACTTCAACTGCCCAATTTCTCCTTTGCGTGCGGGTTATTGATTTGTATCTAAGTGTTAACCTCTAAAAGAGTTACTATACGTGCTACTTTTATAAATTACCCAAGTGGTATAGCTGAGTGAACTGGTCGTTGGACATATCCTATATCATTTATAGAAACAACATAAATTTTTGCTAATTGCCTATGTTCTGTGATAAGCTTAAACGCAAAATTAATAACTAACATTTTGTATACCAAACTTGTAAAACTAGACAATGTTTTAGGAAAATAATCTAAGCTTTGTGTATAAGCTATAATATTTTGCATAAATTAATCAAATTAAGGAATCCTGAGCTTGGTATAAAACAACGAAATATGGTACAAGGGAAATTTTTGCTTAAATTTACATCCATACAAAATATTTTACCCAAGCCTGTTGAGCTAATTTTTACAATAGTGTGTTTTTAAGGTAAAACCAAAGGTTTACCGACTAAATTCTGGTCTAAGTCCTAAATTAACAATAATCGCAGAACAATTCAAATTTTTACCATTATTACTTGATATGTCTTAGGTTACATATATAAAAATCGTTTGGGTTTATATTTAGTATTATTTTTTCTCACCTTCCCATTCACAAGCGCTAGGGGAAAAAGAGGGAGATATAACGATGCGCTAATGAGCATAAGGACGAATGAACAATGAAACTTTAATATATAAATGTGTAAATCTAATAATTATAATTTAAAGAATAGTTATTTTTTCTATCTGTAAGGTCCTTATTTCTTTCAATAGTGTGCCGAAAAGTGCCTATGAATATATGCAAATTAAAGACACTACTTCCGCCACTTTTGCTTACCATTTTAATTGCTCTTGCACAACAAATAGAATACACTGCCATTCTATGCAACTCATGGGCGACTCGAAAAATGCAAATTTTCATGCAAAACTTCTGCACGATTTTCGTATTAGCGGATGTTTGTATGTAGCGGAAGAGTGCTAGGGAATTTTCTCATTTGTTACAAAAACAAACCTTCAGGCTTTTGGATATGAAGATGAAATTTGCTCATAAACCTGCTGGATAACTGTGAATTAAACTTAAGTAAAACCTGCAAAAGTTTTTCATAGTAGTTAGAAATAGCTGGGCGGGGGAAGGAATTCGAAATAAACAAGTTTATATTTATATGCCAAAAAAGGGGCGACCCAAAGGGCGATACAAACGGTATATGAATGAAATAATGACTGTGCCAGAAAATCCCCTGAGAAAAGTTAGAAACTAGAAATTTATTTGTTGCCAAAATTTGCTCAGGGGCTTGAAAGGAATTGCTATGCGTCGCCCATTTATCAATGCACTAGAAGAACTTCTCTGCACGAATGCATTTAGGCAGATTGCAAATTTTGGGAGGAACTGCCCCTTAGAGAAGGTTTGTAGGGACATACGAGTAAGACTATACATCCTGCTTAGACCTGCACGCCATAAGAATTAGGTGCTAACATGACTTATCCTAGGTGAGTAATTACTTGTAAATGCATGATCCCAAATTCGCGGAAGGATTTGACCATTGAAACGAACTAAAAGTACATATGAGACACACTTCATCGGTTATGAAGAAGTTGTTTCTGCTGTTCACCTTCCCGGGTGAAAAAATAAAACTGAAAATTAACTACCAATTTACATACGAAATAGTAGGAAAAAAGTCTTACAAGTAAACAGGTGGACTGAAATCAGATGGAATAGTGACTAAAATATAGAAACTCATGGAATTTCTGTCTATTGTTAACTGATTCAGTTTACGGCTGTTTGTTTCTCACTACCTTTTAATGTACATTACAACATTGCTAAATTTTTTAATCTGCTTTCATATCGAAAAGAATTCCAAGTCTAAAAATGTTCAAATTATTTTCAATCCTTTTGCAGTTTCTTCATGGTAGTTCATATTTCAGTCGCTTACCTCTACAGTTATGCTAATACATGTAAAAATTTCAGTTTGTTCTCAGTCTCTTTTTAGACTTCAAAATATTTTCGCCACATTTTAGTCTGAATTTCGTCTTTACTTTCTCTTCTCGATGGAATATTTTTTTCATTGCAAATAAAAATTTCCGATTCATTTCCGTCTTAAATTTAATTTTTGAATTTCTTTTACGTTCCTTTTTAGTTTTAATTGTTCACCCGCGTTCGTCTATCAGTTGGTTTATATAATACTCGTATATGTAACGGGGCGGGGTAGGGTGTGTACGGGGTTAGTAAAAAGACTCTTGAACAGATCGGTGGTTCAAGGTTTTGTTTAAACGCTCTAATTAGAATCGCTTACTCTGTCGCTTTAATTAAATACACTAATTAGATTATTCGTAAAGAAATAGGCCTTAGTTCGCATTCGGGACTTGTCATCCTTCTTAATACGCGCAACCATCCTAAGATAGGGAAATTACTTAATTTAATGCGGTAAGCAACATCATCATTCAGTGGTATGTTTTTGATTTTACCGCCTAAAGAAGAAGTCTCGAAAACGAACGGTGGCGCGGTGTTTCCTATTAATTTTAATTTACTCTGAATTTAAGATAAAAGGGAAAATCCCAGATATAGATTCGGGAACAGCTAAGGCTACAGGCCCCTACAATTTTACAGATGTGAGGCACGGCAGCTGTTTGCACGAATCAAAACTTTCCTGAAATTTACACGTTATAAGGGAAATTACAAGCGAATCAACGGCAGAAACTTTATTCAGCACAAATGAGTGATTTTGATCTAATTCATGCAGAAACTTTATCCACTGATTTTCCCAGGAATAAATGTTTTTGTTTTTACCAATTTTTATTATTGGATTAATTGAAGAACATGTAAATAATGTTCTGTAGGCGTAATGAATTTTATGAAAAGGATATAAATGTAAAACTGTTCTAATCGATCTATAGTATTTTAAGCTCTAGTTCTAATTTTTATAGTTTATTTACAAAACCTAAAATCTTAAATTGTAAATCAATGGCGTTCAATATTAAGGGACTAGTCAGAATTCCAAAAATTATCCTAAGTTTTAAACTTTCCTAGCTCTATTAGAAATGATCCGATTTTGATGAATGAGAGCTTTTTTGACTCTTTTTTTTACTTTTAAAATTGTTTACTCAAAAATTGTTCTCGCTTTTCTCATTCCTGCGAGAAAAAATGGGGGAAAATGTTGAAATTTAATCAAAAGATTCGAAAATGGGATGAGTTTTTGTTATGTTTTTTTTCTTAAACGAATAAATTAAATTGTGGAAATATTTTTATTGACTTTTTAAATACAAAAAAAAATAACAATAAATGCCAACTCGAGTAAAAATAAAATATAAATTTTTTTAAAAATTCAAGAGTTATAGTACGCCTATAGAAAAAGTATTAGCAGGCCAATATCAAGCTCAAAAGTCCAAAATATTTAGCAATCTTCTTAAAATTGATGACTCGGTTCTCGGTGTCGCTAATCACAAATCTACAACATTTAAGATGACTGATCCAATATGGTGGACATGATTTTTAGTACATGGATTCTGCCCAAGATTGGTATATGGTGGTTTTTGGGGTCGCTAGTTATAATCTGAAGTCAGAATTGTAAAATTCCATATGGCGGAGAATATTTTAAAAAAAAAATCTTCTTCGAACTTGGTGAAAGAATATGTGGGTTTAAAAAAAAAATTGATTACAATTAGGAGGCCAGATATGTGCAGCTAAAATCTGAATATTTCATTTGTAATACGTTAATCTACAAACTCTAATAGTTTTTAAGACTTAACAATACGTAACAGTTTACTATTTTACTTAAAAACGAGCAACATTTTTAGATTGAAAATCATATGCGCTCTTTCCATTCTTTGTGATAATTTTTTTAAAAATAAAATAAAATGCTATTAATATAAATGGTTATAATATTTTACTTACTTACAGGAGTTGATTTCCATTTTATTTGAATGGAATTGCTGATTTTCAAAAATTCTGACTTATTCAAACAACCACGTCTCCTTTTCTCTCCTCTAAACGTACCACTGACTATTCGCACGAACGCTACATTTTAACTGACATCTGCACTGTTATAGTCGAGTTGAGGGATTATTATGAGTGAATTCTCTCTTAATAACTCTTAATATTTTTGAATTAAAAAATCCAACATTTGCATGAAATATGTGATATGTATACATGGAAGGTTACACCATTAAAATTAAAAAATAGTCAACAATTAATGAAATACGGACATGCAAAGTTCTTTAATCGAAGAAGAAGGTATCTGTATTAGGAGGTATATTCTCCAATAAATAGAATTTACTTTAAAATGAAAAAATCCCGATCGATCCATCAAATCGTTCAAGAATTATCGTTCCCTCAGTTTTAGAAAACGTGGTTATTTAAGAAAAACGCGTTTAAAGATAAGCGCTATCGAAAAAACTCTGTTTTTGTACAATTATCAGTATTTTAAATATTGGGTATATGCAAAAGTGAGTTCCGTTTTTTCGTTAAAATTACATATTTATGATAATAGCAAGTATATAAAAGTGGAACATTATTCAAAGTGTGCTCTCTCAGAAGCCACAACTTTCGTCCACCTTTCAGACAATTTATGGATTCCCTATCTGAAAAAGTCGTCGACTTTTAAAGCGATGCATTTGTCAAGCCAATTTTTGATAGGCTGACCGCATCGACCTTAATCCTAGTCTAGTAATCCGAAGCAGCCAAATCTGGCTAATATGACGAGTGAGGTAGAACTTCCCTATTCTGCCCTTCTAAGTATGTTTTAACGACCCTTGCAGTATGTGGTTTTGTGTTCTTATGCTGCAAAATTAGTTTATTGTGTTTATTCTCCCATTATGGTTGATTTCCTTAAACAACTCGCTTCAAACATGAGGTCGGTAGACTCATCGGGTAACAGTTTCAAGCTCTTAATATACAACGCCATACATATCCCACCTAATAAGGAGCATTACCTAATCATAATGAATATTTTGCTTTGACTGTGACTTCATCACACTTTGGCCTAAACTTTTTTAGGTTTACGACTCACAAGCGATTTTTCGATATTCCAACTGTCTTTCTGTTAATTCATGTAGTATCCAAATTTCTAATTCTTGAACCATTCCGTGTAGATGTCTACTGACAATAGATTGATCAGCATTTAATGCTTCTGCAAATTCTTGTTGCGTTTACGTGTTGTCTTCATCGAATAATGCTTGAAATTCTTCTTCTTCAAATTTTTTCGCTCTACCTTCACTCGAATAAACCTTCTTTACTTCTGAAGCATCTTCAGCATATACTATCTGAAAAAGCATGTTCACCGTAAGCTCCTACAAGTAAACGATGACTTTTAGCAGCGCTTTTCTTTAAATTATAAAAGTACAACAAAACTTCCTGCAAATGGTGATTACTTGGCACAAAACTATCCTTTTTAAATCGAATAAAAACCTATATTGTTCACGCTTTAATCAAATGTCATATACTACGTTCCGAAGTTTATGGAGATAACTTTCAAAAGCATTCATTACCAGATTCATACAATACATATAAGCATAATCACGACATCTGCTAGAAAAACGGAACTTATTTTTTTTACAATAGATGTAATAGATCCAATAAGATAAAAAATATTGAGAATATCCTCTTAATAACCTCTATGTGATATAAAAAATCTTCATGTAAATTTGAGTATTATCAAGCAACATAACTATTTAAAAAAAAAGTTACTATTTTCATTTTAATTCGAAGAAAAGTGCACCTGATGAACATCGATGAACATCGATTGCTGTGCAAAGTACATATATAGAGAACATGCTTCACCAATAAAGAGATGTGACTATCGGTTACGGTCTTTTAAAAGTCGCGATTTTGACACCAATGAGAAGAACACGAAAGGACAATAAAGTAAAACGTTGAGTTGGGTGTGTTATTGGACTAAAATTCATATCAAACTCAAGAGGAGCTCGCTGGAACCTTGGAAATGAGTCAACAAGCAATTTCAAACCGTCTAAGGCTATGAGTATGGTGAAAAAACAAGGAAATGGGCTTCGTATGATTTCAAGCCAAGAGACGCTCAGCCACATGTTGCAACAGTCGTCTAGGAAACTTTTGAGGCGCTTAAATCTGATGTCTTACCCCACGCGCTGTATTCACCAGATATTGATCTTTCCGACTACCACTTGTTCCGGTTGATGACTCATAGCCTGGCAGAGCAGTAATTCATTTCTTACGAAGAAGGTAAAAATTGGGTTGATTCTCCGATCGCCTCATCGGCATTCGTATGCTGCTTAAAAGTTGGAGAAAAGTCGTGCCTAAAGATGTACATAAAATACATTGTACCAATTTTTCTGAATAAAGCTTCAAAGTTACAAATAGACACTCTCAAATCTTATTTGTATCCTCAATCATTTGTAAAAACATACAGTTTTTAAATGAAAAGTTCAGGTTTATTATAATAAATGTGACTTATGGACATGATGAAAAAATATCGGCCAAGCGACCACCTCCAGCAGAGTTGACAGACGTTTAATCTTTTATCGACATACTGAAGTGCGTCTATTAAAAAATACGGCTCTAGTTTAGCTATAACACGAATAATTTGATTTTTTAACTCCTGAATCGTTTGTGGATTATTGGCATAGACCATATCTTTTACGTAGCGGAATAAAAAGTAGTCTAATGGAGTCAGATCACATGATCTTGGAGGACAACCAACATTAACATCTAAAGATATACAACGTCCATTGAATTTCGTTCTCACTAAAGCATTAAAACACGTTATTCTATTGTATAGCGTTCACTAAAATTTTTCGTGTTGCTGCTTTATAATTGTTAAAGAATGATAGTTCGATATTTGATCAATTACAGCTAATTTACTTCGTAGACTCAAATCAAATCAAAGGGAATCCATTTACGTCAGTGCCGAAGTTTCATTTTCGTGGTAATACTAAAGTTATTTCTTGTTATAGTTATAAGACAGATGGAAAGGAGTGCTTCAGGGATGCTGTATGCTTTTATTGCAAGATGCTTTGATCAACTTCCAGAGCGAATGATGGATGTTGGATACACAAAGCTTGTTATGATACTGATTTCTCATGTAAATTTTACGCCTATTAAACGCATATTGTGTTTGGTGTTATCAAATAACAATTGAATATTGAATTGAATATTTACGTAATAAAATTTCAACCGATTTTTGAATTTTATTCATTCATTCCTCCGTGGGTCAATTTATCTAACATGGTGTGGTAAAGTGGATACTTTCTCTCGTCTTATTATTTTTATTATTCCGAGTTATCCAATAATAATCCAATATTAACAAAAACTGCTACAATAAATCTATAGATTTTAATGATTTTGATACTTCTTTCCTATATTTTTCTTTAAAACAGAAGCTGGTTCAAATTTTTACTATTTTCTTTTCTTGTTATTTATTTACAAAAAACAATTTAAAGAAATAGGTAATATATATATACAACGTGTTTTAAAATCGAGACAATGTTAATCAAATGGGTGACGCCAAAATAAAATACTATAAGCGTTTTGAAATAAAACACGGAGATTTACAATGATTAAAGAATTATTGAAAATATTTGCACTTGCTCTTTTTGTGCCCAGGTTTATATGCTATTTCGGTTTTATGTGTATCATAAGGTCAAACGCAATTATTATAAACTACATGAAGTTATTTTATTTATGCTGAAAGTATGTCGCAAAAACATGTACATTTAGAATTTGAATGAACTTTGCGTTTTATGGCCAGAATTCACAAATCGAATTGGAGTTGCAACTGGGAATTTGGTGCGTTCCTTGTGATGAAAATGAGTGAATGTTCAGTTCCTGTCGTCGTTCTTATCCAAATGAAAGAGTCAACAAGTTTATTCAAATATTCCTACGGTCGTTGTGCTCGTAATCAGATTGTTTTCAATTTTAAAGCGAGCTCCTGTTTTTGTTCTCTGGCAGTCTGATATTGAGCTTTAGTCCTTTGGTATATGTGATTTTATAACAGCGGAAACTCTTGCTCATCTAATTTCTACTTGGCTAATAAAACTTTATGATCCCGGAAATCTGAAAATAGTAATGAGCTCTGGGATTGCAGGAGTTTCCGAAAAAGTTATTGCATCGCTCCAAAGTGCTAAAACAGCAATTCAAGTGAATTAGTTCGGGGTAAGCTGCTAAATCTAAGCTAAAATATAGTGAGATGCTATTTTCAGCTTTCGGGACTGTTGGTGGCCCCTGGGAACTGACCACAGGGATTTATTCTGGCGACGCGGACAGTACGGCATACCCTCGGACGCATAGTGGTTCGGTATGATATACCGCAAAATCACGATTTAATGTTAAGCGCCACAGCGAACCTACGAGTAGGATAGCGCCATAAATCACCGCAGGCTCTAATTAAAAACTCGATCCGATCCCGTGACCAATCAGTTTTCATGGGAACCGCCGTCGGCCGCAACTGTCACCTTTTTTTTCCGACGCGGCGCACCCATTGATTCCGAATTAAAATCGTCTGAATTTCGGTGATTTGGCGTTGTATTGTTTCGCGGTCGGGAATTTAAGCAGTGACAGACATAAATTTACCCGTTTGGCTGGTAGCTGCACCCCCGCGTCCTCCGCCCTATCCATTCCACCCTGTGGTTTCCGGGTCGGTGCAGCTGCAGGCCCCATCATCATATTGAGTGCACCCAGTGGCCGGTTGCGGAGCACCTCGGTCGGCGCAAAAACTGAAGTGCATTAACAAGTTGCGAAGTGGAGATTAACACGTTAGAACAACGGCATGCGAAGCCTTGGCGGCCGGACAGACGTGCACGGCCGCCAACAGGATGAGATGCATACCCCCACGGGGCTGAGATCCGGTCGAAATGGGTCTGGACGCTGGACCAGCTGTAGCCGGGCGCCGGTGGCGACCAAATTGATCCATTTATCTTGCCGATAACATCGCTTTACGTTAAATTATAAAATTACTCGTGTTCTGCGATAAAATCTAATTAGGATTTAATTTTATGGATAGGTCCCCGGGAAGCTCTCACCTAGGCGGCAGTTATTGTGTTGACATGTCGTTAGGGCTTATCGGGAGAGCTCCGGCCCGGGATGACGCTAAGATTTCGGCAATTTATCGTCGACTTGAGTAATTGTTTGGGGTACGGGACGGGCAGACGGCCCACCCCCATCCTGCTTTGTTTCAAATTTCCAGATCAATGGAGCCAGATGGGACTCGAGTCATGGGCGAGGTTGGGGGAATAACGCAATTATCATGTAATGTCTGTTCAGTGAAAGTTTAATGTCTTCAAATAATGAGAAGGCCTGGTCTAGTATAAGACGTGCCCCAGCCGGGTGTAGGGCGGGGGCGGCTTTCTGTCAGTTACTTGTGGTTATTGCTGGTATTGAGACTAAAGGCTATTAAGACTCGTAATGGCGCTTATCGAATGGGATTACCAGGTCTCAGTCCCGTGAAATTTGATGAAAATAAATCCTGACTGGGCGGATTTGGGATTCTTGTTAACAACTCCCGTCTGTTGTGTTACGCATACCGCTTCTTCTGTTCCTAGTTAATAGGGAAACTGCTTAGGATGACAGTATTAAGGAACGAAAGATTCGAGCAGAAAGTACACATAAGGTAATTCGCAGATGCAGATTGCCTGTGCACATACATATATGTGGGAATTACTCGAAAAAGCTACGACTTGACCAGGGCTAGGGCTCGTCCCTGCATTCTTTGCGAATTTGCATCTCGATGCTCTACAACCAACTATCCGTGGTTTTGCCGCCAATGCCTTCTTGAACAATTATTTTGTTCTGATGATAAAGGGTGATTTTTTTACTATTTGGTTTTTCAGCGCTCTGTTTTTGGCAGCACACCCGTGATTCGTGACATGTGTCAAGGCCAAAGTTGTACAGTTTGCGTTGCCATTTCATCATGGAAAGACTTACCACCAACCCTTATCCACAACAACGTTTACAAATTATTGAATTTTATTATCAAATTTCGTCCTCTATAAAAAATGTGTTTCGACCATTTCATGGTCGGCATAATCGCCCTTCTGAACAGGGTATTCAAGCCATAGTGATCAAATTTCAAATGTTGCACAAATTTCACGTTATTGGACATAAAGCCACCCACCCGTGTGCGTAGAGTGCGGGCAGAAGAATATATTGCTACTGCAGCCGCCAGTGTTGGTGAAGATCCTGTTATGTTCATTCGTCGCCGTTCGCAGCAACTGCGATTGTGTTATTCCACTACTTGGAAGATTTTATGGAAGAATCTTGGTTTGAAGGCATATAAAATATAGGTCGATCAAGAGCTGAAGCCAGGTGATCTGCCACAGTGTCGTGTTTTCGGTGAATGGGTCTTGTATTTTTACCAAAAAATTGTTTCTGCGATGAAGCATATTTCTGGTTTAATGGATAGGTTAATAAGCAAAATTGCCATATTTGGTCCGATGAGGTTCCACAACCAATACAAGAGCTGCCAATGCATTCTGAAAAATGCACTGCTTGGTCCGCACTTTTTCAAAGATGACGGTGAGAACAACGTTACCGTTAATGGTGCTCGCTATTGTGCAATGATTTCCAACTTTTTATAGCCTAAAATACACGAGTTGACTTTGGTTGATATGTGGTTTCAATAAGACGAAACCACAACCACACAGCATGTGAAACGATGGATCTATTGCGAAATGAATTTGGTAAGCAATTTCTCTCGTTTTGGACCAATGAATTGGCCGCCCAGATCGTGCGATTTGACACTGTTGGACTAGTTTTTGTGGGGGTACGTTAAATCTCTTGTTTATGGCGATAAACCATCATTGATTCAAGCACTAGAAGAAAACATCACACGTGTTATCGGTGAGATAACTTGGACTTTTTGTATGGACTACCTGAAACGTAGTCGTGGCCCACATTTACATGAAATAATCTTTCAAAAGTAAATGGCAAGGATTGATTTTTAATTTCTAATGAAAATGTTGCCATAACATAAGCCTGAATTTGGTCGTAATACTATATATATATTATATGATGTTAAATGAGAACTGTAAAATTACCTAAAGGCCCATAAAAGGTAAGCATAGTGAATTTGATTCTATATTTTTTATTGAAGTTACCTTTTTTTTTACTAATAATTTTGTAAATTTGGTCTCAATCAAATTTAACCCTTATGTTATTACATGGACTCCCACTTCGACCTTCAAACAGTGTTTAGCTGTGATTAAAGAAGAAGAAAATGTTCTCTTTTTTGGGTGCAAATGTTTGCTATAAAGCAAAGAAACTGGTGTTCGTTTAGTAGTAGGAGAAAAGAGAGGTGCGGTTTTGGCTTATGGTTACTTCATTTTTTCATTCATTCAATTCACACAATTAAATATAAGCTTATCAATAAGTTTCTAAATCAAAAACGCGATAATAATTAGTCTTAGTATATCTCCTACAGGCACAGTGGTAAATCTCAGGGGTTAAATTGACTTTTACAGTTTTTGGGGCTACTTTAATAAAGAAAATTATAAGACTGGCTATATATGTTCTAAGCTTCATTTTAATGCCTTGTCAAAGAAATCCCCAAACTCAAAGTTACCGTGATATATGTTTTTTTAAATATATCATTTTTGAGGGGAGGGGTTTCATTTTGTTATACATTTGTTGGCCGAGGCACTTTACATGAATTTATCCTTTATTCATGTTTTACTTGTGTTACTTCAGAACAACTAATTCTAGTGCCTAATCTATTGCCAACAAATATAAAATAACCGCCAAAAATATTCGTTTCTCGATTATCATTGTAGCTCGCACATAAAGCCTGTGACCAATCCCTGATCGTACTTATATAAGTGGTGTGGTGCCGTCAAATTGTAAGACCATTTAATCGTTTTCCAGTGGGAATATTTTTAGCAACTTTCCCATGTGCTTCTACATATACATATATGCATATTATTGCATTTTGTAATATGGATTTTTATGAAGAACTTTTTCTCTTCCGCGGCTTAAATAATTTTTCGTTTCAAGTTCAGTACAATACAAATAAATTCATCGCATTTCTAGTTTGGTGGTCTTATGTTATTTTTCGCAACTATACGTTATCGAATTTATGCGACAAGCATGTACACATATTGCTTTCTTCTCTTTCATTGGGTATATACAAAATTCGTATTTTAAATGCTTAATTAACCGGTGAATATACATCCATATCGGGTAATATTGCCAAACTCGCCGTTTACTGATGCTCCTGATCGCTCAATGATAATAACGGACGACAGTTTTAGATCGGCGGGCAAATTGCTTGCCATGTCGCAAGTTTCGGGGTTGGTCTTTTTTTTTTATTAAAATTCGCGAACATCAACAGCAGGTGTGTTTTGCTGTTTTTTGCGACTTTATATGTACCTACAATTGTACGTTTTGTCTGTAAAATTGCAACAAATTTCTTTCCCCTTCATGACAGCTGTCAGATTTGTGTTTTACGAGAAGGTGTAGGGAGGGGGTGTACGTAGCCCCCCTTGCTTTCTCTATTAGAAAATTAAAAACAAAAGAACAGTGTAGCAATTTTCTTCAAAAACCCAAAACTTATTAATAAAAATTTACGAATGATAAAGGTTGTGGAGAAGTTGTTGGTGTAAAATGGTGTAGGTAAGGACCGTTTTTCCGACAATAAACTAAAATTATTTAAAAAGGAGTTTTAAGGGTAAATAAAAATTAATTCAGAAGACTGCTCACATTTCTAGAATTTATTCTTTGTTTACATTCTTGCAACTGCATTCAAAAAATGCATAGAGCATGTGCATTAATATCGTTATAATTTTTATCAAATCTTTTTAATTCCTGCTGTAGGAAGGTACGAAAAAAGGACCTATATTTTAACGTGCGGTAATAATAATATTCAAAAGTTTCAACTACAAATAATGACATAATCTTCAACCTACTGATTAACAAAATAAAAAAATATATAGAAAATAATGCTAATAATAACAATAACAAATAAAAAAATTAAAACAAAATGAGTAAAAGGCTATCAGGGCAATTTTATCTAATTTACTGGACTGTTGTACAAAAGACTCATCAGAGTAAATCAACAATTCTCTCATTGCTTCACAATTGTGAAGCAAAAGTAAATTGCAAAAATTACTTCAATCAAAGAATAGTTCCTTTGCATGCGAACAGCATAGAGTGCTGGCACCCCAGTATGCAAAACAAACAGACAGACGACTACCGGCTCCGTACAGAAGAGATGTAATTAGGGTCACCAGTGGCATAGAACTCGTGGCCGCCGGCAGTCATCGTAGCGGCCGCAAACGGCAGTGATACCGACAACCATGGCGCAATAAACCTAATCATTGTGCCGTGGATTTCCGCTCGGAGCGACCTACATGGCATCTCAAGTCCTTTTAAAGTTTCTGATTTCAATTAAGGATAATCCAACATAGCGCTTCATAATAAGATACAAGTTCCAAAAACTTTATCGACCATTTCCGACGACCTTTTCCACTTAAGAATTCATTTATCCTTGGGCTAGGGCAATAAATTCCGGGCAATTGGTTTCACGCAGCATTAAAACGATGTCCTCAGTTCTAAGGGTTTAATTTGGGTCATTCCTGGCGGGAATCAAAGTTTCTTTGGGGTCAGATATTACGGCTCTCAGACTTAGCTAAATAATTATTCTTTGGCAACTTTCCTCTATGAGCGCTTTCCGCTCCAATTAACCCATTAAAGACTTGTCTGACTGATTTCTGTACACGTTTCGCCTGACGTGTCTGTCATCGCTGGCGGGATCGGGGTCGGCTTTTAACAGCTTTTGCTTTTATTAAAACTTGCACGAAAAGAGCGATTCAATTATTTCTTGATTAGTTGAGAAGAAGACATGTTGACGCGAATCTTGGCTCTTTCTTTGGTCGCTTATGAGCAGTTTCGTTTTCATTCCATCATTGTCTTTCTACCGAGGAAGAAGCAGATTGAATATCCCGTGCCAATGAATGCAAGGGCTAAAAGAGTATATCAAGTTCAATATGCTTTAATAACCTATCAATTACAATATAAGGAGTAAAAATATTTAAAAAAAAAAACCTTTTAAAACAAAAGCTTTTATTATTATATGGGTATATTAAAATAAAGCTTACCGTATTACTCATATCACATAGCTTACTGTATTACTCTAAACATTTCATTCAATGGCCATATAAATGGGATTGTGAAAAAAGGGAATTCGCCATTTTGGGAGATGCCCGCCATACTGGTTTTGTAATAATGTTAGGTAAGGTCTTTTTACCGAACTTACACACGTGTACACAAATTAAAAAAATTTAAATAAAAATTTTTAAAATTATGTTTATCTAGGGAAAAAATCAATACGAAAAGTAGGAGTTCTTTCTGCATATTGAAGTCTTTTAAACCAAAAAAAGGAATAACACCAGGACGTACTACCTAGTCCTGCCATAAATTCTGTCACAACTTTAAAGAATCATAAAATCTAGACAATAAAAGATAATATGGTTATTCCAACGAAATTTATTTTAATAAGATATTGTTAGTTAATTAATAAAAGCTTTACTCGAAATGACCTCCTTTAGCTTTTGTACAAGCTTTTAAACGTTGTGGCCACTGGTCTATAGCGGCACGCACGGTATTCAACGACATTTAATTTGCTGCTTTCACCAATGATTTTTTCAGACTGTGATGCATAATCCAGCGGATTTAAATCTGGGCTCCCGGATGGCCAATCTTCTTGTGCAATAAAATCAGGAATGTTGTTGCGAAGCCACTCCTGTGTGCTTTTTGTTTTGTGAGCAGGAGCAGAGTCTTGCTGGAAGACCCAATGTTGTCCACCGAAGAGAGTTTGCGATAAAGGTTTCACAACACCTTCCAGCACGTTGGTTTGATAAACCGCCGCACCGGTTTTGACACCTTTTTCGTAAAAATGGAGTGTTGTGACACCTTTATGGGATTCACCCCACCAAACCATTACAGAAGCTGAATGATGGCCTCGTTGCACCCTGGGAACCGGGCTTAGCTTAGCTTCTTCTGATGATGTTGCATAAACCTTATCATTTTGTTTATTAAAAACTTGCTCCACAGTAAAAATTTTTTCGTTGGTAAAGAGGATGTTCTCATGACCATTGGTTGCGTGCCAAAGCAAGAGACTCTTGCATCTTTCCAATCTTATTTCCTTTAACCGTGGAGTCAACATGTGGGCTGTTGACCGACGATAAGCCTTTATATGAAGATCATCTCGAATGAGTCTACTCATCGATCTTGTAGAGATTTCCAACTCCCTCGACAAAATTTGTTGTTTGCGCAGTGGATTTCTACGGATGCGCTTTCGGACAGTTTTGATGGCACTGACTGTTCTAACGGTACGTGGACGACCGGTCCTTGCTCTATCATCTATGCCTAAGGTTTCATTAAATCGTTCTATGGAACGATAAATGAATCTTTTTGTTATTTTTAGCGGTTTCAACAAATTCAAAATTTCAGAAGCATTTTTTCCACACTATAGAGTGCTATTACAGCGATACGATTTTCTTTTACTCCCCACTCCATGATTACGAGTCAAAGACTGTCACCAAACTGATTGGAATATTACGCCGTACAGTTCATTTGTTACAAAGTGCAACATAACGGTACAATTCCAGGCGAATTTCTGAGAAAGCGCGCATTAGAAATTATGTGACAGAATTTATGGCAAGACTATCATGTAATGTTACTCAAAAAAGTAAGTAGGATCATTTCTGTCCATTAAAATTTGCATATTTACATATAACGCATAATGGAAGACGAGTAACCGTAGTTTAAATAGGTTCACTCCTATATTCCATACATATATGAGGTTTTGAAATAATTACACTAGCCAACAGCAATTTTTCCTTTAAAGAATTGGCAAATAATTTTTACAGGATGTTTTCTGCAAATTACGAATTCGTAAATAAAATGCTCATTCCTATGTACCTAATCGGCTATAAAAACCGAGAAAGTAAAAAAAAAGTTTTTAATTGCAGGCCTATGAATAGTTTACAGTAGGAGATTCCAAAATAACATTATCACCCACATTTACTTTTCTGAAAGGTATATACGAGTATATTGGAACTAATCATATACAGAATGGAATTCCTATAAGCTCATCACTTATTTTAGAATGCAATGCGTAATTCAATAAAATAAAGCAATATGGCAACATAGGTTGTGGTACAGTTAAATTTGTGAAAGTTATAAATCATTCATAACCAATTGAACAATTCAAAATATCAATTGCTGCGTGAATGCCATAGACGATTTCCTCAGAGTGCAGTTTATATAATAAATTCTATAAATGCAGTTACTTTTAGGCTGTTATTATTTAAACTCAAAGCGATTTTGCCAGTTTTAGAAAACATTTCATGTGGGTTTTATATTAATTGTTCAACTTTAGCTTAGTTCTATATAATTGTTATTATATCTTAAGATTTACTGACATTTCCTGTGGAAAATTCCCCGACAATGATTATTGAATTAGAATTCATGCGTTTAGGGAAACTGGTCTCAGTATAACAAAAATCAAAAGGAGAAGTAGACTTTCTAGTGCGAAATTTTCTTTAAAAAACCGATAGTTATGGCTTATGGCCATACGAAAATTTCAAAACGATTTATTGAGAAATTTTGAAAGAGACAACTTACAATATAAAATATAAAAAACTGGTGGAATCCTCCCAACAGTAACATAAAAATGCACGTTTAGATTTTACCAAAGCCATACGAACTGAACTGTAAAGTGGCAATAAGTTATTAATTATTAATTAGTTATAATTAATTATTTCATTTAGATGGCCCAGATGAGCTTGATGCTTAATTTTGGTCATCTGAGTTGAAATGATGGTGATAGAAGTTTAATGTTGTGGCCTTTCTTTTATCATGCAAAGCTAACTTTGTGTTATTTTTCCACCCGAATGAACACTGCGATATACGTTGGTTACATGAAAAAGATATTCTTGATCCGGATTTAAAACAGATAGGGAACATTTGGGGAATCATGGCATAAAGAGTCTATGAAAACGGTCGACAATGAGAAATAGATGAGGATTTGATTAAAAAGTTGATAAATTCGATATTTGATAAAATTTTCTAAGTTATAAATAAAAAAGAAGTGAAATACAATATTTAGAACATCTGCATAAATTTTACTTTTCGGTAAATTTTTAAACAAAAATTGAAATATAAAGTTTGTTTATAGAAATTGCGCAAACAAAAGTGGCTTTTTATTATATTTATTTTTATTACAAAGAAATAACAGACTTTTATGAATGTTTTATATTTTTTAATTAATATGTATCAATAGGGGAATTTATTTAATGTAATATAATTGCTTTTGAAGAAAAAATAGGTTTCTTCAACATAAATAAAACTGGTTGTTCTTATAAAAATTATGCACAATTTGTGTATTTTGTAACAGTTGAAATTATAATTATGCGCCGCTAAGAGAATATACAACGTGAATGGCGTATAAAACATAAATGTCTGTTCATCAATGCAGAGATCAACCAGCCGAGAGTATCTAAATGATCGCGGTTATAGCTTTAATTGAACTGAACTGAGTAATTGTCTATTATTTTGATCGCTACATGTGAATCGAACCTACAATTTCAGAAAGATATGCACTCACAGTCAAAAACGTCCCGAAGCACCAATGTAGTGATAATTGATTGCTATAAAAATATTATGTTTAATACCCTATTAGATGTACAATAAAATATTACAACGAGTACCATTCGTTCCTTTGGGACCAGTTAATATAATTTGATTAAAACTTATATCTAAGTAGACTCCTCGATTGCTTAGTTGACAAGTAACGTGACTCATCGGGCGGGTAGCACAAAAATTCTTATCACACCTTTTTGAAATTAATAATTAATAGTATATCGGACAAACAAATTTGAGATTTAATTTTCGGCATCTAGCAATCACGATTTCACCTATAATTATAGGAGGAAAGGCACATCATTTAGTTATTGGTTTCGATTATTTACTTCCTGTACAAGAGTTTGTTAGAATCTATTGAGGTTCTACGTGTAAGAATTTTATACGAAAAGAGAAACTTTGTACTCTTGGTTCGCTCGATCATTTAGCTCTAGTTGCGTTCTGCTCTAGCGGCTAAAGAGTTTACGGCTTTCGTGAATTGCTCCGATCGGTCGAGAAGTTAGTTGATTCAGTCGGAAAGAAACTATCACTTTGTAAAGTTCATCTTATCTTATGCCCGTTCACCCTCAGCTAGTCTCCTACATACGCATCGAACCTAAAAGGTCTGCTAGGTAGAACATAAGGTTCTAAAAGTATTCAATGAGGTTCAATCCAGTTACTCACAGGTTTTCTTTACATTTTATATTTCGATGGCAATATTGTTTGTTATGATAAATTATGAATTAAATGTTATTCGAGAATTTGTTAATCACAGTGATTGTCAAGGATGATGAATCGTTGCAGGGCAGCAGGAATGTTGGTTAGTTGGGGAGTTTTGAACCATTTTCCGATTACGCAGATCAACAACGGTCAGCAAACAAAATTTAAAATAGTCATTTCCGATGTATTTTTGATGCTGAATCCGATCAATTTAAATTATGTGGATATATTTCTTTTTGCTCCAAAATATCGTAAACTGAAATTTATTACATAGGTCTATACTAATTTAAAACACCTCTAAGTAAATACGTCAAACTAGCAAATTTCAATTTATGATAATTCGGAGAAAAAAAATATCTACATAATTGATTTTGAAGGGAAACAGTAGTAATTTTAACTACAATATCAGGTTGTTAACAATTATCTTGTTTCGTTATATAACCTAAAAAATAATGAAATCCGTAGTTTTTACACCGTTAGGTTAGAATATTTCGAAATCTTGACGTGATAGAGCAATTATGTAGCTAATTCGGATTCAGCATAGAAAAATAAAATCGGAAATGATTATACACAGAATGTGCAGAGTGGGCGATTTGATGGTGGTTTTTTCATTTGTAAATAAAATACACATTTTGAGATGAAAAGTCAAAAATTTGTATTGATAATGAAAGGTGGTTCTATGCCATTTATGTATGAAAATCAATATCATTCATATGCCTACCACAGCTTTGCCTACAGGCGGTGCATCCGACTATCAAAATTTTGCGATAACTTTTTCCAATAAAAGCGGATTAATGGCCTAAATTTCAGCACGAATGTTGTTGAATTGTTTGTGAATGAATAGCATACATCTTACCTTTCAAATAATCCCACAAAATATAATGAAGTGGTGCTAAATACGGGCTTCTTGGTGGCCAAGGAACTTCTGAAATGTGTGGCATGTTGCTCCGTCTTGTTGAAACCAAAGGTCGTTGACATTCAATTCATTCAATTTGGGCTACAAAAAACCAAATAAGATGTTACGATAATGTTCACCATTCACTGTAAGGGCATTTTCTGTTCATTTTCAAAGAAAAACGACCCAATGATGTCATCAGCTCATAAAACACACCAAACAGTGACTTCTGGAAGATGAAGTTTTGCTTTCTGAATCACATGACTTTTCTCTGTTCCCCAAATTCGACAAAACGATCAATAATTTTGCCAATTGCACGCTCAGTAGGACGTCCATGTCGAACAAAACTATTACGTAATTTACGAAATGTTGTTTTTTTTAACAACCATTTTCATAATACATTTGGACAATAAAAATACGTTGTTGTGATGATGGCATATATTTGACTTTGTTAAAGAATTTTTAAGAACAGAAAACATTAAGTGCTTAAAATCATCGACTGAAAAAAAAACACACAGATGGCCCACCTTGTATTAAAAACAATTTGTGTCCACAACCTAAATTAAACAAAAATACAATGGTGTACCCTGTCTGTGCTTGGACAAGTTGCCCGTTTTGCAAAGTTGCCTCTTTTGTTTATTTGAGAAATTTTCGGAAATTCTCTCCTCCATTTCGAGGAATCGGCCATGGGTGCAACGGGTGTCATAGACCAAACTTCTACACTGTGTCCACCTTTAAACAAAATAGTCCGCACACATTTGCCGGATAAATGAATGCTCCAGTTGCAATTACAGTTTTCGGGAGCTGTTGGGGGCATTAGGACACCCTCACCGCTGAACGGATACATATCCAAACAATTTCCACTTTTATCTCGTTCATCAAACCACTCGCCCTCGATTTAGATTTCATGGGGGGAATCTCACGAAATCTGATTTCGTCGAGAACACCGTAAACAAGTGCTTCCTGCCCAAGGACCCCAAAGGAATTGAAGCTAGAGGAGTCAGTGGGGTAGCTAGGAGACATTCGAGCGCATTAGGATTACAGGGGACTCACAGGAGTTGTGCAGCAGGACGAGTAATTTGTATTTGACTGAAACAAAAGCCACCCCCTCCCTGCAAGTCGATAGATATGCATTGCAAGAAGGGAGGCTGGTTGGGACCCAACTTGCGAACAAACAATGTAATAAATTCCCTGAGACTTGAAGTGACAAGATGATAAGCATTGTGTACTGAGCTAGCTCGGTAATTCGAAAAGTCGGGCGCGCGCTCAAGAGGCGGCAAGATGGAAGATCGGGGAGTTAAACCAATTTATTTCGGGGATTTTAAGAAATTGCACGTTTCCTTTCCGTTCATTGTTTACCATATGTAGTTAATTCCGGGATGAAGTCAGGTCAGAGCAAAGGTCCTCTCACCAAGACCAATTCTAGAGCTTCCTTCGAGCATCGAGGGCATTGATTACAGTTTTAAGAATTTTAGAATGCATTTTAAAAGAGTATGCCGAAATAAATATTATTAGGCAAACCTGATCAATTATTTATCTAATCCCAATGCCTTAAATAAATAAATAAATAAAATATCTAAATACTCGACTTATTAACTTTCCACAAGCCCAGGCAATCTTTGTAGTGGCAGTTAAACGAACAGTACATATAGTATGATGATTATCAATATGATCTCTAATCGTTAGGTGTGAGTTAAAAATCGGTTCGGTCAAGTTCGGTCACAGATTAGATTTTAGCACGTACTAAGTTAATTTCAGAAGAAGAACATTAAGTTAGTTATATTAGTGATATACTATAGTTTTTACATCACGCACGTGGAGAAAGTTCTAATTTACCGCATGCTTTTCCGTACGATAAATGGCAAATTAGGCGCGAAACTTAAGCCTGTGAGACTTGATTGAATTGCGGTTCGTTTCTCTCCTGCACCATATGTTGATATGTATTGCGCATAAGTAAAAAAAGGTAAAGAATCATAATGATTTTAATTTATTTTTGAAATACATGTAAATTCGAAGAACATTTTATTTTTGTTTTACTATATTTAGAAGTCTTTTTACCGCTTCAATGTAGTATGTACCCAAAAATTAATCACAAAAGCTGGTCTCATTTCCTTACCTAATTTCGATTATCATTTTTGCATGAAATCACCTTTTATTTTATAATTTTTTAACAGTATGAGTGTTTTTCGCACTCGTAATATAAAATAGGTTATGGTATACTATAAAAACACCATCCATAAAGATGGGACTATCTGAGTAAAATTAATTTACGGTCATATGTCGTCTTTTGTTTTTGGATGGTGGTAGCTGCATATGATTTTGATGATTTTAAAAAATTTGCGAATGAAAAGCTTGTGCAAAACTTTAGAGAAGAGAATTAATATTCTTGATTTAGACTTTTAAGTCGTTCATTTCCTCAATCCTTTTTTTATCGACTTGAAGTTTTTCATTTTACAGCTGAATAATTCCTTCATCATACTTAGTCTTCCTCTCTCTCTTTTTCATATATTCCCACAAGGTCGCAGCTTCATCTGAAGTATTAATCCAGATAGAACAGAATTGATTTAGGAGTGATTCTGGGAATCAGTTCATAATTGATTGCGGAAATCACTGGCAATCAATTTTGCTTTTTCTTTTTTAAAAAAGTACGGTTCTAGGCAGTGCCGGATTAACCCAAATTTTGGGGCCCCCTTTTTTTTAATAATTGTAAAATTATTCTTTATTAATGCATTTATAGAATTTAAACAGCTTATTTATATCATTTAAAGGTTGTAAACACAATAAAACAATCAAAATAGTTTTTTCGGGTCTTTAGCGCGCGAATTGAAATTCGAATCATCATATGAAATAACAATCGAAAGAATAAATGAATAAACATTTTTTAATATTTTGCGTTTAAAAATACATATTAATATGATAAATAAATTGGTTGGAAAAAAAATTAAAATGTAAAAAAAAGAAAAAAATTAACTTGAAATTAAAAATTGCATTAAAAAAATTCATATCAGATTTTCGTGGGGGCCCCTGCCCGTCGGGGGCCCTAGGCCATGGCCTAGTCCGGCCTAATGGGTAATCCAGCACTGGTTCTAGGTTAGGTTAAGTTGAGGGGGTCATTGTTTTTGGCCCATTGTGATATTACCTTTTTAACCAGGGTTTCCTTTTGCAATCAAATTCACAATCCTAGAGGCCAGAAGCTTGCTGCCAGCATAGTCACGCTACTAACTCAGATATGAAGGCCCCAAGGTGGGTAACATTCTACAAACAACACTTTTGTGCGCACGAAATTAATCAATCGTGAAGTGAACAAATTGATTTTAAACTGATTTCCAGTGTGTGATCGACTATAGACTCGACCAATAATATTTGACTGCTAAGAATCAATTTGAAATTAGTTTTTCATTGGCTTCTTTTAATTCCACTACATTTTCCCCTAAAATTCATCATGTATTCCAATTTTTATGTGGGTGTTTTTCTCTAATATTTTTGATATTACCATTAGGTTAAGAAATTTTCTGTAAATTTCCTCATGAATAAATGGGAAATTAGGATTACTTCTTAAATCACCCCTAAATACTTTACCATAAAGGACTGAAATTTGTTTTCGCTTTGTTATAAATTTCTCAATTGGATATTTAATTGGATCTTTTCCCTCCTTTTAATAAAATACATATATGAAACACACACACAATTTCAATGAAATATAATAAATAAAGCCAGTGTAGATTGGGACATTAGTTCAAGATATAGAATTGCGCCACTGCCTTCTGATCTGTATGGTAGTTTCAATAAATTCTTAAGTCTCCCCTCCAATGTATTTTATAGATGTATAAAAATTCGACCAAGTGCGCGTTGGACCATACGCAATTTAAGACTTCGTAGCTAGTATGGTAAAACGCGTTCCTAGATGTTAGCGTAATGTATGATATACTATTCTTCTCAGCTTAAAATATTAATATGGATTTTAAAAAACAAAGTTATTTTGGCAGTAGATTTAATTCATTTGTGTCTATGAACTTTTTATAGATTCAACTTTGGTCGATTATTACTCGTAAGCTAGGATATTTAGTTATGATAATTTTCGTTCAAAATTTAGTTATTATACTACTATTGTGAGTATTTTTCTAATATTCCAAAATAGCAGTTTAGCTAGTTGAGGACGGGGACAAATTTAATATTCCATAAACGAATACGAATTCACCACCACTTTTGCATATAGGGGATGCACTTTAAAAACATTTGTTTCAATTATTCATAACTTTGTGAGTGTTGTAAATTTTAGCACGAATATGCATGTATATCTAACCGCCAACTTTATAGTACTAATGTGTGCGACTAAAATTGCTGCGATATAAATCTTAGCTCAGAAAGTGTTTTATTGTAACGTCACCCATTTGATTAATATTGTACTTACTTTTTAAACACTTTAAAACTGCGATTTGCAGTACAAACAGACATGGTGAAACTATAAGGATTCTTAGCTTGACTCCGCAACCATAAAAAAGAGATAACTTCAAATGTGTCATTTACGTATTACTAAAATGTATCTATGATGCAAAATTTGATTACTTGATTCTCTCATTCATCGATGATACTTCGGAATATACTCATCAAATCATCGGAGACCATTACTATATTTATTGCTGCGAGTATTAAAGGCACATATAGTATATTTGAAATTGTGCATTACGAGTATATTACTTCTAGAAAGAATGACAGCTTGTTTTTTTGTTAATTTTTTGTTATATAATGTGATAATATAATTTGAGCTTTTTTTTTATCGGTGTCTCTTTTTTCCTTTGATTTAATTTTCTGATATTGTTTTTTTTTGTACTGAAATTTTGGGCTCAAACTCCAAGTCTCTAGTAATATAAGCTCAGTTACTTTTACAGGCTTTCATGAAATCTGAAAAAAGGCTCTTTGAAAGTTTCATATTTCATGCAAACAGTAAAATGTAAAGAAATATTATATATAGTAATGCTGAAAATCACTATAATCTTATATTATAATTCTGACACGAGCTTATCAATTTAACAATTTGTTGATTTGGACTAATTTCATGTTTTTCGTCTTCCAGACTTTCACATACTCGCATTTCTTAAATTTTTTTCCACGCTCAAATCTGAGCCAATATATTTGCCATTAGAAGATAAGATCCAGGAACAGCAATGGTAAGGGTACTTTTTTTTAATTGCAGTTTTGTATCTTAAATGTGCTATATGACATTCATTATTTCATTTTAATATAATATTTCGAATATTGTGTCGAAAGTTTCTGACGTCTGGCATATACAAACTAAATATGGTGAAATTGTAAATTGAATGCGAATTTATAGGATTAGTACGATACGGCAATCCGTTTTACCGCAAGGCAATCTAATTTATAGTTTGGGAGAATATTACTGTCTTTGAGATGCATACATATTTCGATGATTAAAAATTTTGGAATATTTTTCTTTTTAATATAGTTACTCGTATACCTTTTAAGAACAAGTGTTTTATTTTTTGTATCTTCTGAGGTACTTTGGAAAAGTCTACTTTCAAGGATTTTTGGTAAATTGGTTATAAATATAAATATAAGTATAAATGTAAATATAAATATAAACATAAAAATACCATTACTTTAGGCTCTAATTTCTTTTTTCAAATTCATGAATAATTTCAGAAAGGAATGTCTATTTTAACCTTCCTAAGGCCCTTGGGTCATTTTTGACCCAAAGCGCTGTATGTTTGTTTATAACTTTTTTGTTTTTTAAGATAGAAATTTGAAATTTTTTGACTTTTCCTAAATCGGTGAGAAGAGTTATTTTGCAGTATTAATTTTTCCGACGACTTTTTTATATTGCCGCTGTAAAAAAAATCACACTAAAGGTCCTTGGGTCAAATTTGACCCAGTATGTTATTTCTTATGTTACCCGTACTATATTTCATTATGTTATGCAGTTTTTTTGTTAACTTCATCATGTCGAGACGTGTAAAAGACATCGATTATTCCACGTTTTCCGAGGGTTCTTCTGATGAAGAAGTGTCAGAAGAAGAAGATCATTTATCCGTGTATGAATCTTCATCCGACGAAGAAGACGAAGAAGACCAGGAGGAAATTGTTCCGCCACCAAGAAAGAGAGGAAGAACGCAACAAAGAACAACTGGACGTCAAAGAAACAACCTAGTGGAAGTTTCACGTCAAAAAATGGGACCATCAAGTGGAGTAAGGAACCAGTGCAAAACCCTCGCGGAAGATCTTCATCGGCCAACGTATTGCGTGACAAGCCTGGTGTTACGCGGTTTGCTGCGAGTCGTATAAACGATGAACTAAGTTCGTTCGAGTAGTTTTTCCCTCCGAAAATTGAAAAAATGTTGTTAGAAAATACAAACGCAGAAGGTAAGCGTGTATTCGGCGATACGTGGGAAACATTAGATGTTGTAGAATTGCGCGCTTATATCGGCTCGCTATTTTTTGCTGAGGTTTTCAAATCTCATAATGAAAGTACTGAAAGTTTATGGGATCCGAAATACGGTCGTAGTATTTTTAGAGCTACAATGTCTCATAAACAATTCAAACGAATTTCTCGAGTTATGAGATTTGATGAACGTGAATCTCGTTCGCGAAGAAGAGAAAAAGACAAATTCGCGCCTATTCGAGAATTGTGGGATGCTTGGGTTGAAATACTTCCAACGCTTTTCAATTGCGGAGAAAATGTTACTGTTGATGAACAACTCGTAGCTTTTCGTGGAAGGTGCCCGTTTCGTCAATACATGCCAAAGAAACCTGCTAAGTATGGAATAAAGTTTTGGATTCTCTGCGATAGTGTAACTAGTTACGTGTGGAAGATCATAGTTTATCTCGGAAAACCAAAAGGCGCTGCTCCAGAGAAAAATCAGGGGAAAAACGTTGTGTTAGAATTATCAAAAAATTTGCGCGGGCGAAACATTGTTTGTGATAATTTTTTTACTTCGCATGAACTCGGTCAGGAACTACTGAAGAAGGATTTGACGATGGTCG
Organism: Philonicus albiceps; assembly: GCA_963969385.1. Classification (NCBI taxonomy): domain Eukaryota; kingdom Metazoa; phylum Arthropoda; class Insecta; order Diptera; family Asilidae; genus Philonicus; species Philonicus albiceps. The sequence continues at coordinate 14,590,603 of OZ017773.1, forward strand.
GTACGATTAGAAAAAATAAAACATCACTTCCGCCTGCATTGCTCGAAACAAAAAAAAAACCGATTCTTTCGTCAACTTTTGCTTTTACGCAAGATACAACGCTCGTTTCTTATATTCCCAAAAAACACCGAGTCGTTCTTCTTCAAAGTACATTGCACCACGGAAAAGAAGTTTCATCCGAGGATCACAAAAAACCACTTATGATCCTTGATTATAATGATAACAAGGGTTCCGTTGTTACTCTTGATAAGGCGATCGTCAATTACACAACACGAAGACAATCTAGGAGATGACCGATGACAGTTTTTTACAATATTTTAGACATTTCTGCGTACAATGCACATGTTCTCTTTTCGCAAATCGATGCGACATGCAACGCGCAGTTTCTCCAAAAGCGAAGATTTTTTATACAAAACAGCCGAAAAACTTGTAACACCACACATTCAAAGACGCGTGCGTATGCCACGAACTTTGTCATCCCAACAAGTTGTTTTTGATGCGATCGAAAATGTAGATCCAGCGACCAAATCCGCACTACCGACAAATTCAAAAAGTGTAACAAAAACTGGAAAAAAGGGAGGTCGGTGTTATCTATGCGACAAATCAGACAATAAAACATCGTACAATTGTAATTATTGTAAGAATTACGTTTGTAAAAATCATTTGGAAGCAATTTACACATGTTCTAAATGCCCACGAAAATAAAGATTTTTCGTCAAATTGTATTGATTTTTATTCAAAATATAAATTAAAAATTGTTTATTTTTGTTGTTTATCAACCTCATAATGACGTAAAATAATAACTAAAAAAAGTTTAAAAGAATAAAGTAATAAAAAACATTTAAAAGTACTTTTCTATTCTATGGGTCAAATTTGACCCGAAGGACCTTTCGTGTATAGTGAAAGTTAGGGCCTTAGGAAGGTTAATTATTATTTTTAATAAAAACGACTCCTTTTAATTAATATATAGGAGAGAGTGGGACAAGATGTAGTAGTGAGGTAAGACGGGGTACCAAAAGAATTATATTATATATTATTTATTATTAGTGGCCAATCCGTGCTTTCAATGTCATTCACATCGAAGTAGGAGATGACGTAAGTCCATAAGTTAAAAAAAAGCTTTTTTGCTTTGATCTTTTTTGATTTGTGTAGAATTACGAAGGGATAGGTAAATAAAGACGAGATAATGTTTACCCCATCTTACCTCTTTGGATGATTCTATACGAAAATTTGATTCTTAATATACATACTTCCGGTTTAACTCTTTCACTACAAAAGAGGTATATGTACGTTCTCATAAGTCTTTCAATATATACAAAAGGCGTAACTGTACGGCCTCACAAGTCTATCACTACATACGAAAGGCGGAAATATATGCCATCTGTATTTTTATACTATAATACCTTCCCTATTTTAACGATTGATTCAGTATGGAATTTATCGTCCTTTAAAACAAAGTATCGGCAATTATTTTAGAGGATTGTTAACTCCTACGAATGGTGTCAAATCTCCGGGTATTGCTATGGTTACTAGTCACTGGTCTACGCAATGCAGCGACTGATGTGCGAATAACGCGCCGTCCCTCTTGATGGATTACACTAAGGTCGCGCCGCAGTGAAACTCTTAAGAATGGTAAGAACGTTTCTTTTAGGGGTATCCTTTGGGTGGGGCAAGATGGGTTGATTTCTTATGTTCAATATTCTAGGTATTTGTTCTTAAATTACTTAATATATGTTCCTGTTATAGAAATTAAAAGGAAGACTGATAATCAGAGGTTTGAACAATAAAGCATTAATTTCTTATATGTATGTTAAACAACGAAGATGTTTTTACTATGTACATTGTCCTGTCCTACCTTCTCCTAGAGTTTATTGCTCCGTGGTTTGCGAACAATCGGAGATGTAATCCGTATTAGCGTCAAAGCTAAACGTTTTCAAAGCAAGGCGTCAGTGCCAGAGCCAGCGCCATACACATATCGTCGGGGCCTGTTTTTTTCGGCATTTTAGGGATTTTTTTCCAATAACATCAATTATAGTACATCAAAAGGCATATATCACTTTAGAGTTGCAAGAATTATAAGAAACTGAAGTTGATGTTTGTAGGATTAATTTCGAAGGCACCATTGTAGGTGGTGCGTTCAGAGTGCCTACTTAAACTTCTTAGTTGTAATATACGAGACACAAATGTCTGAAATAAGTTTGAATGAACTGCAAAAAATATATTCACCCAGATCATGGCAATTGATTAGGAATAATTTCGGTGCAGACTTTGAGTAAATATTGCAGGAAATTTTGGTTATTTCTAGAGTTTTCGAGGAGTAAGCCTGTAATAATCAATTAATAATTGTGTGCCGTTGAAACATATTTCAATTTTAAATATTTTTTTTTTAAGTAGAATTATAGAAAATCATCCCTCAATCGAAATTAATGTTGCAAAAGATCGGATGCAGCTTTTGGCAAATTTTCACTTAAGAGAATCATGCCACTATGTTGTCAGCTATGAAGGGCAACATGTATTAAAATACATTTGTAGCTCGATTTGTTGTATTTAAAATAATAATTTGGCACCAATCGGACATTCTCGAGGTGGAAAATCATAGAAGTAGGTACATACTAGGTCTGCGTAAATCAAAATTTCCCAGCTCAGCATTGGTAAGTGCCAGTATCTGTACTGGCAACTACCACTATTGTACTGGTACTGGCAATAAGTTACCAATATATGTAGGTACTAGCAGTTAAGAACGATACCTAAGTACAACTTAAATTCCTAGATAACACACGATTAGCAGCAGCACATATGTTGTATATCCTAATATACATATATATGTATATGCATATATAAAATTTGGAAATTTAAAATGGTGGACTCAATGTGGTGTCCAACATTTTTGGTATTTAAAAAATTTAAGCGAAATTTATTTAAATGGCCATTGCTTTCGAAACTATATGTATATAAGAATGATGCAAGATTGTCGTAAAAATCGACACTGGGGCAGATGCTAATTGCGAATTCGTCATCAAAATTTCTAAATTTAAAATGGCGGATCTAATATGACGACCGAACGTAATTTGAATAAAAATTAATATATAGGCTAGGCTTTAGAATTCTAATCTACCTTTAGGCTATAGAATTCTAATCTACCAAATGATAGCGGACCCAAAATAGCTACCTAAAATGCTAAATTTCAAGAGATATCCGTGAAAATCGACACTAAAGGATTTTTGGGGATGTTGATTTTGAATCTGGAATCGATATTCAGGAGTCTTTTGAGCTATAGAATTAAAATACGAGTGTACCAAAATTCAAGATGGCAGACCCAAAATGTATAAAAACAAAGTTAAACTTTAAGGAATTGCCATGAAATTCAAGACTAAGGGGTTTTGATAGATGCTATCTTCAATTTTGCTACCAAAATTTCCCAATTAAGGTATTAATAAACGTTTTATGAAATTAATTCTTTAAAATACGAAATCTATTCTAGATTTAGTACCGAGCCTGTACTCATCACAAGAAACGCTAAGTTCTTTTGTAATCAATTGCTTGGTAAAGTTTTTACTAAAAATATTGTGGTATATTGACAAATTTTGCGCCTTGGATCGGATCACTAAAAATGATGCCAACAATTGAAGTCTCAAATTTTCAATTTTTATGAAATAACTGAAATATAATTGCGTAAAAGATGGGAAGAGGGACATTATGAGATATTTGTTCTTTACAATCACTTATATTTTTCAATTATATTGCTTTATTTATTTATTTATTTATTTATTTATTTATTTCGCAATGAGACATACAATGTCTATTAAATACAATGTCTATTAAATATCTATTAAAAAAACAATAAGAACAACAAATATCTGATATAACATAAGAAAAGAATAAATAAAATAGTTATAAATTAGTTACTAAAGAAATTCGTAAGCCGATTCTTCAATTGAAAAGTAGATAAATTAAAATCAATGATATCGGGATGCGAGTTAAACAGTCTCGAAATGAGCGTAGTTGGTTCATGCAAGCTATAGTTGGTTCGGTGAAAAGGTACATGAAGGAGATTGCAAGATCTGAGGTCAGGGCGTGGGACGGATAAGCTCAATAAGCTTAACAGTCGTGGACAGTCGTATTCATCAGATAAAACTTTAAAGCCAAAAACAATTATGGATACAGTGCGTCTATCGGACAGGGATGCCATGGAAATAAGCTTTAGACGATCCGCATATGGTGGTAGGAATAGATGATTGAGCCAAGGAAGAGATTTGCTGATGTAATTATAAAAAATATATATATATGTATATATACCTTTTACCGTACATACAAAAGCTTCCTTTGTCCTAAGTAGAAAGCTTAAGACAACGCTGGGGTAGTTTAAGCCTGATAGTAAGAAGCCATACAGAAGTAATTTTTACATACTTTACATAACAAAAATTATTTTGTACGCCGCGTCCAAAAAGAACATAGGTAGCAGTCAAAGTTTGAAAGAGAAATAAATTTAAATAGTTTTCGTAAACTAAACCGCATCCTTATTCTCTGAAAATTTGAGCTAAATTGTATTTAAATACTTATATGCTCTTAAAAATAAACAAAATGGTATGTAGCTTTGGTTAGGGATACTTCGCAATATGTGCATTCTGTGGCTTTTAAATTTCGTCCAATACTATTAAGGGACATTTTATGGCTAAATGTGACCTTAATATTTTGTCCAATACAGCTTCAAATCTATATTGAAAAAAACTACACTTACAGTAACAAGATAATAATAACAATATTGTACTGGATTTTGATTAGTTAGACTTCATAACATGCAATTTGAAATTGAATATACGAGTATAATTAAAGTAACATCAACTATAGTTCAGTTTTATAATACTTACATTTACAAACAAATATAATTAAAATAATTTTATTAAAAACAATTGAAAGTTTGAGGTTACTTTGATATCTGAGAGATTGAGATTTGTCATTTGGCATTTGCCTACGGTTTAGTTGCCAGTCGAAAGATGCATTCAGAGTATACACAAAGTCATAGTTTATACAATTTTATGAAGAAGTCTAATACTGCCTCTATCCTAAAGTGCCCTCGTCTTCCCTACACACATGAAAACCGTAGATCTATCTTTTTGGATGATGTCCATTTCCCCAAATCTTGAACCGACAAAAATTTTTGCACAAATTACTTCTCCTAAATCGTTGGAAGACATCAAATCTTTTAGTCAAACCATCGGGGGTAGTGTATGTTCGCTCAGCCAAATGTGTCAAATTATGTTGACATAAATCCGGCCGCCAACATAAACGTATCGTATACGTGGTGTCCAAAAACCACCCCAAAAACAAAAATGCTTCTATTTCCGTCGAGTGTGAGAAACTAGTCCGGGACAGAGACCATCCATAGGGTAACCGCAAACAGGTTGGATTTTAATTGAGTTGATTCTCAGTCTGTGGATGGGGTGGATATTGTGAGTGTAGCTTGAGATGACCCGAAGGCGGTGGTGAATTCCAACATAATTAAATAGTTGACTTGGTTTCGACGAATAATTGTATTGATGCAATCCTTTAGTAGAGTTCGCTTGGGGTGGAAGTCGGGACCACACTTGAGACTGTTGACGTAGAAACAGAGCCCCAGGAGCCCAATGTTTGCGGCGGTCCGCTGTTTTTAATCCGTCCTTGAGGGGCCGCCCATAAAAGTTTTAATTACCACTTAAAGTGTAAATAGCAGTCAGCGCGGCTGCTGCTGGCGCTACAGTTTATTCCTGTATAATTAAAGGGCCACAGTGTTACGAAATTTTTAATGAAGCCATAATTTATGTTGCTACAGGATGAGATTCTATGGCTTGTACCGGAACTGCTCGGACACTTTTCTGCCGCTCTTTTTGCCCATAGCGGAGGATAGTTTGTCGGAGGGCGCTTATGCCCGCTCAGGACAAATTGCCGTGCAGAGTGACATTGCTTGGAAGATTGATGCGAGGATCAAGGGGATTCCAATTTTGTAACATTCATATTGGGAGCCTTTCTCGGGAGCAGGACAAATTTGTTCTTTCTAGTCCCCTCGACCTGCCTTATCCTGCCCTGTCCCAAGGTCCCAGGCAGAATTCAATTTAATACGGATGCCCTTGTGGTGGCGGGAGCACTTTACAACGTTCATCCCTTCAGTAAATTAGCATAATTTCGTCGGAACGTTTATTTTGTTTTTCTATTGTTGGAAAATAGCCAATTTCGTACTTCACGTATGGAGACCTACAATTGCCCTTGGCGAGGACGTTTGTCGAGATCTTACTGAGTATTTCTCTTACATACCGTAATTGGATCTGTATGTTAACAATGGCAGGAAACTTATAATTTCTTAAAATTCTCACATAAATTGGTTCCAGCTTTCTTTACTATTGACGATACTTACTATATATTGGCTTGAATTAAATTTAAGGTCTCCTCACGGATTTAGATGAAATTCAGTTCAAAAGTGATGGATAGGCAAAATTATTCGTAATTTTCAAAATATTTCAATTTCGTCGGTCGATATGTTTTGCATCTTCATCTGTCGTCAAGTTTTAACTATGTAAGTTTCAGCTGATGCAGGAATTAAAGTCTCGTGATCGTTGAATGCGTCGAATACTCGCTAATTGGACTCTGGAAAAATTGTGTTTAGTGATGAAGCTCATTTTTGGTTGAATGGATTCGTTAACAAGCGAAATTGTGTTTTAGAGTGAATCTAATCAAGAGCAGGTATTAGAAAAAGTAACTGATTGGTTTGGTTTGCATGCTGGCGGTATCATTGTCTTTCTTCAAGAATGTTTCTGGAGGCAATGAGCGAACTATGATTAATGAGTTTTTTTTTTTTGTTGAGAACATAAAAAACATCTATAGGATGGCGTACCTTCTCATATATGTACCTATCTCATGAATTCATCTAATTGTTGAAAGCCAAGCTTAATGAAAACATTATTTCACGTGTGGTCCTCTAAATTGGACTTCGAGACAGTGTGATATAACACCGTTAATAATATTCAAACATAAAAAATTTTAAATAAAACTAATGTTTTGAATAAAATTAATCATTTTGTATATTTTTTTATATTAAAAATGCTCACCCTCTTAAACAACTCCCTATATATGTATGTGAAGAGTCTTGAAGAGGATTGGATGGAATGCTCCACGTGCAAATTGTGGTGGATCGAACAGTATACAAATTTATTAGGTAAAGGATTTTTCGATTGTGATATTCGTGAAAATTAAAAGACACTAGCTGTTTTATGCGGCCTTGTACGGTGCGCATAAACTTCAGTATTGCGGTCTAGCTAGTATTAAGTAATTTTTGTAGATGCAAAACAGAAAACTCTTGCAATTGATATTATTTTTCGTTTAAATTGCTTAAAGATATTTCGGTCACTATATTAGATGTGCTTTTTTAAATTTGCTAATTCTTGTAGCAGAATCGAAAGCAGCATCTTTCAAAACACCTTAGCATTAAATTTCATGGCAATTTTTGAAGTTCAACTTCTTTTTGTATCCACTATCATGAATTTTGGCAGATTTGAATTCTCTAGCTCAAAAGACTCTTAGATATTAATTTTCTTTAAATTTGCTTGAAATTGAGGAATATCGGTCGTCATATTGTATCCGCCATGCTGAATTTAGAAATTTTGCTGGTGAATTGGAAATCAGCATCCTCAAAAATCCTTCAGTGTAGATTTTGACGACAATTCTTCGAAGTTTAATATCTTCGGTAACTATTTTGTGCCCGCCATTTTAAATCTGGAAATTTTTATGGCAGATTAGAAACATGCCCGCAAATCCCCTAGTGTTGTTTTTTACAACTATTTTGAATCGTTTTTACATATACATATATAGATTCAAAATGAATGCCCTCTTTAAAAAATGTCGCTTAAATTTCAAATTCGGTTCCGGTTCCGCCATTATGAATTTCCAAATTTTGATAGTAGATTTGGAATTAGTGGCCTCAAAATATCCACAGTACTAATGTTCACTTAAATTCGTTGAATTTCGAAAATAGTTGGTTTCAGAAGAAAATAAAATTCGAGTATGAAAAATACGCACAGGTGGTCTGGCCTTATATAAAGCAGTGACGGAATTAAGGATTTAGGTTCTATGAATTTGAATTTCATAGATCAATATAGATTTCGCTCCAAAAAATTTAATATCGTCTGGAGTTGGCTTTTTAATTTATCAGTTTGTTTGTTGTTCGGCTTAATGTATACGAGGTCTGTTCAAAAATTATCGCGAATTTTGAATTTCCGCGGGCTACGTATATTCGATTTTCGATTTTTTTGTGACGTTATGTTGGTACTCATGTCCCTCACTTATGCTGACAAGCTCGGCTATTTTGAATGTTCAGTTAATTTTAGGCAGCTATTTTGCTTGGATGTATTTTGGCTCGTCTTCGATTTTTGCCTATTCCAAAAAATGGATCAAAGAATCTGTATCAAATTTTGTCTGAAAAACAAAATTAAGTGCGCGGATGCATTTCACATGTTGACTGTGGCAAATGGTGAAGCTACCTTGGACCAAAGCAAAGTTTATCGGTAGTACAAAATGTTCTCAGAGAGGCGAAAAGGTGTGAACGACGGACGCCCGAGCACGTCAACAACGGAGGAGAACGTCGAATAAGTGAAGAAAATATTATTGGCCAATCGTCGAATCACCGTTAGAGAAGTTGCTGAGGACCTCAAAATATCGATCGGCTCGTGCTATTCGATTCTTACCCATGATGTGGGCATGAGACGGGTTGCCGCGAGATTCGTGCCAAAATTGCTCAATTTCAACCAAAAACAGCATCGCATTAACATTGCTAAGGAGCTGTTGGGCTCTGTCTACAACGACCCAAATTTGCTTCAGAAGGTCATAACTGGTGAAGAATCATGGGTTTATGATTATGACGTGGAAACCAAAATTTGATACGGATTCTTTGATCCATTTTTTGGATTAGGCAAAAATCGAAGACGAGCCAAAACACGTCCAAGCAAAATAGCTGTCAAAAATTAACTGAACATTCAAAATAGCCGAGCTTGCCAGCATAATTGAGAGATATGAGTACCAACATAACTCCACAAAAAAATCGAAAATCAAATGTACGTAGCGTATACCATGCCTTTCTGCTTTGAACTTTTGTCACAAGAACTTATGAAAGAGATGCGTATTTGCACAGGTGAGAATTACTTCATAATGGCGCAAATTTACTTTAAAGTAATGTATTACTTTATTAGAACTAGGAATACGAATTTGTCTGTATATAAATTTGTTAACAAGTTCGTATTATTGCTTTAAACTGTTAAATTTATTTTTATATTTGTCAATACAAAACAAAAAAAAAAAGAAAAATATTACTTGCTTGGGTGTAAATTCATTAATTTTTATTAATACAACATGAATGTGTGCTTTTCTGCGTGCAAATTATTTCAGCAAATGCAGTTTCAGATATTTTACTAATTAATTTAAAATAAGAATGAGTGCTTACTTCAAGAGCAAATGTTTTTGTCTCGGTTTCTAATTTAGAAAAGTGGGAATTGGAAAATTGTACAATAATTTTTGAGTTCTATTCTCTTATTCTTTCATTAATATTAACTAATATTTTATTAAGATATATCCAATAATTAAATCAAATCATTTTAAAACCGTTGAAAAAAAATTGAATTGATTGCCCCTTCTAATGTAGACGCAGCTCTTGCTCAAAATATCGCTCAAAGAAATAATGGAAATGTGCAAATACTTCTGCTTTATTGTTTTTTATATTTTTAAGATCAGCATGGCTTCAATTTCAACGGGGAACAACTATAAGAAAGGAAAAAGTGTGTGTGAATAACAGAAGAACTATTGTAAGAGAGCTCTCCGGATGCCAAGCGAAGATTTGTAGAATGAAATTAATATTCAAAACATGCCCATCGAATGCCCAGTTTAGCATCACGGCAGACAAATTACGATCATAAACTGAAAAGCGAATGACCGGAATTCTACTAAATAGTCCCGAAAAGTCAGCTTAGAATGAATCTCCTACATATATTTTATGCTTGTATTTTTATCGTAATAGTTGAAAGCAGCATTCGAAATCATTCCAATAATATTTGACGTGCTGAAATTGAAATAAAGAATTAAGTCAGCAGAACACTTACCGTCTCTGTCAAATGTAAGGAATATAAGGAAATGTAGTGCCCTTGATAATTTTGCATATTAAAAGAGCCTGATAGCATTTAGCGAGTTTTCATTCAAGGCTAACGGTTCCGGTAGTATGATAGGAATTCTTTGTTGGTGTAATCAGAAATAATTGCTGAAAAGAATTTATACAAACGATAATAATGATTTTTGAGAAGACTACCTTGGGGTGCCGGGTACAACGACCTGAATGCAGAATTCAGGCCGTCATGAAAACAAAAAAGGCTATACAAAATATTAAATAGTAATTAAAGTTTGTTTTAGTAAACTAAAATCAACTAATTGATCATTGATAATGCCTTTTTCGGTTTTTTTCGAGAAAATCAAGGCTTAAAATAATGATTTTTATTTAAAAAGAAAAACTTTTATTTCTACTTATTCCCTTACCCCTCTTCTCCCCAAAAAAATAATCAAATTAAAAATAAAATTAAATATAAAAAAAATATTAAATTCATTTTATTATCACAATATAACTAAACACAAATAATTTTAAAAAATTAAATAAAAAACATTGAGTTACAGCTTTATTAATACCACCATGTTCTAATTTTTCTTTGTTATGCATATATTGCTACAATATAATAGCTATTGCAAGATACCAACCCGTTGCACATTAGTCAATGTAATTCAAAAGAAAAGCCTGTCAAATATGTTCCTGTATTTCTTATGAATGAATATTGCCAGTTGCTTTCAAAACTCTAGATAATCTAAGATTTTCTTTTAAATATTTCAAATTTTCATAATTTCCGATAGAGGGAATATTAATTATGCATATATGAGCAATTGAATGTATTTGGATAAAATGCTGCCTCCGAAAAAATGACATTCAAGGGAATTTCACTTAAGCACATAACCTTACGAATTCGTACTGGGGGTAATTTACACAATGCACCTAACAGAAAATAAACTTAATCCTGGATTAGATTCATCCAGAATTAATTTTATTTTCGAAATTATCTTCTTTTACTCTCTTGGGGTTTAAATTAAGAGAAAAATAAACTCGAAAACAATTGACATTTTCAAGTGAATATTTTAAGATTTAAAAGATCTGCTTCGGTACATACAGTTGGTGTCTTCCTTTTACGTTCCATAAGCATTTTCATTTAGATAATACAATTTATTATCTGGGATTTTGACATTAACATTTAAGTATCATTTGGAGTTAATTAATTCTGTTTTAAAATTTCCTCAATGAATGATGTTTCCGGGATTAATAGTCTTTTACTAATGAAAAGTTTCGTCTGTAATGTCTGATTGAGCGTTAGATCATCATTTGTTTCAGTTATGATTTCTGATCGAAAATGCAAAATATATACCAAATTACGTTCAAGCAAACACCGAGAACTAATATAGCGCTATTACTGTAATGCATAATGTATACCAAATTAAAGTTTCGTATTTTTCATCTATCAGGATATTTTACGTTTAATTTTTTTGAGAACTAAACTGCAAAATTTTAAAGGTTACTGCTGAAAATACAAATGGTAATATATTCAGGAATAATAGAATCTCGATTATCGTGTGCATGTACCAGCGTATTTATTTAATATATAGGATATGACAACAACAATTAAAACCTGACTACGAGTAAAAACATCCCTTAGTCAAAAATCGAAAAGATGGAGTATCAATAGTTTTGTATTTTAAGAATGAGGAGTAAAATAATAATAATGTAATATAATAAATAAACATATTGGGTATGTGCTCGCCAAGACCTTTAATATCTGTCATATTTAAGGTGATATCGGATTTATAACTTATGATACATGGCAACAAAAATACCAAATATTCAAGAGCATATAATTAATACATTTTCGGAAAAAAACAATATATTTAAAATACATTTATTTTGCAAAAAATATATGCTTGTAAATTTTCATCTGTGTGGAGACACATAATATCAAAACGCATCAAACGATACCTCATTTGTTAAAAACCTTAAAGTACTCCAGGAGCTATGCACAAACAAATTAATATATGTATGTTTATTCCATGCATATATACATACATATATAATAAACATTCTCCCATACATGCTAACACTCATCCCCATAGATTACTAAAATCATACCCCTATTGTCTTTGCGGTAGTCGGTTAATAACTAATAGTAGAGGACAGTTTGGATATGTATTATATGCATATTGTGTATATTAGGTAATATTTGTTTAAGGTACTTTTAATTTAAATCCAAACATTTAATTTTTTACTTAATTTTTGACCAAAATAACCTTGCTGCAACATGGACTTTAGATAATTATCTGAAAGAAATAGTCATTCCATTAAGAAAAAAAATATAAAGCTTGTATTACCGACTGGTTAAATAAAAACATTGCCAATTAATTCCATTGATGAGAAAAAGCGCCTGGGGAGGAATTGTTTTAGCGGCTAACGTGGCAATTAACACAATCTAGAAAGTTAAGAGCAAGTACAGAGGAGACTGGGAGACTGAAATTGCAAAGCCCCCGCGGCGTCCATAATAGCTGCTTAACAATTTACGCAAGGATCTTACTAGGCAGGCACATTCGTTACCCATGCTGACCTCATAAACACACGCCTGAACGACGAATCCCGGACTAATAGGCTCCCATACATTCTGCTAATAAGTCAATAGCCTCTTGCGATAAGAAACACTTCTTGGGTCCAGAAGATGTAGGGGTAATGAGTGGAATGAAGGGTAGAGTTTGGTATTACCAAGAATATCGACGTAAATCGATTTCATGGGACAATTACACTCATTTTATCTAATTTAGTTGTAGGCTTATCGTAACGAGTGGATCTTTACAATTTAACGCCCGCATTTGACCCATCTCGGCCACCATCCTAGGTCCATGGAAAAGGACGTTAGTGGGACGGACCGTGGGGTAGTAACAATATCCGGGATTAAAAGAGGAATTTCGACTTTACGTAGGCAAAATTAGTTGCTATAGCCTTGCCAAGAATTATTCTGTTGCTAGCACATGTGGCACAACACAACGTTCTGTCCCGGTCCCTGGCAGTGGGCCCTTACCCGGCCTCGGGCGGATGGTGTGGATCTAATTGTGTATTCGGGTCCTCACATCGTCGCCTTAATTAAAATTCCTTGGGAGGGCGTGAAGTGTCAAGTTTGTATTAATTTGCATATTTATACACCGTGATCACATAAGGAGCGAAGAGTGCCAGCGGCCCAAACACCAGCAATAGGCACCAGCAGAGCACATAGGCATACCCCAGATTGAGGCCGGGACGTCTCAATTTGTGTCTTCGATCAATATTACCCCACTGTCGGTGTGCCTTAGCAAAAGAACCGACATGAGGCATCAGCGCAAGCGGAGCGGGATAGCATCCAGTGGTGGCAAAACCGAGAATCCACAAAATACCCAACCACTTTACTCTGTCCGGGACCGTTAAAATCCGGAATATATAGGAATATTGGAAATTTTCCTTGCTCCCTAAATAAATCGAGAGACGAATATGAGAGAATTTAAATGTCATAAAGAGTCCTCGGAGTTCGTAGAGCTCTCGGTTGAGCTGTGAAAGGATTCTGCGGCTGTAATGTTAACACAGACAGACTTAGCGGTTGTCTGGCTGGCTCCTTGCTTCGCGGCTATGTCATGTGTCTAAATTAACCCAAATCTTTCCGCAACATAAGTAGACGTGAATAATTTAACGCCTTGAATGCAAAATGGAACTTTTATAAGATGAAAACGGGGCAAACAGACATTGCACCTCCGCCCACGCGGCGTCATTGTTGTCTTCGCGGAACTGAAGTGTCGAGGTGTGACGTGCCCACCACACCATCCTCCATGGTCTATAGTATCTGATGGCAGACACGGTGCAATTGAATACATGATAGAAGAAGTGAAGATGACTATCTGCTCTGATTTAAAAACGGTATACTCCAGGTGTCCTTGTCAATTAGCAAGCTCTTCGGTTTTACCAATTTTTCTGAGTGTTTTATTATGAATGTCCTTATTGACACTCCTTGAATTTTTTCAAGGTTTGGGGAGCTTATAACAATAAGGGTTCAGGATAAGTACGAGTTTTACTATGTTATAATTATTTTTACTTCTTTAGGTTTTACATAATTGCTTATTTCAAAACTAATATTTTCTTTGGTAATTCTTGCACAGTTACTTTTAACCTATTTAGTTGTTTCATTATCCAGCGGAGTGAAAAAGCATTATTTTCGGCTGCTGTGAACGCTTTGACCTTTTTTTTACATGCAAAGGGTTTTTCAATAAGGACATAATAATTTTGTATTTAAATTAAACACAGAAAATTGAGATATTGGGCTGAAATTTATTTTAGGTGCAGTACACATGTTACATTTAACTATGGAGTTTGATCGCGTTCATATGACCACTATGAGCACGTTCCCAGCGATCGATTCTTTGGAGCCAATTTTCCAGCATTCTTTCACACATATCGGCCGGAAAGTTGGAAATTTCGCGTTCGATATTATCCCTGAGGTCCTCTAACGTTGTTGGCCTGTTGGCATACTATAAACGTAAATCCATGAAAAGAAATGGTGTTAAATCGCATGAACCAGGTGGTCGAGGTTCGACCGGACCATTTCTCACGGTTACCGTACTTCACCTTCAATAGATCAATTGCTTGATCAGCTGTGCGGCATGTAGCACATCTTATTGGAAGCACATATCACTGATGTCAAGTCTATCCAATTCTGGCGAAAAATATAGTAATCTGCCAACATGGCACGATAGAGAATTCCATTGACTGTAACATGGCGATGATTTTCATCGACGAAAAAATATGGTTCAATCACTCCTCCAGCAGGAAATCCAGTGACACCCTGTCACATTTTGCGGCTGTAGTGGAGTGTCTTGAACCACATGTGGGTTTGTTGATGTCCAGTAATGCATATTTTGCTTATTAATAAAGCCATTAAACCAAAAACGAGCTTTATAGCTGAAGATGAATTTTCGATTGAATTGAGGATTTTCTTCAAACTTTAGTAGAGCACAGTCGGACAAATTTCGGCGCTTCAAATGATCAAAGGTTTTAGTTCTTGAGTCGAGTAAATGTGTAAGCCCAGATCTTTACGCAAAATTCGCTACAATGTGGTTTGAGACATTCTCAATTCCTGTAAACGGCGTGGTACCGAATGATTTGGCTCATTTCGAACTAAAGTACTTACGTTTGCAATATTTTTGGTACTTCGACCAGTGTGTTATCCCACTGGCATAGAAACATCCAATAGTGAATATTTTGACTCAAATTAATCCACTATAGCACGTAGAGCCAGATAGGGGTGATTACTACAACCGAAAATTGGAGTAAGCGTTCTTCTCCGATTCAGAATTGCAGTAGTAATTTTTAATAATTTTCAAACGTTGCTCGTTCGTGAACTTCACAATGATAAAAATTGTAACCTTGACTGGCGGTTTATGTGACAGATCATGAAAGACGTTCAAGGATGCGTTCGTATTATAATACAAAATTGTTATGCCCCTATTGAAAAATCCTTTAATATGTTTTGTATTCCCTCCCTTCTTTTGACTTCCACGTGAGCAAATCATCTCTGAGGTTTGAGCTCAACCGTCTCACGTGATTTCCCCTCTTCCATCCCCTGCTCCCTTAGCTCTTCCACCCATTTGCCTTTAGTTAGTTTTAGTCCTAATCTTTAAGCGTTATTACTATGTACCTTGTATTAAACGAAAATAAATAAATTGTATTTCTGTAAGTAATAACAGATATAGGTTTTAGTTATATACAGTCAAACCTGGATAAGCGAGAGTTCAAGGGAGCACAATCTCATTCTCGCTTATAGAGGTTTCTCACTAACCCGAGTTTCTCGCTAATGCAGGTACATGGGTAGCGTTTCTCTCTTAAAGAGGTACGCAGCAATAACAAGTCACAGCAAGTACAAATGTAGTAAATATGTAATATGATAAAATTATGTGCATGATATGCACAACATATATTATGTACATATATATTTTTAAATGATTACGAAAACAAAACAAAAATTCATGTACTATGTAATTTTATTTTATTTAAAACTTATTTGCACTCAAAAAAATCCGTCAATTTCGTTTGGGTTTCTGTTTTTGTATTTTGAATGTTTTTCTCTAACTCATAAATTTTGTCGAATATTGCTTGATCAACAACCGCCGCGTATTCAAAGTACTGATGCACCGTCTCCAACGCATTTAAAGCTAGCTAGAGGGAAAAACGACTCTCTCTTACAGAGGTTTCTGTTTCTCGCTAATAGAGGTTTTGGGAGCTTGAAATGACGGGTCCTGGGTATTACTCTCACTTATAGAGTTTTCTCACTTATCCAGTTCTCACTTATCCAGGTTTGACTGTAGTTAGTTAGTTATTATAGTTTTTTTATTTATTGTGTTAGTAATGTTCCAGAACGGAGTGGAACTCTTATTTAGATTTGCTCACAGTTTATTCCATCTGAGAATCCGACATTTGAACATTTTTGTATATCATGTGTTGCGAGTGCGTTGCCATTTTTTACATACTTTATTCCGATGCTGAATAATTTTTATAATACTTTTGGTCAGTCAATAGCCAATATCGGTTTATGCTACCGTAAATCTGATTTTATTGCAGAATGGATTTCTGAAGAAATTTATTATTTCATTTAATTGTTTTATATTCGTAGCATCTATAGAGTATATTTAAAGAGATTTCTACAAGGGGCACAATTTTGACTTAATAAACGTTCTAAATGTTACCTCCGCACTTGGTCTCTTTCAAATTGTAGATAAAATTACTGTTTATGGATAATAAAATAAAAAGATTAATTTTAAACTCTTGTATAAAAAAAACTACCCTAATTCAGCTATTGTGCACTTTTATATTAAAATCATGTTTTAAGTTTCACTACTTCCCTAAAGCATGGAAAATGGGAAAAAATATTGTAATATATAAACCAGTTACGCTAAAACCAGGTAAAATTTGGCTTCCGAAGGGAACATTCCAGTTGATACCGTTTCGCATGAGGCCCTTATGTATAACTAATTTTTTTTTGCTATTATCTAATTCTAAAATAAAAGGTTCTACAATTAGGTAATTCGAAAAAGTTAAATATCTAGACATAATACTATATTAGACAAAACCTTAATATATAAGACCCATGTTACGAAAACCATTCAAAAGAAGAATGTATTGACAAGAATTTTATACCTTTTTTTATCCAGAATTCATTCGCCGTATTTCGGCTTCTCTTACATTTTTTATGGAATTTTCATCGGAAAATAAGACATCAAATAAGAATTCGGAATATAAGATATAAAAAGAAAAATTCTCATAATTAAAGAAAAGCCGAAAATCTACGAAATTGAAAATTTGAAATTTAGCTTAAGGCAATCATTATAAGGGACTTAACCCTTTTACTATCTATCGGAAATACCTTGGGCTGATATATCGATTTTTTATTTTCAAAACAATAACTGATGCAATAACGGTTGAATTTACTAACATAAGTTTGTGTAGTAGGATATATTTCTAAATATATATTGTTTTTTCAATATCACTTTCAAATTGCATATCTTCCATAGTATTTTGGCTGGTTCATAAAGAATTGTAAGGTAGTAAGAGGGTTAAGATGCTATACGAATTATTTAACAATTTCGGGCTTAATTATTTCATAGGTTTTTGTCATTAAAATTAAGAAATGTTTTTAAAAATAGCTGCGTTCGACTCGACACTGCCTCAGTGAGTCAATTCCCTTTACTTGTTCAGTATTGGCTTAGCTGTACGAGAAAAATAGTTACTGAGTTTTCCATAATTTTAACTGCCAATCATTTCACTAATATTACTCGTCAGAGGAAGAAGTTGAGCTGAGATAAATGAGAACAGATTTAGGTGACGCAAGTAATTCATTATAACAATTTTCGATTCTGCTTTAAGGTAATAATAAATCAGTTGCATTTTTGTTAAATATTTTGCCACATAGGTGTAATATTCAGAACAATATAAATAAAATTGTATTTAAAACTAATTTTAGTGCTACTTTTGGCACGGTTTTGCGTCGGTATGTTGGTTACCAGAACAGCGTGCAGTGCAAATTTAAATTTATTAAAATATTAATTATTTTTGGTTATAGAGAAAGAGAGAGAAATGTATTCGAATTCATGATAGCTATCTTATGGTTACTTTTTCGTGACTTTAAAATAATAAGGTAGGAAGGATATGCATTAATTCTTTATGAATTTTCAAAGGCGAAGCTTTGCTTATAGTTTCAAAGTCAAACTTGAAATTTTAATACCTTGGACATTAGCACTATCCAATTAACAGTTTATCATAAAGAATTTGAATTATTCAAATATTGTGAAATTCGGTTACCTTTTGTTACCATTTCACTTTATTTGAATTCAATGATTGACCTAAGCTTGATGAAGTGTGGTTTCACTCTCAATAAACCTTAGCCCCACATTTCTCCATAATTTCATGACACGTATGTATTGCGGGAAAGCATTTTTATCGCAATATAGCAGAAGTTATATATATTCGACCGTATAATGTCTAATACCTTCACGATTTGCCTCATTTAGTAGCTGTCGCTCTGCATAAGCGTATATTAGTCTTTTGGCCGGGAAGACAAATTCTAGTTAACACCTCATTTTACGGTGGGTGATGTCTGCCCTTATTTCTGTCATACGGGTACGGCTTAAGCTTTAACATTTAACTCGAAATATTTCGCTCTTACAGCGATTCACTTAAGACTCGCTCTGACTCTATAACTGTTATTAATTGCATCTAACCTTTGAACTAGCTGACACCTTCAGAAGCCATTCTTTCACCTTTCCGGTCCGCACTCATTCTAGAATCTTTCAAGGAAGAAGTCCAATCCGTGTTTATGTTGTAATACACAAGACTCGATGATGGCGACATCTATTAAAGCATTCTGAGCATTTCCTGTGGCACTGCGTAATTTACGCTGATTACCTCTCAAGAGCATTATGAATGGCGGCTTGCCCCTCAGCTCCAGAGATCGATTTGATTAACTGTGAGACACATGCACAGGTAGGGCAATCATCCGATTCGATTAGTGCTACCAGTGAGAGCATGGGGACACTACCGGCACCCACCCGGCGATGGAACAATCTTCGTCGTTTTTAGACGTTCTAGCCAGGCGGCGACGTTCCAGTGTCGACGTAATCACTTTAATGTATCGCATTAACCCAATTGCGCAAACACGTATTTCCTCTTTGGCTAAATAGCCCCGGCCTTAAAGACGCTCGCCCACTCAGCCGCCGACGTCGAGTCGATTTATCTATCATTGGGGAGAAAACGGATCCCTGGGCATCCGCCCTCCCATTCTGGTGAGCGGGGGAGACTCTAAGCATCCATCATCAGTATTTCTGTCAAACCATTTTGTCCTGTCTTTTACGTCAATAATGATTGATTAGACATTGACACATTAACTTGTTATGTTGCGTTCATCAGCAGCTAATTTATGTTGTACGGCAGCGATTCGGCCGCTCCAGTGCTCATTTCCGATGTCATAAATATAGAGGAACTCTGGGGCGTAGATAAAAATTTCATTAAGACTACCAAAGACTTAATATTCCCGGCATTGAGGCGAACAATGGGTTCCTTTGTCAATGCCGTGGTCTCCAGGAATTAATGACACTATAGAGCGATGTGCGGGGGTGGAACTGTGACCTCTATGGATATAGAAACCAGGATCGAGCTTCGGGAATTTGTGCTTCAAATTCAAGTTATTGGGATCGGAAGAAATATTCTGGAAATTTTTGCAAGGAAATCCATGCGGTGTGTAGTTGCGCATTATCAGGTTGAATAAAAACTCGTGAGTCTTAATGTTCCCGGGGCGTTATTGGTAAAATTATTTTTTATTTAGGAACTGAAGGAGTAAGACTAGGACAAGGAATTAATCAAAAATTAGTAAATATAAGGATTTCGTACAGCAATTCAACCTTTTTCGGAATGATAAATCCATTACTAGTCGAATTTTTTACTTAAAAACTAAAGGGGTAATAATAAGGGAGTGGTTAATAGAAAATTGTTCAATTTTTCATGAGATCTTCAATATAATTTATACACTTCTTTGTATCTGAGGGTTAAGAAACAAAAAATATATGAAACTGAATTTTTTAAAATTATACACTTTGACACTAGATTTACGTATATTAATTGTAACATTGATAGAGATTTTGTATAAAAGTATAGACTTAGAAAAATCAGTTAGGAACTTTAGTAAATTTAGAAATTTTGTTCTAGAAATTGCATTAGCTAGCATTCTCAATTTATCCTTGCGTACATATTAGGAGGTTAACTATATCATCTATTATACCGATGTTATGCAGTCTTCATTACCGTTTGCGCATAGGTGGGTAGGGGTATCAGCTGCTCATTAACCCTTGCGTACAGCCATATGGTCCATATGTACAGACGTAGATTTTGGTTTACAAAATTGCTTATAAATAATATAAACTTCTATACAATATAATTTACTCAAGCTTGTTTAGGTAATTTTACAGTAGTTTTTTCTCTGGGTATACATTGTATTACTACATCAATTAAAAGTAGCATATTCTATTTAAAATTGACACTTATGATGCTGGTATAAAAATTACCTAAATACAATTTTTGAGAAAGAAAAAAACACTATGAGAAAAAATGGACCTCTATGTTTTCTACTTTTCATTCTGCAGTACGTTCGTTTTGCAGTACAAAAACCGATCGTTGAATAACTAACGTCGTTGATAAATTGCGCACAGGACCTTTTTTTTTTTAAAACATAGTTATACCGGTATGTTGATTTTTAAATGTTGATATTTTCATAGTTTGATCTTTACAAGAATAAAATATGAGACATAAGAAATCGTGAATTCCTTATGTTTTAAAAGTTCAAACTAGACAATACTAAGAAATCTTGAACAGTATGAAGAAAGAGTTATTTATAAATAGTTTAAAATATAATTAATACAATATTAAACGCTATTTTTCACTGAGAATTTTATTTTTCGCAAATAAATCTAATTTTGCACAAAACTTAACTATACCAGAACTTTACAACACACAAATAAAAAAAGATTTTTCATTTTTATTTATAGAAACAAATAATATATAAAGATGAAAACATGTGGTACTTTGGAATTCAAATACTGCTTCTTTTTCATTCTGTCTTCGATTGGAACCAACTAATTCTGTTCCTTGTCATGTCCCCCCAAATCATAATGTCTCATTGTTTGCTGACCCCGCGAGACTTACGGACGGAAATCTGTTCTCTGGACCTTTGTCTCATCTCAGCAATGAACACCTAACAATAAGAATAGACCTCAGCACTTCGAATATTCACAGAATGAATTTTCAATTATCTTTTGCCAATCGTGAACAGTTTTTATGTCTCTGTAGAAAGTGATTTATAGCATTAACGACTTTAACAGGCTAGTTTCTTGTTTTTATCATTGGCCTTCAGGACGACATTTTTAAGTGCTCTATGCATAGTCCACTCACTCACACTCTTGACTAAATCCTTTGCCACTGCTTTTGGTGTTTTCCCTGTAATTGATAGTCTGGCTAGATCTCTTGCATCACAGTCTGATAAAATCCTTTTTCTCTCGGTTTTGATCTTAGAGGCATTCCTTCATACTCCGTTTGGTGTGCCTCAGAGAAACGCAATATAACAGACCCAAATGACAAGAGTAAAAACAGGTCAAATTAGATTATATAGGAAAAAAATTCATTCACTTCATAAACTAACGATAATAATGAAATACAATTTTTTTGGCGAGTGTTTAGGGTGAGTAATAAAAAGCAATGGGGTGTGATGTGAACTGATTATTAATTGCCTGCCGAATGCCATTTACGAAACATTGAAATGCTAACCAATTTTGGTCGTCATAGTATTACATGTATACTGATCTCACGTATTTTATATATATAAAACGAACAACTCATAACTAATAACTGACAACTAATTCTACTGGAAATACGATGAAATCTACACATCTATAACAAGAGGCACAGGGCTTTTCCTTGATTGTAAAGAGATTTTAGAGGGTTAAAGTAAATTGATTGGAAAGTCTCTTTAACGTGAATTTCGCAAAATTCGTAAAATTTTTTTACGTCGAATTGTACATATATATTTAAATTTTTCAACACAAAATTTTCATCTTAATTACAAATTTTAAATGTTTTAAATATTATTTTAAAGTTCTATATCAATGTTTTTCTTTTATTTTAAGATAAATACATATATATTTTTAATATTTACCAATTTATAATGTTACCACTTTAAGTTGGAAAATTTTAAAAATTTTTTAACGTACATATTTTGTCAAGAGACCGCTAAGAGACCTGAAACTCACTATGTTCCAGAGTATTATTAAAGGTAATAATTTACTATTAAACTATCTTTACGATTTACATTTAATAGACATTATAATGAACAAGACAAATGCCGTCAAAGGGCTTTCAATGTTTGATAACATTAAATTATGGTAAAAATATTTTGTTAGATTTGAAAATTGATATAATTTCAATACATTTCATACTATAGAATGCCCCGGACTTCGTTCGTGTGGTATTTGTTTTACTAGTATATGAAAGAAATAATAAATAAGTATGGTAGAAAATGGAAAGCGCCTTCATATTGTTTTTAGCTCTTTGTGTAATTTATGCTTTTTGTTTTGTTCTGTACAATAACTTATCTAAACGTTTAGTTAATTAAGTTTTTAATAGTATAGAAGCGGTCTTATGGTGTCTATAATAGCAGTGTGAAGTAATGAATAGGATAGTAACATGGAGTCTGATTTATATAAAAATAAGTCTCTATTTTAAACTAGACTCTTAAAATAGCCCACGGGTACGCTAACGTTAGTATAATCGTAGTTCGTAGCGATTAGAATTTCTACGGGACCACATATTATGGAGAGCTCAAGCTTCTACCTTGGATACACGCAACGGATCGAAAAAAACTTTGGTACGTTTTAAAGACAGGCAGACAAAATGAACGCACAAAAATTAAAAAAAGATGCAATTTTGATTTTTATTCCAAACCGTCTTCCCAATACAATATTATAAAAATACCGGACAAGTGCGAGTTGAACTCGCGTTGAGAGGGTTCCGTACGATGAATATATTATCTACTATGTTTTTTTAAATCTCAACCAAATTTGTTTTTGGTAACTAACAAATATACTCGTATGTATGGTACCGGATTGCAGAGAGAAATTGCTGAAAATATTATATAAGTTTGTACGCACAATATTGAGAGATTTACCATGGTATTTTAAGACCATAGTTTTCTTATAGCGTTTTCTGTAATCTATAAGTAGTATTTAATTAACATTTTCTGTATTTCTTTCAAAATTTTAGGCTCAGTAGTGTCGGTGATAAGGGTGGGGGTGTGAATGATAGTGACGCCCATATTCAAAATTCATTTATTTATTTATGTTACACGTCCGTATTTGAGTGACAGAAATTCATATGTGTATCAAATTTCAACTTATTCGGCCCAGTAGATTCGGAATAAATTGTCTGTGACAGACAGACACACGAGTGATCTTATAAGGATTCCGTTTTTTATTCGTTCGTATAAAATCTAAAAACTAAGTAAATATATGCAAAAACGTCTTAAAATAAAATTTGTACAACATCCTTAAGATCTCAAAAGTCATTCTTTCACATAAAAATTGGCAAAACTTGATAAACGACAAAAGTAAGGCAGACAAGAATCCAGAGCCGGAATTACGGCGGAGCAACCGAAGCGAGATACAATCGGAGAAAAAGTGAATATTTCTAGAGAAATCAATGAAATATATGGTTAATATGCACGTTTTTGAACGCTTTTATACCATAGAAAAAGTATCACGAAAGTTGCTTCAAAACAATTACTCAACTTTGAAATTTATATTTTAATAATTAATTGTACGTATCAGACAGTTTCACCAATTCTTCATAGTTTTTTTTTAATTTATTCATGCTAATATACTGTTACGCCATGATTAAAACTACTTTTGCGACGATGTCTTGAAATATTTCATAAGCTACGAATCTGAGATCGAAAGGGAGATTTTTTCTTATTTTAGAGATTTCGACTTTTTAAACTCGCAAAATATCTTACTGCAATGCTCTATAATGTTGATATTGATAATGATTGATTTGACACAATAAAGTTAAGAAGGAAAAACTAGGCTGAGTTCATATATAAGCTACTTCGAACAATTAACTACAAGGTGGAATTACTTCAATGTTTTCAAAAATGCACAATAAACATCTTCATTTGTATAAAGAAAATTAAACATATTCGCCAACCATCGCTATTTTTTTAGGTATATTGTACTATAACAAAAGGCAAAACATACACCGTGCTGTTTTAATTTGTAAACATAAGCAATATTCTTCAATTTACCACCTTCAGCTCTGAAAGAACAAATGGGAAGAAAGCATTCTTCGAAATCACACAGAGAATAAGTATTTGTGCATTTTTATACAATATTGCTTGGCTACACTACATGAATAATATGATAATACGGCGAAATCTATAAATACGGTTGGAAACCTGCGAGTCGCGGTAGTACATTCATAATCTGTTAGAAGGACCAGAGATGCCAACCTATACCATAATGTGAAAGAGACAATAAAAATCCAATAATGCAGATTTGGACACTAATTAAATTGTACAAACGTTAGCTGATCTTTCGTTGCGGAAACCCTTTGGAGAAAATTCTAGTTCGCCGTTAACGATGCAGCAAGAATCCAGATTGTGGTATCAAAGGTAGTATTAACAAAGTAAAGCTTCTGAATTTTGGTTTATAAAACATTTTCTTTTTGGAGTTGGGCAATACGATCACACATTTTAACCCTTAAATACTATACGGTTCTACATGGACCCGAGCTAAGACTATATGCTTATGCTATGCATATCTTTAACGAAAATTTTGGTTTCGTACGGGACCGGAGTAGCATTAGTGTAGTATGCAATTTGGTATAGTATTTAAAGATTAAAGAGACAATGTTTTGTTGGACTTTTATAGTACCCAACGAACGACATGTCGATATATTTCAAAAAAAGCCAGAGTTGATTTTTTGTTGTGCTTGTTTACTTTCCAATGGAATTTCTGGGTATTTAATATATTTAATATAATATTCATTTTCTTCACTTGTTTGGCTAAGGATCCAACTAATGGTAATGTGGCATTGCAGATAAATTTAAAAGTAATTCTTATAGATATGATTTTAAATTTCCCAGTAGTACGCATACGCGATAAAAATAGAGACCTTGGTTAAAATATCAAAGTATTTAAAGCAAGCTGACATAATTTGGATTCAACCAAACTATCATAGATTATGAGCTAAAAATTTAACAAAACCTAATTTATCGATTTTTAAATTAGACATTCGAATTAATTGAGAAAACTTTGTATCCTGTATTGACTAAAATATTGGGCTTCGTGGCGGTTCATTCAAAGGAGTTAAAAACATTCTGCTTAATTTTGCCCTAAAGGAATACTGTGCAAATTAAAGTTTTTGTTACTTCTTGACTATCTGTCTACAATTTGAAAGTCGAAGGATCAGTTTTGCATAATAAAAACGATCTAAACAATAAAACCAACAAATAATGGAAATGATACCCAAATTTACTTAACTATTCATCGCAGGCTTGTATCCTGCAGCAGAAGAATCCGCGAATCTATAAATAATAGGACGCGCGCCTAATTGTTTTCGATTCTATCGCTCTCCTGAATATTCGAGCACTACCAAGAAATTAATAAAAAAAACGAAAAAAGAAAGAAGAAATATTCGAATCTAAAAGGCGATTATCTGCTCCTAATTGTGGGGGACGGAAGTCCGGGAGCAAAATAACAAGGATATCATTCCCATCCCCGCAGCCCAATGAACGGTGATGACTGGACAAATGAACCCAAAGAGTCTCGGTGCGGCACTCCTACCCTTGCTCCAAGAGTACTGCGACGGGTTCGTTTCCGTGTCAAAGAATCGCTGAAATTCAGTTAAATAGAAAAAATTTTAATTTTTTTTAAATGATGTCCTTTATCCGTTTCCTCCTTTGGCAACCGAGAAAAGGGGAGCGAAGCGTAGCAATAAAATCCCATTTAATCTTCGGGCAATGGACGTGGAATGGAGGGCGAATGACATCGAATTGTCGAAGGATTAATATTTTAAGCGGACGCTTTACGCTCTATTCAAGCTTCTTATCCTAAAGGATAAACAGGCTCTCAATCAGCAAACACAATTCGCGCTTAATTCTAAGGGTGATAATTTTTTGTTGTTCTGTGTTGTCTGCTCGCGGCAGGCGGGTAACAGCCAGCAGCCTCAGGAACGGCAGAAGCAACCCTAGTTCGGCACGGCGGCCTTCGGAGCGTGAATCCGACGCGGCGCACCCCAGGGATGTAGTCGGCCGTGTATGCCTGTGTACACATATTGACATTGGGTGAGGCCATAAAGAGCACCTCCGTGATTTGCGCTATGTCCATGAATGGGTAATACGCCCGCGTCCCAAAAATCCTGGCGTCGAGGTGCTCTCAAAAAACACAGCAAAAATCGGGAACACTTCGGCGGACATAAGAAACCGCGAAACTGTGCTCTTTAAATGGGATTTACGCGAGAGGCGCACCCGACAGTGAAGGGGGAGGCACACTGTGCAAATGTCAGGCACCCTTTGAACGGATTTGAGCCAGGGCACATGTCACAACAAATCACCCGTTCTCCCTGCGCTCCTAGCCCCGTATCATTTCCACCATTTAAATCTCGTTCCCTGCGCTACTGCCATAAATTTTGGTCCTGGCGATGTGGTTAGGACTCTTCGGTCGCAGCTTTGCTCATTTGTAGGCTCTCTTGGGATGGCGGCGAGGCGGCGGGCAGGCTGTGCGGTGAGCCGGAGGTCTACGCAATCGAACCGCTCCTTTCGTTCGTCCTTATTGCTCAATTTTCTCAATGGGTGTGGGTGGGAGCTCATTCCAGTTCCCGTGCTTGTGATAACCATGTGTCTGACTGATTCGCTCACAACGCATGGTCCCTAGGGATGCGCAATGCCAGGGAAAATCTCCGAAATCACATAAGTACTCTCTTGATAACTTGGTACTGTTTCTTGGCAAGAGTTCAAAATTCTGTGGGGTGGCACCGCTTAAAGAGAGTCAGTTCGTCCTTTTGCAAAAAAGGTCCTTTGATTTCTTCAAACCATGGGGTATTCCCAGATTAAACGAGTTTTCGAACAAATTTCAAGGGCGTGATGAGCACTGAGACATTTTTTCTTGAATTTTTAAAAAGCAATTAATTTCCCGAATTCTTTTCGAAAGCAATTTGGGTGGGTAAGAAGAGATGAGGACTGGTCGTTGGATATGGGAAGAAAGGGGAAGTTGTAATGAGTAAGCTTAATTTTTTCAGCACAAGAAAGTTTTGATAACGTTTCTTAGGTGAAAGATATTTTAAAGAGATATATGTAGTGATGTTTGCCTGGTACGGAGGTAGGGCGCGAATAATTTGTTCATAATTTATTAGATATTTTACGTTCGGTATTTTTACTCATGGGTGCTTTTTTATTGATACTTTTAGGTACCACCAACTTAATTAGAAACACCTTAGTAGTCTGTTATCAATCCTTTGCGTTAAATGACTTCTTGTATCCTTGATGACATACTGGCTATTCGATTTTCGCAAAGTTCCAATGAAATTTCTTCACATTCATGTTGGACCCCCTCTCAAAGCTCATTTATGCCATTGGGTCTTGTTTCATAATAGCCCAATTGTCGTTACACTATTTACCATAAATTTTTAATAGAATTGAGATCTGGGCTCTGAGGTAGCACTTCATCGTCTGAAATTTATGGCTTTTAAGCCAATTGTGAACCAATTTCAACGAATGTTTCAAGATCGTTCTTTTGCATGAATATTGTTTGATTCTTATTAAAATACATTTGGTTTTGGTTTTTTAGTTTTTTTTTAAGGAATGTAACCAACTTTTTTAAGGGATATCCTTACTGTCTACACACGAGCAGATACCTTTGCTTGTAATGCTTCATCCTTTGCAGTTTTAGCCCTGCTAGTTGCCAATGTTATCAAGTGGTCAAATAAGGGAACATGTCGTAGAGGAAATAATACCGTCATATTTTGCAAAAACCTAACGAGTGTTACGTACTTGTTAATTAATAGGTTTTTTCTATTATGTGGGTACATATTTCCTTGAGCGCTAATTTTTGAGTTTGCAAACGACCATACACTCACCGGACACTCACTATTACTGGTGATAAGACATGAGTTAACTAGTATAACTGAGTAGCATTTCGAAAACGAAGCAAATCCAAAACTTGCTTTCTTTGATTATCGAGCTGCTAGATTCCCCACCACGACAATGAACTATGGTACATTGCTCTTATTATACGCGATTTTTTGACCAAATACGGCAAAGTTGTTATCGCTCAGGCGCCAGATTTGGCCCCGTGTGACTTTTTCTAGTTCCCGAAACTTAAATTACCCATTCGTGGGAAGCGTTTTGAGTCGATTAAATCGGTAAATAAATAAAGGCCAATCCAATACGGGCCTACTTAAAGTTATCGAGGATTGAGTTACACGCTGGCATATGTGTATCCCTTCGGAAGGAGCTTATTTTAAAGGCGATAAAATAAATTTTGATTAAAAATTAAGAATATATGTTTTACTGACAAAATTCGAGTATGTATTGAACAGAAGATAAATAAAGAGATAGTGTTTGTTTATAGTAAGCAAGAAGTAACATCGGAAACTATTGAGACGATTCGAATAATTTTGGTGTGGTTTTACTTATATATTTATATTAATTATCATTTTAGCACGACTTTTTTCATGACGAAAATTGTTATTTTTATGGTTTTTAAAGCAATCTCAGAAACTACTGGACACAATTCAATCAATCAAACAAGCTTATAATTGCCCGGTCAACCGAAGTTATAAGTCTATGTCAATTACCACTTTTTATTTTAGTTTTTTAATTATTCATTCTTTTATATTCTATAACACTTTTTACATCAACATTTTCTAAATTCTCTATATCCCTTCTTCTAATGTTATAGTTTATGAAAGTGAGTTTTTGCTGTGATATGCTTGAAAGTGCATTTTTCAAAACTACTACTTTGACGGAAACTAGTTTACCCACCCACCTTTTGAATTACTACTTGTTAAACAATATACAAGTATATCTCCGAAAGGCACATATATTTTTTTCAATTTTCGTGAAAGCAATCAGTATATTATTCTTCGAGTATCCTATTTTATTGCATTAGGAAATAGATAATATACATATTTAGAATATTAGAATATTAGAATAAGAGCATATCACGACGAGTAGAGCTTGTTAAATCGCGAAATTGAAATAACATTGAAACGATCGTGTTGTGTTGTTGATTACTTCATCAAAATGGGGGATAATTATGAAAACAGGAAGCGAAGAAGAACGATACTGACGGTTACTGAACGAGAACGAAGGGAAGTAGAAAACTTGCGATTTACGAAGTTAGTACCAATGAAATACAAGGTCATATGATTTTAAGATTTAATGTAGGTAGAGTAGAAAAAATAATGAAAAGAGACTTGTGTCTTATATATTACAATAAATGTGAAACACTTTCGAAAAAGATACAAAATAGTTCGATTAAGATTCGCTGAAAAGGAGGAATGGAAATCAGCTGTTTTTCGTGACTAAAAAATATTTGTTTTCGATGCCTCAGATAGTTCTAATAAATATTGGCGAGACAGGATTTCCAAAAGAAAAAAATCAATGTGCAGAAATTTTAGAGGAGTATCTTTGATGGTTTGGATAGCAATAGTGTTTAATGGTTCCACACCGATTTACTCACATTTATTGTGTGATATTCTAATCGAATACGAAATGAACATTGTTCACGAAAACTTCATACTTCAACAGAATAATGCGGGAATATATTTCGAAGTAACCTGATTCTTGATTAGCCTGCACTGAGTCCATATCTGGCATATTACTTACTAACTGTGACAATTTTCCGGTTCTATGGAATCCCAAAGTGGTAAGATGCGCTGTCTTGTTAGAATGCATTCAGGAAATTCCAATAAAGGAATCCAAAATAAAAATTATTTCTGCAGGATATTTGGGAATTTCGCAGCGCTGATAGAATCGTCAATAAAGTTAGGATGTCCCTTTCCCGTGACGTCATGCAGTCCTAGGCAATTAGTGCAGCCAGGAACTTAGTAATGCTTCCCAAACAATATGAGTAAATGATTTGGTACGGCTGTCGTATAACCTTTTTGCCTCTTTGACCAAATCACAACTCAAACCTCTCATTACCTTATTGTCCGATCTTCGTGAAACGCAGTAACCTTTTTTGATTTTGCACTTAAGAAAGGGTTTCCTTTGCCTGAACTCCTGTATTTTATTTTTATAATTTTAAAATATTTAAATTATCTTTACTTGCCGTATGCGAGACATAAATTTCAAATGAAAAGTAAGTAATTGTCAAACAAAAGCGAATTTTCCAAGCTGGCTTTTCCTAAGACAAAAAACCTTGAAAATCAATTAGCAAGCTGAAAACCAATCATCTTCTATACAAATTTACTGAATTTGTTGAATTAGCACACGGCGTAAATACTTTCGTGACATTTCGAATCGTAAATCTTAAACTTTCGGATATATGAGATGCAAATTTTCCGTTTTTATAATTATTAACAATAACTTTTCTAATGTCTTCACAGTCCGTTTACCAGGAGTCATTTTATTTGAATATACCTTCACTTTAATAAGCCATATTTTGTAAAATGATTTTGAATAAAATTAATAGAACATTTTGCATCGCAGTAGTCGACTTTTTAGAGTTTTCCAACTCGTACTAGGCTTAAAGTAATTGGGAAGTAATGAGAAAATCGCCTTTAAAATATGTACATTCTCCAAATTAATATTGTTTTGACAGTGTTACAAATACGAGTATTTAACGTTTGGTAACAATGGATAAATATTGTTACAGAATTTGCTTCCGTTTATACTTCACACTTTGTTTGATAGGAGCATTAGGCTATAGCCTCACTGTTCTCATTGGTTTTCCGACCACAGACATCAACTAATCAAAACATTAACTAATTTTTGGGCACGTTTGGCTATGAGCAATCATGGTATACCGGCCGGGAGAAGGCTCAAAGTTTTATCAGCAGCTGCTGTGCAGTACGTCCTCGCGGGTTTTTGTCTTCATTCCAAACGATGGCATGCGCAGCCATGAACTGGCAAAGGACTTTAGACCCAATTTACGTTACTTTTAATTTACGTTACTTTTAATTTACGATTTACATACAGTAATACATCGAGTTAAGCTATCCTGACTTACCAGAATTCGGAGATACGCGCTTTCATCATTCTACAAACAGAAACAAAAGTTCCAGGTTCCTAACACTTTGACGGCCAAAGCTTTGAGAGAAAGTTTTGAATTTGTCGCCGGTACTTTTTACAATTTTGTTAAAAGTAAAATTTAAACCCTGTATGCATTATTATTATTTAAAAGAGAAAATCCGTACTTATTAAAATTATAACATAACATTTTTATTATTCAAAAAGGTTTTGTTAAAATTAATATTTCCTTTTAGTATGATAATTTTCAAAACATTTTCCAATATGCAATTGAACGTTACAAGTATACATGAATGCTGTTGAGCTTCTTTTCTTGGCAGCGGAGCCTATACGAAATGTTCTGCGAGAATTTTTTATAAACTAGGTTCAACAAATGACAATGCGGATTATTTATTTTTCGAAAAAATAGATAATAAAAAGTATCAAAACAGTTAATCAAGCGAAGTCACATCATTCAGGCTAACAATTGCCAGCAAACTGAAGTCACATAAATGTGACTCCGGCCGATAACTGCCAGCAAATTCAAGTCACAGAAATGTGACAAAATAATACAAAAGATCATTTCATATATTGCAACAGCTGATGTTTGCCTAAACAATATTAATATTTTATTAACCTTATAATAGTATAAATAATATTTTCCATCATCATAAGCATACAAATCATCAATTTTCTAATTGTATAATTTAAGTACTAGTTTTATTTTCTTATTTTAATGCTTGTATTAACCTGAATATTATATGAATTGATAACATAAAACTGTACCCAATTTTTTTGCCTTAGACTTTAGCTTAAAGTCAACAAAAGTACAAATAAGTCGGGTCTATTAACTACCCTCGCATATACTGCTCTGAATCTGGCAGCCCCAACAGCATGCTACAATGTTTTGAATGAAATTCTTCGAAAACTGGGGAGCTTCCGAGTCTCGATTAACACACCCGCGAGCCGTCAGGACTTTAAGAGCAGTTTGCCGGGCCCAATTCGCCTCTCTTCGGCTTAGGGCACCTATTATTTATAGGAGATAATTGTTTATGGCAGCGCCATCATCAAATGGTCTCCACGTTGAATAATTCACGCGGATGTGTCGGCCGAAGGCAGCGAAAACAGCCGCCGCCGTAGAATTGTCTGCTCGATTGTTCGTCGCAACGGCAGGGCGCAGCGATAAGATTTTGAACAGAGATTAATTGTAGGAAGCCTATAACAAGATATGTCACCCTGTTGAGGACCCACGCCTCTGCTAGGTCCGATTGAGGAGACATCCAGAGAATGGAAGGACAGGGAGCGGTATGATAAAAGGACAGTGGAGTTCCCCGCGGGATAATGTTTTCAGTGGCGCTGGTTGGAAGGGAATGCTAAACTCTCGGGATTTTCGGGACGCAGCAGTCTTTGGCAAGGATGCAGAACGCATAGGGTGACTCGTGACTCGTTTTATCCCAGGCCAGGAGGAGTTCGAATTGGACGAGCGCACACGGGGTGGCTGTGTAGACACACAGCACGTTCCCTGACTAGAAGGAAAACTAGGGCTCCGTAGCAGGCGACGTTAGGGAATCGGGTCGGGACGGGATGTGAATTCGCAAGGGGTGGCCTCTGCCTGTTCTTGCTTTTCGCCTAGCGGAGTCTAGCACTGCACAGGGAAGAGATTTAGAGGTCGAAAGAGAGATTTCCATCTACCACACCATCCGCAGTTTATAGATTTTAGTAGTTAGTTG
Source organism: Philonicus albiceps (assembly GCA_963969385.1). Taxonomy (NCBI): domain Eukaryota; kingdom Metazoa; phylum Arthropoda; class Insecta; order Diptera; family Asilidae; genus Philonicus; species Philonicus albiceps. Next base: position 14,623,754 of record OZ017773.1, read on the forward strand.
AACGGTATCAGTCCTAGAGTCGCGTTCATCCTGTGAGGACGTTTCGGGAGTCCCGCGCGTGTGTACCGAGACCCTCACGAAATCTCTTCAGACTGTCTTCTGTGTCCTTCCTCAGCGAAAAAAAAATGAAAAAATAATAAAAGGGAGCTATTCCCTGGCTATTTTTCGGTTGCTGGACATTAAACTTCCTGTCGCGGTTTCGTAAAGACAATCGCTCGTCGTCTGGTCCTGCTTTTAATGGTTTGGTACAGGTGTTGGTCCGCTCGCGAGTGTCCGGAAGTGCTTTTATTTGCCCCTATTTGTTTTTTTTTTTTTTTTTGTTGATGCGCTACCCTGAAAGTTAGGTCGGACGTCGTCGTTTGAGTTTTTTTTTTTGTTATGGAAGCATTTCAAGTTCCATCGATTGATATCTCACGTAACGAGATGGACTACAGTTGCAAATTAGGGCGCGGATAAGCTGCAGCTCTCTAGCTGAGGTGTTCTTTTGTGCAAGCCATTAGTGCGTTTCAAAGCAATTAAAACCCTTAAGGGCAGTATTTCTGCGTGCAGTGGCCGTTAATTGATGTGCTTTATATAGCAGCCATCCTGTGCCACCTTCCTACCTGTTAAATGTCAAAGCAATGTGCCAAGGTGCTCTTTACCGTTATTGCGTGTGTGACAGCTGATTCGGTGGAACAGCAACGGTGACGGCATAATTAGTGGAGCTCCAAAAACGCTTATACAGATGAACGCGAGTGTCAAGTGTGCTTTTCCACCTGTCGACGCAATCACCCCTCTCTCTCTCGCACTTACCTGGTCTGTTTACAAGTTTGTTTACATTTTTCCAGTGCTATGCCGCATTTGACCATATAATTTACCGTGCTTCACTTTTGCATATAAATTAAATTTTTTTTTCTTTTTATAACTGCGCCGTTCGGTGTAGTTTCTGAGTCTTGCCACTTTTCTGTGTGGCAAATTTACTCCACTTTCATGTGCAACGCGAGTTCTGTGACTTGTTTACTTTTGTGCTCGTGGCAGTAACGACGAGGCGGCGTAGACTGTTCCCGCGGCACACAGAAGTGACCCCGTCACACGGCCAGTCATCAGACGTCGCCAAGTGTGCATTTCAGCAGCTTTAACTGGCCTAGGTATGTAATTGATGTTTCAAACCTGACGGTGTCCTTTCCTCTTCCTTAAATCTAAGCTGTGTTCGCTATGGCGCTTTGGACTGTTTTCCGTGGGTGCGGTTCAAGAAGTCTGTTCAGTATGTAGGACACAACAACAATTAGTATATAAAAATAAATTAACCCTTTGTACTTTTTATAAGCCGTTGCTGTATTAGCTGGATGTTGCCGCAGCGGTGCCATTAGAGTACAAAAGTTTAAGTTCACATATTTACCAATAAAGCGCTATTAGTACAAAAAATAAACAATTGAATGAGGCAAATCTAACGGAATTTGGACTCATTAAACTTAACTAATTGATCAAGTGTCTAGAGTTGAATATTTTCTGTGTAAAATTGGTTTTTAACTAGGTTACTCAGATCTTTTTAATACTTTGATTAAAAATTTTTTAAAGCACAGACGCGCCCAAACGGGAAATGGACGCAAACATTTTCAAAAGTACAATTGCGCTAAAAACATAGCTAAAAACTAGCCCAAATCTAGCCCGTATAGCGAACAAATATTCACGGAACAGGCACGGACCTCCAAAAATATGCCCAAAACAAATATAAATGGGTTCGTAAGAGGCACGGAATATCAAAGAAAATAAAATAAAAATAATAAATAGGCCCGGTATGATGGCATGCAGCATTTCGCTGTATATTTTATAAAAATTATTTAATTATTAATTAAATACATATTAATTATAAAATTAACTAGTACAATTAACCCTTGAGACGGTGATATGATTTTGATTGGACCGAAAAAGTCCAGACGTGCACGAAGACTATAGTACTACCAAACTAAGGAAAATAGCCACGTAGATATTTTCTGTGTAATGGATTTTTTAAACTCTTGTATTAGGGCCATAGGGGTCAAGGTAGCGAGTAGCTCAGTTGATTAAAGAGCATCGATATGCCAATTTGAAGGTCACATGTTCGAGCTGTGTCCTCTTGCCAAAGTCGTTGCTTTTTGGAGTAATAAATTGATTATAAAATTTTAAGAGACATTCATAAATTTGTAGCCTTGATTTTAAGCGATTTTGAAATATTTTAAAGCATTGAGATTACTACTTTACATTATTTTTGAATAACTACCTTTGAGAATTAGCAAAGAGTGATAGAAGTACAACTGGAAAATATTGCGGTAGGAAATAGAATAACGCAGTAATCGATCGGTGGACGGTTATATAATTCCGTTTGTAGAATAATTTCCAATAAACTAAAATATATTTTTTACTGTGAGATTACAAAAAAACAAAAGCATTATAACTTAAGGGGGAGTGACACCATGACGGTGCGTTTTGAGGCGGCTCGTTATTCATTTTATTACGACGAGAAAAAGTAGGAAAATGAAAATCGGATTTAAGGGTTTAATTAACAAGACTTTGAAGTATACAAAATAATTTTTTTTATAAAAAATATCTTTATAAATTCAGTGCAGAGGGCGCCAAAGTTGCCTCATTTTAATGACTTTGCTAGATCGTCGTGCAGGATATCAGCCGAACGGAGATCTCTATAACAAAAATTCAAAAAGTTTTCATTTCTGTAATGTTTATACTTTGGAAATATCTATTGGCGATCCAAAAATTATCAATTTTTGTGGTTTTTGTACGAATTTGAAAACAAAAGGTCCCATTTTTCAGTATAATTTGTTCAAAAAACCTCGTTTTAACAAAAATATTAACAATTACAATATCGCGCATATAGCGCATAAAGCCTCAAAACGCGCCGTCATGGTGTCACTCCCCCTTAAGTCATTAGTTGCAATATTTTGCTATCAAAATGTGTTTTTGAACGTAACTTTGACTCTAATGCATGTTCAGAATTGTCTAATTATTTGTTTTACTTTTAATATTTATATAATAATGCAAAGAAATATTCACTTTAGATATGAATGAAGTTATTTAAAAAATTTTAAAAAATCGCGGAAGTAATATAATTTTTCATTTTATATTAACTACCTCCAAATAGTCAGAAATTAGTTAATGTACCTTGGCTAGTTTGCGTATTGCTGATCTGCGGTGTGTATATTAACCTTTAGGTATGAAGGTGGAGTCTCACACACTTTTACATTCAAATGAAGTTTTTTCTAAGCATACAAGTACTAATTGCTGATGTTATATTATATTATAAGTTTCTGATCGTATCCCAACTAAAACTGAGCTACTAAGCCGCACGGTCGTTAGAAGTGATGTAACTAAGAAATCAAAAATGTTACGGAATCTGTGAAACTTTACTTTCATACTTAAAGTTTAAGTAACACAGCAGTTCAAATGTGACTAAATAACATTTTAGGTTATATTAACCGATTGATTCCCAAGCAGCGCGATCGCGCTGTTGAGATTTTATGTCGAGAAAACTACCACATTTCGAACAATGTGTACAACTGATGGTGCGTTACCGATTGTCGAAACTTGCTCAGATTTACTGAAGCAAGTACATCACACAGCTCCTTTTAATGTACATTTTACAATAGGTAGAATAATACTAGAATAATGAAATAATAGTCTTTTTGTACTCACTTAGAGAAAGGGCGGTTGCGCTGTTTGGGATTCTTCGACAGGTTTTTTTCAATACCCCCTGGGACTCAACTGAGAAATTTCAAATTTATTATTTTGCTATGGTAAATTTTTAAATAAGTCAACGATTTAGATGGTTTTTTATTGTCACATTATAATTTCACCACTTTCCCTTCTCGATTGATTTTATTCTACATATCACTAATATCGTAACAAAACTTGAAGAAGTTAGGTGGGCGGCGGTGGGTTTCAAGAATTTTGAAAAAATTTTTTTCTGAATGTATAAGCTTCTAAGAATATGCTATAGAAATATTACTGGTGAATTTCAGTATTTCGCTTATTACGATTATTTGCACGTAGAGCGGCGGCAGCTTCAATCACATTTTTTAAACTTTATAAGCGTTTTTCTAGAAACGAGACATATTTTTACAATTGGCGAGTTAGATAAAACACAAAAGTTACCAATCAATTAATCTGAAACTTTAACACATATCTTTGTAACGCGATTGACTATGTATCGCTTAAAATAACAAAATCTGTAAAAGTAAATTTATATTTCAAATCAACTTTTTCTATAAACACAACGCCATGTCATGCTTTATTTTAATTTTAAGAAGTAACATTATAAGACATTTTTAACACTATGTTTACTGAAATTTTTTTTATACCTATCTTTACGGACATGCGTCAATTTGGCGCACGTATTTAAACACACATTTTATTAAACAAAAACCCTTATATGTTAATGGAAATATTTTATAGAAAAATTTTGATATCTAAAATGTCTATAGTATAAAGCAAGCTTGGTATTTTATAGGCCCTTTAGTGAGTAATCGTAGGATGAAAATTTTAAACCTAATCTGCATTTCGCTTTCAGATTTGCAAAATACGTCAAAATGATGCGCTCCGTAAACCTAGTGTTAAAAATTGCTTCAGCCAATTGATACACACATATCTATACGATTAGATGGAAGAATTGAGCTGATTAAACTGGTTGGACCATTAACTATAGAATGGGTGCCATAACAGGGTCATCCCAAATGAAACTGAAACTGTTTCTTTAATAATAATTATCAGCTTAGTTAAAGCTGTTAAGCATCGGAATTAATCTGTTGCATAATACTACTCGTCATTTGGTCCGTAAGTAAGTTTTTTAATGCACGTTTACTAGTAATGGACATCAAACAACTCAGCATTAATGTTAACGATGAATCTCATGCAGTTAATAGGTCGAATAAAGAACAAATAATATGAATTTTATTTGAGAAGTCATCATCTTTTTACAAATCCTAACACAGAATTTTGGCCCTTGTCATCATGCAGTTAATATGTTCGACAAAGTTCAGTATTGTATATATATAAGATAACGCCGAACTCACAGACCTACTGCACTGCACCCAATTTTTATTAGATTTGTTGGTCGATCACGCCTCTACATTTATATTAAGTGTTGTAAATAGTTTCGTCCTCATTCCCATATGCAATAATAAAAATAAACATGTCACTAGTAGCGCCTATTTTTTGGACCAAAAATAAATACTAGATTTTTCGGACAATTTGATTAATTAAATAAAGAAATCTTAAGAAATCTTATAGGATTTATCAGTATTAGTAATGAGAAAATAAACTATTAACGAACTTAATATTTTTGTGATAGTTTTGAGCTTGCGGCCATTATACTTTCTAATGTAGGCTGAAACAGATACGAATGCAGTAAAGGCACTCTAACTACGTCGAAATTAGGCACGGTACCTGTCCTAATGCACCTGAAATAGTTCAAAGAAGTGTGATATCGTGATTGATTTCAACTGTTGTAAAAATATGTTCGTAGGTTCGTTTTACTTATTTAGAGTAGTGGATAAAGTCTAAGGTGTTGGTACGAGAGTTCGAAAAATCCATTAGACAATTAGAAACAATTTGCGTAGCAATTTTTCTTAGTATGGTAGTAGCCATCGTGCAGTGAGCACATGTGCATTTCTTCAGTTCAGTAAAAATCATACCATGTTCTTTTGGCTTAGTAGTACTACATAAATTTTATAATTAATATATATTTTATTAATAATTAAATAAATTCTTTTGTATGTGTACTTTCGTGTCTGCAGAGGGATGATATTTCCGTGTCTGTGCTCCATTTAGGCATGTTTGTGTTTCTGAAAATGTTTACTCGGGTGAGTTCGGAAACTGCATTAATATATATTTTTTAAAGTTTTTTTTTGTTTTTGAGTAATACTGATTATGACAACTAGTATTTGTGACGATGAGGTTAGTGGTCACCTTTCTGCTTTGCCTAAAACATACGAGTATTAATCTTTATACTAGGGTATTCTATCAAGTCTATGGCTGTTCTTCGTTGGTTCAGAGAAAATTACTTTGAAGCTCTATACATCACCTCTGATGACGGTGTCTAATTTTCACCCCCTTTTTTATTATATTGTAACAAAATTCTTTCTGTCGTGTTGAATTTTTTT